>BSBM01000019.1:8122500-8530000 GCA_027924585.1 Larix kaempferi
ATTGATCTAACCTAGTACTCGCTCGAAACCATCGTTCGATAGGGCTTTCATAGGTATAGCTTTTACTCCTCAGATCATGCTGCAACTCCTCATTGTCCTCCTCAAACTCATGCTTGCATAATTGTTCATCATCAAATGTGCAGGATTCTTTGTTTGTTAATTCTTCATCTGTTTCTGGAGGAGTAATTAAGCTCTCGGCTGCTTTCAAGATCTCCTCTTCGTGAGAAGAGGAGATCCCTACTTTTGCAAGGATCTGAGTGAGTTGTTCCAAGCTTAAACTCATTTTTAAATCATTTTGAAAAAGGGATTCTTACAGCACCCAAATCTAAATGAAGAAAAAAGAAAAGAAAATAAATAAAAAAACACTCTGTACAGAAAAAACATTACTCTTCACAACTACAAAAAAACACACTTGCAGGTATTGAAATATACACTACCACACTTGCAGGAATTGAAATCTAGACTACCACACTTGCAGGAATTGAAATATACACTACCACACTTGCAGGAACTGAAATCTACAATTCAATCCATCGAGCTTCCCCGGCAACGATGCCAAAATGTTGGGCGGAAATATTGTCATTTAATTCTTTTGTAGTATTTTCCCAGCCATTTAATTTGTCAATCTGAGGTTCATAGGCTTACGAATCACATGAAAAGTATATGCAGGATTGAAGTGGAATTAATATGTTCTAACCCCCCTTGCTAATTGCTAATTTCTAATCTAATCCCCCCTTAAGATGAAACACACAATTGTTAATCTAATGTTGGAAGCTGAAACACATTGCTGAAAGTAAATTGCATAAAAGAAAGACAACATATGAAGAGCAACGAGACAACACATGTGAGCTCACATTAACAATAAGGAAAAGTTAATTTACATCACAAGAATCAATGACAAATCATGAAAGCACCAAAACTAAGATTATGAACAAAAGATGAGAATTCCCTTCTCCATATTAGAAAGTCAAAACTCACTTCTACAATCCAAGACTAATCTTCTCCTAATCTACCATCTAATCTACTATTCATCTCCTGTATCAAATGAAGAGAGAGCACTCTCTTTTATACATGAATTTCTTTGAGAAGAAGATAACCATCTCATAATGACAGATCCACTCTTCCCTCAACCACTCTCAACTAATTTCATATTATTACAAAGTATGATCCATTCAAATCCTCCACATGTCTCACAAATTCTCCACATGTCTCTCATAAATCCTAGATAGGATATGCCAACCAAATCTCCATGATCGTCTCCTTGGAATATTCTTTGAATAACTATCTCCTTGAAATGGTGGAGGAGATATTCGAGGAGTCTTTCTTTGAATTGATCCTTCCATATTCCTACACATTACAAAGCTCATCCATACTTTGAGATATTAGTGAAAAACATGTTATTTTCCAATATTTAATTATAAATTCACTTATAATACTAAAATGAATAAAGTGGAAAATAATAAGATGAAACTCAAGTATATGTATGGAAATGATATGATGAGGGGTTAATGGTACGATCAAATGTGAGGAATAGCAGAAGGTAAGGTGGATGAAAATATGACATTTATGAGGCCCAACATACTCCCCAACCAAACTTGTTGCATGTCCTCATGCAACCGTGCATGGATCTTCTCAAGAACTTTTGGCATCTGAACTTTCGATTTGATTGATGATGTCTTTCCAACCAATGAATGTTTCCAGGGTGTGAGTAACAACTGAAATTTTCTTATGGTTGGTTCTTGTGTGACAACCATGAATATACAGAATGTTGGTTCTTGTGTTAACAACATTTATCTCATCATTTGTTTTCTTGTTGCAACAATAATTTAACCATGTACTCCTGGGAAATGATAAAATATCAATGTGCATAAGAAAGCATCAATGTGTATAAGAAAGCCTTTTCTTTACCTTTATGAATCATGCCAATATGTGTATCAATGTGTATGAAGCAAAGTGCGACTGATGATCTGTTGGAAAATAAATGTTGGTGAATGATAAGTGAGATGAAAAATGGAGTGCTGATAGTGGAAAAATGGAATGATGGTAGGGAAATGATGATAGTGAATATAGTTCGGAGTTGCAGCTGCGAAATGGAGATTCTGGTGGAGTAACAGCTGCAGAGTAACAACTGCGGAGTAACTGCTGCTGGAGTAACAATTGCGGAGTAATAACTATGAAAGTGGGCAAATCTGGTGGAGTAACAGCTGCTAGAGTAACAACTGCGGAGTAACAGCTACTAGAGTAATAGCTGCGAAAGTGGGAGAATCTAGTGGAGTAACAGTTGGTGTTGCAACAAACTTCCTGGGATAATATCTCATAAACTATGATCTGGTTTTGGCTGAAATTTTGCAAGCAAGTTTCTATAAGTCTAGTGCATCTCCACACCGAAAATCAGAAAAACCCACATCACGGATTTCGAGAAAAATGCAAATTGGCTATGGGTGATGATGCCTGTTTTTTCAAAATCCATGTATTGGATTGAGCTGAAACTTGCCAATTTTGTTCATCATAATATTATCCATTCCCTGTAAAAAAATCATGAGGATCCAATGTATGGTTTGTGAGATATACTCAATTCAAATTCTGCATTTTATATGAGGAACAATATGCATATGAATAAACTGTCACAAAAGATTTCCTGTCCTTTGAAAATATGATTGCATTTGAGATCCTATAGAGTGTTCAGCAACCTCTATCTCATCCTCCCCAATTGAACTTGTTGCATGTCCTTGTGCAACTTGGCATGGGTTATGAAAGTGAAAAATGAAATGGAGCATGGTGAGAAAATTTTCCAAATTATTCATTGCTAACATGTAAGTAATTGCATGATTAAAGTTCAGAAAACAACATACCTCCACTTACCCAAGAATGATGATGAACTATGAAATAGGAACACAATTGGTGATGTTTGCTGGTGCACTGCTGGATCAGAGAGGATGTCACTGCTACAGGATCATAAAAATGTAACTGAAATTGCTGCTGCTGAATTATGTAGAATGTGACTGTTGTGATTGGATCATGGAAGATGTCACTACTGCAGGATCATGAGAATGTAACTGTAAATGCTGCTGTAGTTGTAACTAGATTGTGGGAAAATTTCGAAGGCAGAGAGTGGAACCA
The DNA here is from genome assembly GCA_027924585.1 of Larix kaempferi. NCBI lineage: Eukaryota > Viridiplantae > Streptophyta > Pinopsida > Pinales > Pinaceae > Larix > Larix kaempferi. The sequence goes on from BSBM01000019.1 coordinate 8,125,621, forward strand.
TGGTACTCTTATATAGCTGAAGTCATACTGCTGTAACTGCTGAGGGAGTCATGAAAAAGTGTATAGTCTCCACCCGCTACAAAACCGGATGGTACAAAACCTGTTGTTTAATTCCATTGTAGTATTTTCCCAACCATTTAATTTGTCAATCCGAGGATCATAGGATTACGAAGCACATGCAAAGTATATGCAGGACTGAAGTGAAATTAATCTATTCTAACCCCCCTTGCTAATTGCTAATTGCTAATCTAATCCCCCCTTAAGCTGAAACACACAGCTGCTAATCTAATGTTGGAAGTTGAAACACACTGCTAAAATTAAATCGCATAAAAGAAACACAACATATGAAGAGCAACGAGACAACACATGTGAGCTCACATTAACAATAAGGAAAACTTAATTTACATCACAAGCATCAATGACAAATCATGAAAGCATCAAAACTAAGATTATGAACAAAAGCTGAGAATCCCCTTCTCCATATTGCAAAGTCAAAACTAACTTCTACAATCTAAGACTAATATTCTCCTAATCTACCATGTAATCTACTATTCATTTCCTATATCAAATGAAAAGAGAGCACTCTCTTTTATACATGAATTTCTTTGAGAAGAAGATAACCATCTCATAATGACAGATCCATTATTCCCTCAACCACTCTCAACTAATTTCCTATTATTACAAAGTATGATCCATTCAGATCCTCCACATGTCTCTCACAAATTCTCCATATGTCTCTCATAAATCCTAGATAAGATATGCCAACCAAATCTCCATGATCTTCTGCTTGGAATATTCTTTGAATAACTATCTCCTTGAAATGGTGGAGGAGATATTCGAGGAGTGTTTCTTTGAATTGATCCTTCCATATTCCTACATATTACAAAGCTCATCCATACTTTGAGATATTAGTGAAAAACATGTTATTTTCCAATATTTAATCATAAATTCACTTATAATACTAAAATGAATAAAGTGTAAAATAATAAGATGAAACTCAAGTATATGTATGGAAATGATATGATGAGGGATTAATGGGACGATGAAATGTGAGGAATAGCAGAAGGTAAGGTGGATGAAAATATGACATTTCTAAGGCCCAACAACACTTCCATCCAAATTTGACCTATAATGCATATGGCCAAGTGTATGAACCTTCTAACTCATCCCGAGAACATTAGGCTTCCCATGGATTCGAAATTCGAAGAGGAGGATGCCATGTGGCACAATAATTCTAGCTTCTGTGGGCCCCACAACCTCCATGTGTCTTCATGATCAATTGCCACTTGATTTTTCCCTTGTATTTATTTATTTATCTCCTTTATTAAATATTTATTCCTTCTTAATGTCCAAACATCATTTATTAGCTCCCTTATTGCAAATACACATGTCTCCATCCAACCTAGGGAACTAGTTGGATTGATGGAATTTCTATGTTATGAATTTATTTGAATGGGGACATTACAGTCCCCCCCACCCAAGATTGATTGCCCTCAAGCAATCTGAATTTCTCATGCTACAAAATTTTTCCTCCTCTATCAGTTGGCCTTCAATGAGGAATGTCTCACAGAACCTTCCTATTCTTGTGTTTCATGATGTGGGAGGAAACTACTTGATTTGGATAGGTGTGCCGCCCTCTTACAACCCTTAGTATTCCTTCCGAATCTTGGAATTTCATTTTGGGGATTTGATAGTTCACTGTATGATCACCCATAGAGTACATCCATTGCACTACCAAAACCACATTAGTATCAACAACATCAACCACATAAAAACTATCAGAAAAAGTATAGTTACCTATGGTGATTTGCAGCTTTGGAACCCATGTTTTGCACTCCATTGTTTTTTGACCTGGTATGACAACTGTGAATCCATTGAATGGTTTAGTAGGTATCTCCTTCTCTCCACTATGTATGCATCAATGAAGTTATGTGTGGCTCCTCCATCTACCATAAATGAGGTCTGTTGTCCTAGTACCTCACCCTTGCATCTAAAAGAGTGATACCGAGGTATTACTAAAAGTACTACCATTCTTACCTTGGTATGTGAGGGATGATTTCCCTCTTGTTTCCCTTCTTCTGCTATAGTATATCCCTATTCTTGGGCTGAAGTATGTCCTTCTTCCTGAATTCCCCCTTCGTACCCATCAACACCAAATACTTTAATGAGTTAGGCCTTTCCCTTAGCACATTTATGTCCCGGTGCCCATGGTTGGAAGCATGAGTAACACAATTTATTCCTTCTAAGCTCTTCCTTGCTTAGTTCCTCTTTCTTCTCCTTTCCACATTCATCTTCTTGTGATGGCTTCTTTTCAGATCTGAATTGGGGAGGTAAGTTGTGCTTGGGAGGAGACCTTGCCCTAGGTAGTACATTTTGTAAATACCTTGTCAAACTCATAGCATCCTTCAAAGAATTCGGTTTGCGGGCCTTAACTAAACCTTTTAAGGGTTCATCCTAACCTTCAGTGAACAACAATACTAATCTTACCATAGATATATCAGCCACCTTGACTTATAATTTTTGAAATTCTATCATATACTCAACAGAGTTTCCCACTTGCTTTAATTGGGCTAGTTCTTTGAAAGGTAATTCTGGGTCCTTTTGCTCAAATCTAGCTAATACCCTATCAACAAATTCTCCATAGGTAGTAACCTGATCATGTCCCAAAGTTTTCAGACCATGAAACCACCATTCATTGACATCTCCTTCTAGCTCCAAAATAGCCATTTTTAAGGCATCCCCTTCCACCATTGGATTCAACTGAAAATACACATCTAGTTTTTGCACCCAAGTGTTAGCAGAACTTTGAGAGGAACCATCAAAAGCAGGAAGTGGCATTTTACCAATAGCAAAATTTAATTCTTTGTTTTGGAATAGAGCCCTATTATCCTCCCTCTTCTTGATTTTGTTTTAGACAGTGAAGTATTGTTCAAATGGTAGAGTCCTTTTCCAATCTTCACTCAACTTTTCCCATTATTTTACCACTTCACTCATATCAATTTGAGTGTTAGGATCTTCTTTGCGAACAAGAAATTTAGGTTTAGTAGTGCTTTCTCTGCTCTTAAATTTATTTGTTCTATTATTTGGTCCTATGCTTGAGAAGATATGCTCACCCATTGTCTTCTTTTGTTCTGAATGTGAATTGTTGCTGCCTCCTATTACCCCTTTGCTTCCAAGTTAGCTAGCCATCAATTCGAATCCTTTCATCATCTGTTTGTTCATGTATTTGATACTACTTGTAATGTCTTCAAAAAATGGTTTTATGACTTTAACAAATTCCTCCTCATGTTTTGAGGTTTTCGTTCCATCCTTATGCATGGGTTCAACAATACACTCTTCTTCTCCTACTACTTCCTCTTCAACAAAAACCTCTTCAACTTCAGGTTCTAAGGGTGGTGGATTATTTCTTTGGCTCCTTTTCAAGACCATCCGGTGCTAATACCATGCTATGATACCACTTGTAATGTCCCTTTTTAAGAAATTTATTAAAATGACAAAATTTTCACTTTTTTCCCTAGTTCGACCTTTCACTAATTTCGAGGTCTAAGTCTCCAAATTGCTCCAAATGCTCCCAAATATTCAGATAACGTATATGAATGATATTAGGAATTGATTATGATGTTTAGGGTTGATTTAGGACAATCAAAATACTTATGCAAACCCCTTTACGATTCTGTCCAATGTATGGAATTTTACTAACAATCCGAGGTTCAAACCCCCCAAGGGTAAATGCTAAATATGGATCTCCAAAAGATTCCAAAACTACTCGAATTTCTGAACATAGGAAGAGGATGTATACAGGACAATATTAAGGTCTCATGTGCATCATTATTCAGTATATGAATTCTGTTATAACTCTCTCCCAATAGCTACAAAATCACTAGTTTCGACCTTGGGGGAAATGACGTTAAATCTTCTTCAAATGTCATAAAACTGAGCAAGTTGACTCCCAATGATTAATTAATGAACATGAAACTTTTGAATGTCATTAATAACAGTCCATTAATCACAAATACATTAGAGAATTGATCTTCCATTCAAATTCATCAATATTTCATTGTTACACATCAAGATAGTGGGGACATGGCACCATTTGTTCATTAAACATCACATTTCATCATTCCAACTGTATTTTAGACCTGGTACATTTCTGAATATCAATAAAAAAGTATATGCATTTTATTACAATAGAAATGGGGCATGACAATCTCCCCCAAAGATTACAATATCTCACCAAAAGCACCTCTCCTCAAGGAGCAAGAATATGCAATGAAAACTGGAAATGGTTGAGGGAGTGAGTTGCACTAGAAGAAACCATGAGATTCCATGTATCTTACACCTGCAAATAAAGACTCCTTTAAATCTCCATGAAAGGTATAAATGTCCTTTCCACACACCAACTAGTATGGGAATCTTTCACCCTCAAAATTGGCTAAGGCAAGTAGACTAGCATTCCACTAGCTCTCTTCACAAATGAAAATTCCCAAAATGATCAAAAGCCCTTATATTACTTCATTCATGTATTTTATAAACATCCTTAGCCTTGTAAGGTTCCAATTACACCCATAGTCTCTAAGCCAATTCGAATTAGGGAGTGATTGAAGTATTTCCACATGTCTCCCACTTCGTAGCCCATCTTCCACAAATTCGAGTAGGCATCTCTTGGCCTTCTCTAACTCCCTTGGGTGCTCACCTAGATGTTATTTTTATGTATGACATGTCATAATGGTCAGATGTCAGCCCTCAAGTCTTCAATTTGTCATATATGTCATAGCATCTTCATCACTGGTGTCATAGATGTTAGGGAATCTAGCCCAAGTGTCCAAGAACCTCCCATTTGACTCTTCCTTTCCCATGTAAGTTACACTTCCATCCAAATTCGTCCTATAATGCATTGGGCCAATTGTATGATCCTTCTAACTGATTTCAAGAACATTAGGCTTCCCATAGATTCAAAATTGCAAGAGGAGGATGCCATGTGGGACAACAATTCTAGCTTTTGTGGGCCCCACAACCTTCATGTGTCTTCATTATCTATTGCCAGTTGATTTTTCCCTTGTATTTATTTATTTATCCCCTTTATTAAATATTTATTCCTTCCTAATGTCCAAACATAATTTATTAGCTCCCTTATTCCAAATCTTCATGTCTCCATCCAACCTAGGGAACTAGTTATAGGATTGATGGAATTTCCCTATTATGAATTTATTTCAATCGGGACATTACACTTGTTGGATTAGGATATAGGTGAATCACATTAATTACAATTCACTTCCTTTTTAATCAATACATGAAGTATATTATGTTTTTTTATTATTTAACGAGTTTGTAGAAGCTATATACCTACGCCATAGACAATATTTAATGAGTATACTTAAGCATTCTCACAATATAGTTGTTAAATTTCTTGAAATTTATTTTTTTGGAATTTGTTTTGAAGGGAAATGCACCTTTATGAATAAAAAACAATTACAAATACAATGATAATGTTGTGATTGTACCGTGTGCATGGTAATCTAAACTATTCACATAGTATTATGAGAAATATATCAAAATAATCACTACTACATTTTTGGCCTTTAAGGGGGGTTGTCTTCCACCCCCAAAAGTGACCTATAGAGGGGGGGGGTTTGGCTTTGGGGGCAGTTTTGGAAAAATTGCCCCTAAAGGCACTGATGTTAAAATTTTTTCCCTTTAAGGGTGGTTTTTAATGAGATTGGAACTGCCCCCAAAGGTGACTTTTGGGGGTGGTTTGTGATCCCCCTCGTAGAGGTCTACAGAGGCGGTTCTAAACCCCCCTCGTAGACCCCTTCATAGAGACCTACGAGGGAGGCTGTGAACCCCCCTCATAAATCCCCTCATACAAACCTACAGGGGCCATTTGGAACCCCCCTTGTAGAGGACTATAGGGGTAGTTTCAAACCCCCCTCGTAGAGGCCTATAGGGGTGGTTGTGAACCCCCCTCGTATAGTCCTATAGGGGCAGTTTGGAACCCTCCTTGTAGAGGCCTATAGGGGCAGTTTAGAACCCCCGTCATAGAGGCTTATAGGGGCGGTTTTGAACCCCCCTTTTAGAGGCCCTATAGAGGCATTTTAAAACCCCCCTCGTAGAGGCCTATAGGTGTAGTTTGGAACCCCCCCTCAAAGTGACTTTTAGGGGTAGTTGTAAACCCTCCTCGTAGAAACCTATGGGGGAGGTTCAAAAACCCCCCTAAAAGTCTTTATTCCAAGAATTTCGGGGCTGTTACAAACCCCCCTCGTAGGTACCTACAAGGGTGGTTCTAAACCCCCCTCGTTGTAACATACAAGGACAATGTTGAACCCCCCTCGTAATGACATATGAAGGTGGCTTAGAACCCCCCTCGTAGTGACATATGAAGGCGGTTTAGAACCCTTGTCATAGCAACATACAAAGACGGTTGAAACCCCCTCTATAGACATAATAAATCATTTTAAAATATATTTGAATAAAAATACCGATATTGCAATATCAATAGGGAACTAAAGAATCGAACCACCAACCTCCTGCCTGTAAGGCAGGCGCTCTTCCATTGAGGTAGAACCCTTTCAGAATTGGGGAGAGGAGAATATGAACACCCATATTGCATCATTTGTAATTATAAGAAAAGACACTAATATTCAAAGGTAACCATGCTTAAAATCCAATTTATTTTCAAAACACATTGATAAGCACCAAAATCTACCATAATAAGCCTAGATCTCCTTCTAACTTTTGGAACTGTTTGAAGAGACCCCAAAGATGTCTAACAACAAAAATCTACATAAGTAATTTCACATAGTATCTATGTTGGTAAATAAACTGGGATTTAAGTCCCTCGTTTACAGATAATTAACATTGATCATATACTAGATCCACAGGGTATACTTTAAAATTGCTAAACACCATAACCATAAAAGCATTACAAGATTATACTAATCCAATGAAAATGAAAGGAAATGCAAGAAATCATAAAAAAATTAATGAACTCACCTTCATTCAGTACTTATACTGGGGTAAAGATGGATCTAAAATAGTTGTTTTTTACTAGTAGTTATATTTGACCTCTCCATATAGTGCAGTATGATTCAATAAAATGCTTCGAGAAGGTAGCCATGAACTTGTCGATTCCTGTCTATCAAATCCAAATGTCCTACAAAGCTGCAGATGCCCTGAATTCAAATCCGTCTATGAACACGCAGTAGCAGTTTTGTTTAATTAACTATATGAAATGTTATTAATCCTATTGTGTTTGGGCAATTGCAAAGATATATATAAGTAAATTTATTTTTATAATTTTAAACTGAACATATATATATATATATATATATCTGACTTAACCCAATGGGTTAGCTCAATTATTTTGAATGGACTGTTTCAAGGAAGACTTTGCTGTGAGGTCTCAAGTTCTAAGGTTCGAGTCTAGTTGAGTCCTGTTAGGTTACAAGTTGCTATTGTGGTTGGCAATCGAGTTTCCCTCCATCTAGATATTCCAGGAGATAGGGGTGGGGACTGGGGAGATCCATGAGGTTTTCCTTGCAAAATAGATATATATTAAGATGACTTATGCCACATCACTGTCATATTACATTACCCATCTCCCCATCTGGGATGTAATATGCACCCTTCACTACAAGAACGTTTTATAAATTATTCTCAGCTTATGCTCCAAGAAGCATAAGAGTTGTAGAACTGAATCTCTTCCCGTTAATATCTACTATATGCATTCTCTTGTCTGCCTTTGGTACATGCAGATATCACATAACTTGCTACAATACGGGGATTTGTACCTATCTCATAATAGATTGATCTCTATGATCAAGTGTATAGTTTTTATGGCATTAATAATTATATTGTTTTTCTCCTAGCATTTTTCATTTCTGCACCAGCTCAAATTCAAGTTAGATACTTCTACATTTAAAGGGATTCAAACCAAGCAATCATTTTTGTATTGGAAATAATTTTCAGTCTTTCCATAAATGAGTAAACTTTAAATCCCAAGGTGTTAGTTCAACCATTTGTTGTCACATCGTTGGGCATTTGGCTAGTTTGGTGTTGGTAGGTAACCAGTTCAAATCCACATAGTTGAGAAACACTAGTATATGCCAACACGTTTACTAGGGATGACATCCATGAATGTGAGGAAGTATCCCTTGGGATTCCTGCGAGGTTTTCCTTGGAAAAAAAACAAGTTATCTTTAAAGAAAATGTCATAGGAGACATTCTCATACCACCTTTTAATCATATAAATGAAAAAGTATGTTTATAGTCATCTAACATTCTTGAGATATGGGTAATGTCTCCCAACTATAAAGAATACCTATTCAAACATTCACAGTATGTGGTGTCATCCTTGAAGTGATTGAACATTCCTCACCGTAATGTGAAGAATGCAGGGGGGCATCACTCTGACCCTAAGGGACACATTGACAGGCAATGTGTGATGTCCACCTTTCATATTGCTTGAGGGCATGTCAACTTTAACAATACACATGTTGCTGCAAATGATTTTGGGAATCCAATCTCTCCATTAGTAGACACTGCAACAGTGGTTGGTAAAATTAAATTTTAATGTGGTTCATTGTCCAATATCACAATTTCAAAGGCCATGTTGATTCCCTGGATGGGTAGCTCAAGCCAAAAAAAAAGGATTTGTCATAGTCACAGGGTCGTTGAAGGGGAGTATAAATGTTAATAACCAATGTTTTTATGTTGATGTAAATTGTGGTATTTCTTTCTTCTATTGTCTCAAACCCTACGCCTCAAAACTCTCAACTCAGAAAGAGTTTCTACCTCAATTCGAGTTGAAAATGTTATCTTTAAACCCGTACAAAGAATATACATTAAGCAAACAAAAAATAAGGAAAAAGAGCCATTTAGAGCAAATGAAAATTGTCAAGAAAACATATGGAACAACGAAATGCCATACAAAATATGGATATGTTTCAAGATACATACATGAGGAGCAAGAATGCTACTGTCAAGAATTAACAATGGCACTTGCAAATGATGCATAAGGTCCTTCACTAGTCTTTCTCGATATAGCTTTGTTCCTGCAAGGAAGAGTTGAAAATTTATGTTTTTTTCCCACTTTCCTAACACCAATATTCAGATAGGGGAAAAAATATTATTAAAATAATGACGATACCATAGGCAGACCTGGTATGATCTGTAATAGGATCCTGCTGATTGAAGAGCTCAAACGTGAACCATAATGAGCAGCAAATTCCTGACATTTCATGTGGGCCATTGCACATTCGATTAAAGTATCGTTATTATGTTCCTTGCAAAAAGACAAAACCATTAATATCATATTTACAAACAATATAAAACACACTTGACACCAGTCACATTAATATTTATGCTAGTGAATTGTGGTTGTTTTTTATGCATGTTAAAGACTAATATCAAAGTGTACTAAGTGTTTGACGAAATCTGCTAATGAAGTTAGTGCACAAATTTCGTGATTTTTTTATGGTCTACGCCAATAGGTTTACTAGGAATGCCATCCAAAAATGTGTTGAAGCATTTCTTTGGCTTCCCCATAAGGTTTTCCTTGGAAAAAAAGACTAAACAATGAGGGTTTCAAAAAGAGAGGGAAATAGGCTACCAAGAAATCTGTGAGTTATAAAAAATGGCATTCCTCCAGTGGTGAAGGTTTTTTCAAAATCTAATTAATATTTCTCTAAATAGATTTTGAAATTCTTATTTTTTTAAAGCTGCAAACCAGTTGAGATTTTATAAGTTAGCTAGAGTTGAGGTTTGATAAGTTACTGGATGATACATCGACAAAAAGCTATATCGTATATCCTTGTTCGAACAGTTGACCATTAAAGACTCTGAGGATTTGAGGACAAGAACAAAGACTAATGGAAGAGTGCCATTAATGTCAATTAGTCTTTAACTAACTTTTGATCACAAGGGTATTTTCATCTTATTATTGGGTATCCATTTCAACTAAATTCCCTCTTGTATCAGTTGATCCTTGGCACATGTGGTGCACATGCATGGCTTGTTTAGTGTTCATTGTATGGTGATGTTATCAATGTTGGTCACTTTCTCGTTATTTCTAATGCTTCTCTCATGGATGGATGGTCTCCTTGGATGGTATAATTATGGTCTTCATGATGGTGTTGAGTTGAGTTCATGGCCTTTGATCACATTTTGCAACTAGTTTTTATGCTTATTTTCGAGCAAATTGAGCAAAATATGGCCCTATTTTCAAACCCTTGGTTCTCCAATGCCCTAGATCATGTGAAAATCCTCACAGCAGATCTAAGAGATGATGTATCTCACAAGAGAATAATTATGATTAAGCAAGAAAATAGAAGGAGAGTGATACATGCAGTATAATGAGCAACAGAATAATATGGTACAGTAGAACTCAGATAGAAGCAATAATACTTCGGTCATACTAGATTATTAATCACAAATGGACATATAAATAATACAATGCATGAGGAATTCGAATGCCTAAGGTGGCAATTCGAATTAGCCTTCATGGAGTGATCAAAGGATCACTAGAGTGTCATCGGAGCACAACTAGGTGTCCTCATGATCATCGGAGTGCAACTAGAAGTCTTCATCATCATCATTGGAGTCATCAATGCTCAAGTAACTGTCAACCATCAGTCAAACTAACTCTGGTAGGTGTAACTCAGTGTAACTAAGTGTAACTCAGTGTAACTAAGTGTAACTAAGTGTAACTGAGTGTAACTCAATGTAACTAAGTGTAACTCAATGTAACTAAGAGTAACTGAATGTAACTGAGTGTAACTGAGTGTAACTCAATGTAACTGAGTGTAACTGACTGTAACTGACTGTAACTGAATGTAACTGAGTGTAACTGAGTGTAACTCAATGTAACTGAGTGTAACTAACTGTAACTGACTGTAACTGAGTGTAACTGAACTGGTAGGTGAAGAAGGGCGAGTTGCTCCCTAAAATCAAGGAAGAAGGGCGCACTAAGCAACTGGAGGGCTAAAACTGAATAGTGAGAAGCTCCTGGGGGCTGGCTAACTGAGGGCTAGGTGCTGGACTGATGACTGGGATGCATGCAAAATGCATGCAAACCCTAGAATGCATGCAAACCCTAAAAGGTGCATGTATGACTGAAAATGTAAATGATCAAAATACTGGTGGGACTAGGATGGAGTATAGGAATATCCTAACAGATCATATTTGGGCTTATGATATAAGGATGGAAAGCTCTTTTGGGGGGTTATCTCATGGTGGTGAACATTCAACCTAGTTCTCTAGGGTGTTAGAGCAATGAAGCAATATTTTTGGGTGTTTATTTTGGTTTCTAGCCAATTTTCAATAGTTTGTTACCCTATCTTCAGGAGGGTCGTTCTCAAACGCCCTATCTCTATTAGGGGAGTGACATATATGGATGAAAATCTCTTTCTAAGACCTTTCCAATAGTGCAAAACGCTCAACTAGATTCATAAGGGGGTTGGAGCAATGGTGTCATTTTTCTAGTCGTGTTTTTACCTTTTTGGAGGTGTTTTCATCACTTTGGTATCATATATTTTACTTTTGAGGGGTTAGTTCATGGATTTCACTATCTTCAAGCTGCTACTACATATGTTTATGCATGATGGTGATCCCTAGGAGTATTTTGGAGATGACACATCATCATCCCACTTGGGCTCTCTCCCGTAGCACACACATGGAGGAATGGCACTTGGGCTCTCTCTCTCTCTCTATATTGTTAAATTTTAATATATTTTTAAATATATATATAATGTGTCCTCTGTGTCCTGATTTCGGGGGTCACCCTATCCATGTCGGACACTCTTATTTCCGTGCCCTTGTGTCAAGTGACTTAGCTAAAAACTGAATTAATAAACCTATAACTTTGCCTTGTCTTTTATAGAATGAGAAACAGAGTAAGTACAATGACTCTAGATACATGCACAATAGTTTATCAACTGGAGATGATCTCAGGCATGCAAGCATGCATCCTCCTTGAGATTTGTGCCTTAATTACTTGTCTGCATGCACTCCACTAAACTGATCTAGGTTGAACGCACCCTACCTAACTTATGTATGCAAACATAAATTAGAAACTTAATGCATGCAAATGCTAACTAAAGCAAAACCAGAAACATAATTGAACTACTAAATATAAAAGGCATCTAGACTGGAACTAAATTGAGGATGCCACATGCATGGACCCTCTATATCTCTCTCTTCCATAAATGCTCCTACGCTCTCATTACTGCTGCATGGAATTGTTGAGGGGGGAGCCAACAGAATTGTTGTACTATTGTATGGGACTCTACTAGAGGAGGGTCACCTTGCTGCAGTATGGACCTGCACAGGTACCTTCTATGTGTACACCCAGGTCTTCTCTACTCCCTGTTGACATTAATGGAACTCTACCATATGCTTTCTGAGGTACTAAAAATCCAACACTACTACTGGAGGAGGCTCACCTTACTGCAGTATGGACATGCACACCTATTACATATTCCTTCTCTACATGCACCCAGCTCTCCTCTGCTCACTATTGACATTAATGGCACTCTGCCATACACTCTCTGAGTCACTAAAAATCCAACACTTTTAGCTACTTTTGATATTGTTCTTGTATAATATCCAGTTTCCACAGTAATGTTATTTTTTGTTGGCATTGTTTGCCAGTGTGCTGAGATTATGATTCTTGATAGTTAAATAAGATTTTGTGACATTGTTTGACAGTTTATGAAATAATTTAATTTTTGGTTGTTAAATGGATGCCATATTAGTCTTATTGATTCCATTAGTTTTGGTGTGCACTAAGACACAGCTTGTAGCTGCACCAAAAGGTTTCAATCAATCAACGCCATTGAGAAGCTCATTCTCCTTCTAGGTTTCAATCTTAGAATACAACAATTCCCAGCTCAAGGGGTGCAGGAGGGAGGGATACAAGGTTCAATTTTACATATATGTTGAAATGCTTAAATAACTGATCTTGGCAAAAAGCAGAAAAACAACCCAATTTATATCTTCTCCATGTGAGGTATGATGGTTCAATTCCATCACCGAACATCTTAAAATTGGATCCTGCTTTAACTTATAATGTTAAATTTAAGTTATTTAATGTAAAATATAAGTAAAGGTAAATGTCAACATTAAAGTTAAAACAATTCTAGAAAGAAGGTTGACTGGCCAACCTAAATAGGTCAAAGGTAGTCCACTTAGAAACAAAAAGTGTTCGCTTTTTTCGATCACTGGACAACAAAGTATTTTTGGGGGGTCCATAAAATAGCCAAGTTAGGCCCTGAACCAACCAGTTCAAGCTTGAACTGGTCCAAAATCGGCTCAAAGAACTAGTTAAAATCAGTTTAGGGGAGAACCGGTCAGAAAATACCGGTTTTGTTTCTAATTGATCGATTCTAATAACTTTGGGGCAACCCAAGAAGGCAATGGAATGGCAAACTAATTCTTGAATGCGGTGGATATTTGTTTATGTCCTACTCCCCAGGAATGAAACAGAATTTGTAGCCCTGACGATACTTAAACTCTCCTAAAACATGAGGATTAAATGGCTGAAGATAATGAAAGATTCATTGCTAGTACATAAACAATTTTAAGGGAATTTGGACCCTTAAAAATTGGAAGTTGCAAGATTTGGTAGATAATTCTAGGAATTAATGTACCACGTTGTAAGCATCGAATTTGTTGAATATTCATATTAAGAGTATGTTCAACTCATTAGCAGATGAAGAGGCAAATAGAGGGGTTGGTCTCGACCTTGAAAAGTTGATTATAACCACCCCCTCAATTCCCATCAAAACAATAATATCTCCAGATCATTTGAGATCAAGTAAAATGAGAAATTGTAGGTAATGAATAATGATGGTGCTTAGCTTAATAAGGATAATAAGGAAGATGAATTTATGGGATGATGATGAGTAAGATGACAAGTGGGACTTGTGCCATACCAGAGGTATTGGTTAGCTTAGACAAGACATGCAGTTTATTTATAGAAGGAAAAGATTTGAATTTTAAGAATATCATAGTTATTACAAATATTTTGTGCATTTGCCAGTTGCTTCCAAGAGAGAGAGACTGTAAAATGGATCTGGGTTAGAAGCAAAAGGAGCAGAAAAAAAACATTCAAGTAGAAGAGGAGATGGAGAAATGGATAGAAGCTGGAGGTATCTCACAGGTCTGGAAAATGGCTAGTTGGAGAAGCAGTTTCCATTGTCAACATGAGAGATCCTAGATAGATAAGGCCTAGGAAGAATGTATTTGTATTAGTCAAGAGATGAAAGATATAGTAAAGTTCCTAAATGTAATAACTAAATAATTCTGTTAGATACATGGTGACATAGTTTTTTACTCCTAGGGCATTCAGTAATGACGAATTCAGAATGAAGTGATCTAATCAATTTTCAAAAGAGTTGGGCTGAATCTATGCCCTACTAGAATAAAATTTTGTAAACATAATATGAAATCCTATTCCTCTAAGAAAACAGGATTCTAATAAATCAAAAGGCAAGTTCATATCCTTGATGTACATTGGATTTTTCTTTCATTGTTTAAAAAGTGAAAAACATAACTGCATTTTCATGCCAATAGGGGATAATTATTTTTCAAGTCTTCCACATCTAATAACAGAACTTGACAAAGAATAATAATACCTGCTTGCACGCATTCACATGTGTAACGTAGTATCTGGATCAGGACCACCATTAAAATCCCAATTCACAGCTTCTTCCACAGCTTGGCTAGGCAAAATGATGACTTTCATTAGCTCTCCAAATAAATTAGGCCTGGAACTTGGTATTCTTGGATTTCCAAGAAGCATTAAAGCAACATCTCTCATGCCATGACATATATTCTTCAAGAAAAACTAAATTGCAGTAGTATCTATGGTACCTTGAAACCTGACACATGGATAATGGGTTGAATAGTATCACCAATCGTTTACTTCAGGTGGAAAGCACAGGTATATAAACAAACCAAAGAAGCAATAGTTTTTCTATATTGGAATTCAGAACATGCCACAGACCTTAGCAAACCATAGGATGTTTCCATTCTCTTCAGTCCTCGCAGAGAACACCAGTTCGCGTTGGCCTTTGAAAATCATCAATTCTCATAACAAGAGACCTTTTGTACTTTCCTGCACAACCATTCCTCAGCCAAAGTAGATTTATATCTTTTAGACTAAATGAATGGTCAGAATAAGTAATGTATTCCCCAAAGTGGAGCTTTTCTCTGAAAAGGAAGAAAAAAATTGAGAGCCTAAATCACTTGCAAGAATTCTCGAGTTTCTTCTTACCAACTGTTTTATGCATTGTTCTATGATAAATGGTATTGTCATTGCTTTGTGGACCTGTGGTGGTGGTCATTGTCCATGTGCACGGAGATCTAGATATTTCAATAAATCTACTTTGGTTGAAGTCACATGGACCAGTTTTCATATTTTAAACTCTATACTACTTCTCATCAGTTACAAGGAGCTGGCAACTTATGACGAGTATCTGAAAAGATGCTTCCCTGAAGAATCAACAAAACCAAAGCACTTTCATATAAGATCGCATTTATTATCACAAAAAGAAAAAAGTCAAAAGAAAACATGTTTTATGGAGATATATGAAATATACGGATTGGAATTCGGAGGTTCTGCTGGCATGAGGTTTCTTTTATCAAGAATTACATCTTCGGTAATGAAGTGTTTTGGGCAGTAATTTATGTGGATATTGGAAGTTTGAAGTTGGAATCTAAGTGAAAATTGGTGGGAGTGACTGGTAGCACTGTTTTAGATGAGTTTTTGTTGTGCTTCAAATTAGATCTGGTTTTTACTATTTATGATGGACCTGAGCAAAATTAGAATTATGTCAAGGCAAACTATAATTTCTGGATTGGCCTTGTGTTTAGTGACAACAGGCTGTGTTGATGTGATACCATTCTCGACTCTTGTAGTGACATTGTTGAAGGTTTTGGTGCCATGCCTTGTTGGCCCTCTCTCGCTCGTGTTTATTTATACGATGGCCATAATAATTGCAAGTCTTGCTACTACAATGGCATATCCCATGATTGAGATTTTGTTCCACACCACTGCTCTAATTGTGTGTGTTTTGAATAATCGTTCTGCATAATAACTATGAGATAAAGTTGGTTTATAAGCTATAAGGCATTACTGCACCAAAAGCTTTGCTAATTTGGATGTTGGCTTTAAGGTGCAAGTCCTTGGGTTGATTGGATAACATCATCTCCCACTCTAGCATTAACATCGCTGACAATTTTGCTATTATGTCTTGTATGCCCCCTTTGATTTGTTTCTTGTTATCTATGTGATGTGCATGAAAATAGCAATTCTTAATCTTATAGTAGCATATCCCATGCTTGGGATTTTGTTCCATAGTAATATTCTCCTCCTCCATTCTCACCTGGCATTCATTCCATCCTTGGGACTTTAGGATTCCATCATCGTGGACAAAGTAACTGGAAAAATTATGTACAGATGGATTTCCAACTGCTCAGTGATATATGCAGATACATAAACCCAAAAAAATATAGTTCACTAATACATGCATATACTAAACCTAAAAATACAGATATTTAAACCCAAGGTCCATGGCTCCCCGAGAATCAATCAACGGTGGAAAGAATATGTAGATATGGAATTCCAACTGTTCAATGATATATGCAAATACATAAACCCCAAAAACACACAAAGGACTATAGACATACCATTTTCAGTAGAGTTGTGATTGATATATCCATATTCGAGAGAACTCCTTGTGTTGATATCTATGCATATGCGAATAGAGATCACGGGACCAATCTGCTGGAAGAGCTCAAAAATATGGCCATCGATAACACTTGGCTCCATATCCCCCACATATAGAGACGTCGATACGAACTGATTGGCCGGATTGTTGCATCCATTACCAATTGCCTATTGCTGCTGTGAAACAGCATGGTTTCGGGGTTGCACTTGAAGCTGTGCCATTCTCACTTGACCTATTTTTATAGAGTTTTGATCTCTACTCTCTGATCTTGGAAAAACAGAAAGTACAACCCCTTTTCAACTATTCTACTCTACTCTCTGACCACTAATCATGGCCATTTAATCTAGGGAAATGAATCTGCTTGAATGCCTCCTACCTTTCTCCGTCCAATGTTCTTGAGCTAAAATAATAAGTGGTTTTGATTTTACCTAAATCAAACCTAGCTTCACAGGTGGTTGTGGTCTAGACTGGAGAAGGTAAGGTAGGGGTTTGAAAGGATAAGCTCAGCAATGGGTTGGGTTGGATTAAGAAATTTCCTAAGTGTGATTTCTTTTTCCTTTCCCGCTTTCAACTTTTTTTATTTGAATGTTTCATATTATTATGTCTCTTTATCCATCAAAATAATTAAATAATTAAAAATAAAAATATAAGGTAAAATCTTGATTTCCTTTTCCTTTTTCGCTTTGGACTTTTTTTATTTCAATATTTCATATTATGGTGTCTCTTCATTCATCAAAATAATTAAATAATTAAAAATAAAAAAAATCTTGATAATAAAAATATGAATGGTAAGTTTATTTGAATGTTTTATATTATTGTGTCTCTTTATCCATAAGAAAACTTAAAAATAAAAATATAAGCTAAAATATTGATAGTAAAAATATGAATGGTAATTTTATTTGAATATTTCATGTCTCCTTATCAATCAAAAAAAAAAAAAGGTAAAATATTGATAATAAAAATATGAATGGTAAGTTAGAAACAACATAATTTTTTTTGCAAATAATTGGTGTTCCTACTTAGCTAATGTTTAGGGCAGTTAAAAGCATAGTTGTAGAGATGAACCTCATAATGGTGCTCGTATAACACTTGTATGCCAAATATTTCATTTATACGGCATATGTGGTGTTTTTAGATTGTGCACATGGTCCCTGAGCTATAAATCCTATTTTAGTCCCTAAAATGATGATGTTCATCCTTGAATCATCTATAGGGCCTCAAGAACCATCCATGATGCACACAACTTGGAAATGGCACCAATATGACACATATTGTTTCCCCAAAAGTCATTTCATAGGGACAGTGTGGTGTTTTTTTGATAGTGTGTATGGTATATGAGCACTAAAATCATATTTCTAGTCTTCTAGTGTTGTTGTTCCTCCTGAAATGATGTCCATACAACACTTGGAGACTAAATGATAAAAATAGACATAAAATTATGTAGATGTCCACGAATGACCAAAAATAGGTCAATGAGACAAGAAAGAACAACATTTGACAACACTAATGTGGAATGCCTAGGGCATTGGTAAGTAGTTTTGGAATCAGAAGTTAAGGAGAGAAAGAAATGAAGAGTAGAGAATAAAATAGAGAAAAAGGTAGAGAACCAAGAAGGGTAAACCCTACAAGATGAAATGGATAACACTCCATGAGAAAAATTTGTCTCAGTGACAATGTCACAGTATTATAGGTACTCTAGCAAGCAACCAAGACTATGGAGGCCAAGTTAGAGTAACATCATGGCCACAGTCCAAACAAAAGAGAAGCCATCATTGTCCACCATTTTGAGTACAAGAATGAATCGGGCACCATACATCTTCTCTAGCCAATAAAATTGGCATTTCAAATATGTGGGACATAATTCTTTTTTTCTAAGATCAGTTTGCATCCTTCTTCCTCTCATTTTGCAAATGAACAAGGAAGATTTGTGATGTTAACTCCAGGTAAAAAAAAAATTATATCCATGTCTTTGGTGATCATGATGCATAATTTAGAGTGTTATCAGGGGTTAAAAATCTGTTGTTGTTATGAGGTGGAATGTATTGTCAATGATGACTCATATTCCAGATTTGTTACTAGAGGATATTTCCATAATTGGGTTGGGTGTTGATTAGAGAGCACAAAGATTGTTATTCTGCCTATTTTATCTTTGGTTGTACTCTCCAAGACTAGCTTGAGATACTCCTTGGATGCGCTATGCTAAACCCCAAACCTTCATTATTAGGGCTCTCTTAAGGGATGCTTCAACTTCATCATGTATCTTTGTGTTTTCAACATCTAAGACATTTTCACACGGGCTGCTAGATTTTGTTTAGGACACTTCACTTGCTCACAATGATGATCCCAATGATAATGTCCACTTGTCATCACTTCAACAATCCACTTCTTCAAGGGTCTTCTTGGTCATCTCAGCATTGTTAGCAACAGTTTGAGAATTTGTAAGCAACTGCCATCATTTTTCATTTGCTTAGACATTATGGTTGAAGTTATTTTCCAAGATTTAGTTATAGAGACCACTGGCTGAGTTTTGTTACTTGCAACTTGTTGAACAATAGAATATACTAAAGTTTAATATACTATAGTATATACTATATATCAATTCCAGCAGACAGTAGAAGGCATAGAAGTCCTAGATTGGCCTCCAATTTTATTGAAATAAAATTTAAATACTAGAATCAGAGGCACTGCAAGGAGGCAAAACAGTTCAGAAATGGCCCACATTTCGATTGAAATATGTACTAGAGTCTTGGCATTGCTAGGAGGCAGAACATTGTAGTATTGGCATTATATTACAGTTGTCATTTCTGAGTTTACACTACAACATTTTGACCCAAAATCCGACGGCTGTATTGTCGGATTTTCGACATTTCCCTGTCGCATGTACGAAACTATGATTTTTTTTAGGCGTCGCTGGATTGTTGTCGGTTATCCGACAGCCCTCCAAGCTGTCGTTTCAACGATGATTAATAATCTCGTCAGTTAACCGATGCCTAGGCGAGGTGTCGGTTAACCGACGCAAATCAGGCGATGCCTAGAACAATTTAAAAAAAAACCACGACTTCTTGCTGTCAATCAAATGTTCCACAGCGTTGGTTAACCGATGGCATGTAGATGTTATAGGTGTCAGTTAACCGACAGTCCGTAGATGTTGTAGGTGTCGGTTAACCATCAGTTTTTGGATGTTATAGGTGTCGATTAACCAACAGTCGCTAGATGTTCTAGGGGTCGGTTAACCCACAGGCTGTAGATGTTCTAGGTGTCGGTTAACCGACAATATGCTAGGTGTCGGTTAAGCGACAGGCTGTAAACGTTTTTAAAAAAAAATAGCGGAGCGGAAAATAGGATATCGTACATTTCTGTACAGGTATCGATTTCCCATTGAGATGTGATGGGTGCTACGTGGCTGTCGCTGAGTGGAAGCGAAAAATGGATACCTGTACAGAAATGTACGATATCCTATTTTCCGCTGCGGTCTAGATTAACACGATAACTCACATGTATTCGCAGTCTGGGGTATTAATTTTTTGAGACCGCTGAAAGACTGTTTCCGCCATTTCTGCTAACTCGTAGGTCTAGGCACTAACTAAGGAGGCTCCACCGTACATGTTACCATCAAAGACCGCTGAAAGACTGTTTCCGCCATTTTTGCTCGGAGATCAAGGTTCGATTGCTTCGGCTACTACAGATACCAGATATACTATCAACATTTGAACTGTGAGTAACTACAGTCAGCCCTTACCCTCAGGTACACAATTTCTGAGTATTCCTCTGTTGAATTACCTACTTTCACCATGTTTACCACTGTAAAAACCTTATATTCCTCCGAAGACCTGATTTCTGACCATTTCTGGGATGTATATGACCCAATTTCAAAACCCATTGATATCATTACCAGTCACAATGACCTCAGTACTGCTTCCCTTGTCAATTCCGAGTTCCATACCAAATTGTACAGTACTTTGATCCCTTCTACTTCATTGTATCCTTTACCTAGTTGCCCGGAATTTGTATCCTTATGTGCTGAAAATTTTTCAACCTCAGAGGGAGTAATTATGAATTACTAGGGTGACCAAATTATCTGCAAAGTAGACCCTCAAACCCTTAGGGAAACCCTAAAATATTCTGCTGATTTCATTTCAACATCTATCTCTTTTAATGAAACTGAAATATCCCAGATTTACAAGAAAGTTTCTAGTGAGGATAAAGAACGAATGTATCAGAAGGTTTTGTTGAAACCAGTGGAGAACCTGTCTGTTCCTTTTTCATCTAAACTTTGTTTACTAGTTATTGCTGCCGCTGTAACCCTATTAAGTCAAATTTTAGGGTCAGACACTAGTTCAGAGGGAACTGAAGCAATGTTAGGAATTTTCCTATACCTAGATAGACCTGGAACAACACCCCTTAGGTTTGATGAATATTTTTCCAAGGAAATGTGTTTTCAGATGTCCAATTTCTCCAAAATCTATCATTTTAGGTATCAGGCATACTTATATGCTTTGATAATTCATGCTAAGTTAGGAGCACTAGCCATTACAGACTCAGAAACCTTCAAGGAATGGCCTCCTTCTTGACCATTTTACCATGCCTGGTCTTATGCCAAATTCATGGATTTGATCGTACTTAGTCTGTTCAGAGTGTTTAATCCAGAGATCAACAAAATTTCAAATGACTTGAAAGAAATCCTAAACCCTGATTTGATTGGAGATTGGTTCCTGGCAAAAAACTTCTCCCTTGTCAGAGTCTTTGGATTCACTGGATCACCATATGTGTTGCCTATATTTTTAACTACCAGTGTATTTGCTTTAGAAGTAATGAGGCAAAGGATCTCTGCAGATAAAGAACATTTCACTGCCCCATCATTGAAAAGGAGTTCATGGATAAAATATCCTATGACTGTGGGAAATTTCATTTTAAAGAAGGAAGCAGCATTGCCCGTTATTGAAGAAGTTCTGAAGCAGCTTGATTTCCCTCAAGTACCACCTGTAAAATATGACCCTAAAAATGTTATTTCACAAAGGAGACAGGAGTATGGCAGAGGTATATTTCAGCACAGTCAGGCTGAAACTTGGATGGGAGAGGCCAATTCTCTTATATATGATCAGATCTGGATCAGTGAGCCTATAAAGGAGATTGTAGAGGCTAGAGATCATATAGATTTTTCACAGTCAAATACTACATAGGGAAAAGTGGAGCAGATATCTACCAAGAAAAGGTCAGAACCAGAGGCCATGGAGATGGATACAAAGGAACCTGAGACATCTAAAAAGCAGAAAACTGCCATGGGTACAGAGATCATTGATGTTGAGTTGATAAGGGAGCTAGTTATCAACCCTACTATTATTCAAGAAGAAGTATCACAGAGCAGAGTTGAAAATACTACTGCAAAACCTAAAGAAAGTAGTAAACCACCCCCTGTACTGGTCGTGTAATACAAGAAATATAGCTATGCTGCAGCTGCTGATTCAAAACAAGCAGAGTCTCCTCAAACATTACATTGATCAGAGAAATGAGTCTGTGATGCAAGAGAAAAAAAAATTGAATCAACTCAAAGAAAAATCTGATATGAAGACAACATTGATGACATTGAGGGATTCAACAACTGGATCTTTAAGTTTGGCCATCACTGATGATGAAAATGCTTCTGAGATTCGTTTAGAAATGGATCAATTACCAACTCTTGACAAGATTTGGTTCCACAAACAAGCAAGTGAAGTCCTTTATGAAGACTTAACTAGGCAGACCTTGGCACATAAGAATGCAGTGCAGAAAATAAAAAAATTGGAAGCTCACCTGAAGTAGGAGAAAGCTGCAAACAAAGCATGGTCTACACAGGTGGCTTATTTACAAACTGAGCTGGATTCATATAAAGAGTTGCCACCTGCATAAGGGGCAAAAACCCAACCAACAGTCAAAGTCAAAACTGTTAAGATAGTTAGAAGGATGGCTAAAGGGGTAAATGTTAATGTTGATACTACACCTTCACCTAATTTGGTTATGTTGCATGAAGAGATAGTTGGTTTGAATGCAAAGGCTGTGGAAGATAATGCCAAAATTCTAGTCCTTCAGGAGCAGAAAGAGGCATTGGAGAAAGAGAAAGGTAAATTGCTTCAAGAAATTGAACAATTGAAATCAAATAGGGGAACTAGTCCTTTGTCACCAATTGACCAGATCATACATGACATTGCAGATATGTCTGTACATGAAGCTGAAATTGAGAATTTCAAGGAGAAGGTTTCAGACTTACAGGACACAATTTCTGAACTTAAACTGCAGATTGAAGAGATTAAAGCTCAGGATCCTAGAGAGCAGGAAATCATCAAGCTCAAAGAAGAAAATGATAAACTGAAAGATAAGATTTATACGTTGAAAGAGAAAACGAAGGAAGTTCTGCCACTGGAAGGTGCAAAGCATTTGCTTTGGGATGAATTGATAGCAGATATCAATGCTTTCTGGCCTCAATTGATCATTGTGGAGGAGAATGAGAAGGAATTGGTAGTGGCATCCAACAAATGTAAATTAGCTGAGGAAAAGTTAATTAACAGAACTCAAGAGGTAGCTCAAAACGCAATTATTTTCCTCAGTAAAACTCCTGCTTCTGAGTTACAGGTTTTAAAGGTGAGTAACAAAACTGTTCTATTAGTAGATGCTAGGAGGGTGTTGCAGAAATATACTCTGTTGAATTCAGTCAGAAGAAAGATGTCCCACATTAAAAAGCAAGTGCAGGAGTTCAAGCAAGCCTTTTTACCATTGATTGGTTATGGTTTACCATCCTTTTGGGATGATGAGAATATCCCAATAGCATGGCCTGAATATAAAGAAATGTTTATTAAAGCCAGATCAGACCATAGCAAATTTAATGATATGGTAAAAGGACTTAAAGGCATGGTGGTAGTAAGCAAAATGAGGCAGGACTTCGAACTTCCATTACTTTTTAGGGAGGTTAAATCTAAATTGCCTGTCTTTACAGAAGGTCTATTAATAGAGCTTGATGTGGTGATGGAAGAATTATCTGATGCTTTTGTTCCAAAGGATGATGCTTGGAATGAAGTATTCAGGGTGGGAGCATGAGTTCTTATACCAAGTTCAGGTCCAGGAAGTGCCAGTTAGATGTCCGTGAAGCATAAACAAGTCAAGGTTGTCATATATTTGATACTGTTGCTAAGAACTATAAAGTTTAGATCCTACGGAAGAAGTTTTAGGGAGTCCATGATGCTAGCTTGCTGTCTGCAGTTACTACAGTAAGAAACAGTCACACAGATACTTTATTTACAGTTGTTTTGAAAATATTCAGAGGAAGATGACAAGTTAATAAAGCTAGCCTGAAATCAAGCGAGCCTGTTCAGACAGTATGCGCCTTTGAAGGCTAAAATTATCAGAAACATCAATGATATCTCTTTCCATCCTGGAAATGAATAGGATATTGTTGATCCTAAAAGGATTATCGACCTCATAAATATTCATACAGCTGTCATTTCTTTTTGTAGAGTTTGTTATGTAATAAATGGTCACTATGCCATCTGTTTTAGAAGATAGGATTTAAGCTATTTTGCTAGGGCATGATCCCACGTATGTAACTGTTTCCTAGTTTTTTTCATCTCTCCTTTGAATAGATTAACTACAAGTAGACCCTACTTCAATAGGGAGAGGGTTGGTCTTTGGTCGAAGAAATTCATATTGTAAAGAAGAAAAGACTCGTGTATCTGGGATTTTGTGAACTTCAATGAAAGAATAGACATACAGGTTTTCTCATGTTTAAGATTTCTTCCAAGTTTTGTTGCAGAATGTCTTCTATGTGAAATTCACTCATCTGTGTTATTTCCTCTTCTTAACTGTTAATTTAAATCTTTGAAATTCATGTTTCCATGCTCCACAGTATTTACAGTAAATACCACTGAAAGATAAACTGTACTAGAATTCATCATTGGTGTTCTAGTGCTCTATTATAATTTACTTTTCCCTGTCTTTCATAAGTCTTTCCTGTTTATTTAAGGAATTCATAGTCACATGCTCCTGAAAATAAACAATCAATTCTCTACCTTCTACTATCACCTTTAAAGTTTAATGATCTGTGCAAAATGCATGCAAAAGGCCTTAAACCTCTGTGACCTGATTTACTCTTTCATTTGATTTAAGCCTCAATCCTTGACTCCATTTCCCAATGTTCTTTACTCTTGAACTTTTCCAACACCCTGATCACCATTGAAAACACTTGTTACCTTGACAATCTGGCCTTGTTTCTCCTATTCCTTGATACATTTATTGTACAGTGACAAAGAGAGAGCCCTCTCTGGTTGGCTGAGTTAGATAGTCATCCTAAAGATTGGTTGTAGGTTACCTTTGGGTTTCTTGAACACAGACTCAAGAAATTACGGAGTGATAACAACACCCATGAATTTGAGAAGATGAAGGGGGGGGCATCTCATTTCAATCCCTTTAAACTTTGTGGGATAAATGAAGAATGATGTTCAAACAAACATGAAGAATAAGAAATTCTTACTTTGATCCCATTCCAATTGGATGTCCAGATGGTATAATCCCAATTGCAAACATGAGAAGCTGTTGGAACTTCCCTCAAATACCTTGAAACTACACTTTTGTTATAGCTATAACTAGGAGAATATCAATAGCAGAGGTCAGGAACAACAGAGTTCTACACGCATAGCAATTGCAAGAGGAAGCATACTACACATATAGTACACATGTCATCCATTCATACCAAGCCCTTACATACATAACTACATATGACAGAATATTCAAAAGCAGGTCTCAGCTATGCATAAGTCAGTGTTATGGGAAATTTCAATCAAAGCCACCGCATATATTAAATTATTACTTTAAAAATAGGACAAAAATACAAGACTTACCGTATTGTATTTCTCGATCATCACAAGTCCTCACTGAGTTTGTTGACAACATGACCTTGTGTTGGTTAACAAGATATTCTAGGGTCTTCTATACCCTGGGACAGATGAAATGGTTTAAAGAATGACAAATCACCATTATTTAGATTTGCAAGCTCCACCTTATGAACGTCTAATGACAACCCACTAATCATATTAGCAAACCAATTCCAGATTATCAATGGTGAGAACTACCATGAAAATTACCTTAGGAAGTTCGTTAGTTGCAACACATTAAGACTATATAAAACCTCAATACCTCTACTACAGGCCTGCTGTTCATCCACTGGCTTTCATCTATTTCTTGGGAATGACTTACTGAACCCTTCTTTTCTACTTCACATTGAAAAATCAATAGAAAACCTAAATTAAATTGAAGTATGGGTACCTCTTCATATTTGTGGATTTGGAGCCGGATGTAGAGTTTGCAAAAGATGTTGAGGTATTGATGCACCGAATGGATTCCAACGATCCTCATCCTGAGACTTTGAAGATCTTCCAAACCAGAAAGCTCCAGCCCATCAAGATTCTCACTCTACATTTTAAAGAAAATGCATGTCTATAGTTAGCTAGAAGAAAGAAATAACTTATCTGGTCATAAGAAGGAAACATTGTAACAATGCATGCATTTTACCTTATTGAGCTCCTCTCTGTTTCGAGAATAGTTTAATATTCTCTACTAAACAGGGCCAACCACGTGAAGGTGGAAGCTCATATGGCCCCTCCCCCCCCTCACATTACTCTCAATTTCCCATACCCAATGCACGTGCTTGGAAATAAATGATCTTTTGTGCGAACATCGTGAGT
Source organism: Larix kaempferi (assembly GCA_027924585.1). NCBI lineage: Eukaryota > Viridiplantae > Streptophyta > Pinopsida > Pinales > Pinaceae > Larix > Larix kaempferi. Next base: position 8,152,055 of record BSBM01000019.1, read on the forward strand.
TTCTTGTCTTAAAGGAATTACGTGCATTCGATCATTAATTAGTTTATAGCATTCATTAATTAACTCATTCATTCATTCATTCGTACATAGAAAAAAATGAATAGTTGAAGACATTACTCCATAATATCCAAAATAATATCCGAGGACAATGCATAAAAAAATAATGTAATAGTGTACTTATTACAATCACTACTTTTTTTGACGCTTTTTTCTCTCCAGAAATTCTCTAAGTGTGACATCCTCTTCTACCAATTGTTTTTTGTTTCCTATGCCCTCTGTAGCTGCCTGTGATCGTGTTTGTCGACGGGTCATGCGCTCACGACATGTATGCGGCTGTTGTAAGGTGCCAGGATGTACTGGAAAAATGAAGAAATATTAATTGCTTGACGTGTTTTTACTATTATAATCATTGTAAGTCCTTCATTAAGAAAAAAACATTAGAGCGGTGCTTTGTACCTGGCAACTCATGGGTGACATGAATTTCCTGCGTTTGATCTTCTGCTGCTGCCTCAAGTTGCACATGAAGACCCTCTGCATTAAAACATCAACACTTACAACAATATAGTATTTGCAATTTAATATTTGAGACTTTAATCCATGCTAGTTTTTTTTTAACACTAGCATATTTATTACCTGGATTTCGATCAACATGAACTTCAATATCTCTTTCTCCTCCATCCTCTACATTTCTCTACTTTCGTTGTGCGGCTTAACACAAAGAGACTCAATATTTTATGTACTAGTTTATTAATGAATATAGAACACAATGAATCAATCTTAAATAGAATTTGTTTATTGTAGTTACTTTTTCATAGGATGGATCACCGGAAGAATTTGCTTTGCTACCACAGCTGCTTGTTCGATGTTCAACAACACCTGAAAACCCGCGTTGGTAGCTGATCCTCATGTCTTCCTCCGTTGGCAAATCATGGAATCTTTGAGCCTGTAATTTTCAATTAGATCATCATTGTTGTTGTTATATCATCATGAAAACAATTTTAAATGCAATCTATAATTTCTATACAATAAAATAATTATTGATCATACTTACAATTCATGCTTGCAGGTTGGAATATCCACCAGGCCCAAGCTTGTGTTGCCCATGTTTTTCTATTCTTGCCTGGGGGGCCTTCGACGTATATGGTAGCCTATAAAAGTATTTTTAAATACATTAGACATTGCAAAAAAATGGAAAATAAAGTGTAATAAACATATAATTGCATTGCTAAAAGTATTGCATACCTTCTAGCTGACTCAGGTACTGGCTTGCCTGCTATTTTCGCAGCTTTCTCCCTTGCATCATCCAACAAGCCTTTCCACTCCGTTGTTGGAATCATCGGAGGGCGCTCATACTTTGGAGTATCTACTAAGTTGTTCCGATATTTCTCCCGTACATAATGTAAATGTTGGCCAGCCTTTTCCAGAACCTTTTTTTGGTTGAAGGTTTCGGCACCAAAAATCCCAACCAAGCGAGCAATAAGCTCATCTTTCAAAACTTTACTCTGCCGGTTCCACCATGTGCAGATAGTGAGCCCAAACAACTCTAAAGACCAATCATTAAGATGTTTATAAAAGACATCATTTCCTACAAAAACGAGTATGTGTTAATTAGTGTAAAAAGAATGATGCATAATTACATTCCAATAAAATTATAATATATAGTTAAACCTTTTTGTAAATAGTACCTGGAATCTTCTCCATCTTGTAGGGAATGAGATCTTTGTCCACCAAAAAATTAGTCTCAAATGTTCCCATGCTAGTGACACGGAAAGATCCAGGAAATGCTGGGACGATAGCATCAAAGTCATGCTCTTCTCCATGTACTGGCCCCTGATCCTCATCGGCACTCGCATGTTCTGTCTGGGGTGTCTCATTTTGTGTTTCCGACTGGCCAGACGGCAATGATACATGATCAGTGGCGAAGGGGGTGTCAGGCTCAATGGTACCAGCATGCCTCTCACCGGGGAAAAAATATTCCTGTAGAAACAAATAATATTTTAGTTAGTCATATACGAATAGGAAAAAAAATTGCATTTGGAATAGACTTATAATGAAAGAGTTTGCAGCTTACATCCAAGCGCTTTACTTTAAGCTACACACGATCTATCTTTGCTTGAGTCTCATCCTGTGTCATTTGCGTATTCGATATAAGCAGATTGACGACCTCCTAATTTAATTTTGTTTTTGCTTTTTGAACTGCATCCAGGATATTCTTTGAATTCTTGAGGTCAACATCATCAAGAATGTGCCCCAAATCCATATCCTTTGGATCCATCTATAGATATGTATCATCCGACATAAAAATAGAAAACATTAATATCAATTTGAAATCATTCATATAATTAGATAACATAAATATGTATAAATACAGTTTCTGAAATTCACAATGTGCTATATACCTGCTCATGACCCGATGAGCGTGGCGTGCTAAAATTGTTGTCGCAGAAAAGGGTGCTCTAGAAAACGAGGACATTAAGGTTCAATGAAGAAGCCCCATCACTGTCCTATCTAAGGATGAGGGATATTTACTAGAAGAGGATGAATTCACTCTCAAAACTGAAGCTGGGATGGAATACACAGAAAATTACATTCAAGAAGATAAAACAAAGAAGCCAAAGAAAGAGAAAACCAAAATCAAAGGTATAGAGCTAGCCACAATTAAGCATCAAGGAAAAACTTTGAAGATGGTAAAAGAACTTGTTTCAGAATGGAGACCAAAAACCAGATCTTAAAACAAGTTAAGGCTGAATATGAAAAAGTTGCTAAACCCTAGAATGAAGACATAAGAGATAAATGTACTTGATGATGAATCTTCAGATGAAGAACTCAAGATCAAGAAGGAAGCAGTTATAAACAGTCCAGTTTCTGAGCATACAAAAGAAAAAAGGTCATTTAAGTCAGCAGAAGATTCCAGTCTCACTCAAACAAAATTATCTGCTGTGTTTCTGGAATTAAAAGATGAAATAATAAAGGAACAACAAAAGAAGGAAATTGAGGTTTCTTATTCTGAAAATCAGAACTTGATAGATGAAACTACACCCATTGAAACAACAAGTCAAAAGAACCCTATTTTTCATGGTGTATCTTCAGACCTATTACAGGAAGATGAGGATATTTTCAGAAGACTGAATGTCCCTTGGGTGCCCAGTGAGATGCAAAATACCATAATAGGGAAGGTTTTTGACTCAGACATGGAGAACCTGCAAAGAACCATCAAACAATATAGGCATAAAATGGCATGCATGCAAGAGACTCATGATGCCCTAGTCTTATCAAATAGAAGGCTAAGAGAATACTTACTGGAAGTGAATGAAAATTATCAAGAGCTAATAACAGTGTCTAAAGAAGCCTTGAAGAGAAAGAGAAGCACAGATTTGCATTATGTAGAATTGAATCAGAATGTCAAAGACTTGCAGCAGAAGAATGAAAAGCTTACAAGGAAGTTAGCAGAGACAGAAGATGAGCAGAAGAGAGCTAGAAAAAAGGCTCAAATCTCGGATGGAATAGCCTTACTAGTCGAAGCTGCGAAAGACCTTTGAGTTGGCAGTTAGTCAGTTACTTATGGAGCTTTTAATAGATGCTTTTATTAGTTAGTTTTTTAGTTATGTTCTAGAGGAAAGACTTTATTTCACTTTAACCCATCGAGGATTTGGTTGAAAGCAGTTAGGGTTTAGACCCTAATGAATTTTGTAAAAAATAGTATTTAGAGTGAGAAGAAAGACAGAAACAGAGTTTGATTTTTGGCTGGCTTAAGGAGGTCTGTGACTTGTTTATGAGCGCCTAAGTACTGTAACTCTCATGTGTATTTGCTGAACAGAATTATGAAATATATATGATCCTTTTTACCCTTCAGTCTGTGTTTTAGCTTCATTTTTAACTTGTTTAGTTACATAATTGATAAATTCATTGTTGGTTTATGGTTTGTATGCTGGTAGTGCTTGTCTTTAATGAATGAACTTCAAACACTATACAGTAATGTAATACTGTAAATTTAAAACCTTAGATTATACAACTTAAAAGTTATACACCCATTAGCATGCTTTCCAAACTAAAGATTCAGGTTGCTCATGTCAAAGGCTGGCCCAATATACATGGTGTTAATGAATGGACATGACTTAGAAAAACAACTACTACAATGGCTTTGTCTCATAATTTCTGCTGTTTGCATGGCTGTAATTAGAGAACATGCATGAGAACTTCCTATTAGAGTGCTTTTACCTCATTCATTTAGCTGTCTTTTAGTATAATAACTAATATGTTTACAAGTATCACCACATCACACTTTTTCCAAGGTTATGCTATGTCTAATCAGCACACCAGGTTTAGTATTCTTTCCAGGATAGCAATATTTAACAAACTGCCATCTCACAGTCATATATTCAGGCATGCTGTAATCTAATCACTTTAACAATTTCCCCCGAGAATAAAGTTCCAAGGTCAACACAGCTTGTCAGTTATGAAATCCACTCATGGAGTAACATTGACAATTTCAGGAATCCTACCCCACATGAAAAGGAGATCGAGTTCTAGGTTGGAATGGCCAATTTCACTTAAGGTTTCAGAATAGCAAGTTTTTATATGACTTTAGCTTGGTCAAATCAGCACGCTTTCCAACCACAGTTAACCAACCAACCAAGATAAACTGCAGCTTTTATTCAAGGCCTGTTTGTAGCTTTGGTAGGATTAGCATAACTGCTAATTATAATAAGAGAGTCAACTTGCTTTCCAGTTTGTCAAACCTAGCAACAGAAAATAGGATTAACTTGGCTTTTTGACAAAATGGTAAAACGAATTAGGGTCCTTAAAAATCCAATTATCAAGGATGCCACATTGCCAACTACAAATCAAGGCGAGTTTAATGTTTCGGAAAATCAACCTAAGGTTTTTAGCATAATGACCTTTTGCAACCTCATACTAATAGTTAAAAAACGTCTGCATGAGACATTTCAAAAGGACAAGTAGGCTTTTACAGATTTCATAAAATGGAGCGCACTAACAAAAAGGAAAAAAGCATTTAAATGGAATCAAACATGGATGGGTATAAATCAAAAGGTAAACAACAACTAGTGGCCGAGTTCCTTGATATGGCTATAGACAGATTATCATAAAAGAAAATGTTCCTGCAATAATTTTAAAGTTTTTCAATTTTAAATTTTTTTGTATTAATAATTAATAATTTTAATTTAGCTTAATTTTCAGTTTTATTAATTATATTTATATTTAATTATAAATATATTAATATAATTATTACTTATAAAATTATAAAATTATATCTCTCTCTCTCTCTCTCTATATATATATATATATATGTCTACAGTACCCCGACGTACCGAAGTACCCTATTTCAAAAAGTCGTGTACCCGTACCCGTCCCAGTACCCAAGTACCCTGGCAACTTAGCCTAAAACCTACTTTTACTTTATTGTATTTTTGAGATTGTGTTGGCTTGTTTCTTTGTGGCCTGGAAACAATTTCTGGCACAAACAGACTGCATGATATATAATGAATTATGACTTACCAATGGATGATATTCATGCCCCCCCTCAACATGTCCATGTTCCCTACAATGTTTTTTAGCTGTTGAGATCAGTAACCTTCTCTTATTAAATCCCCTACATCGATTGCAAAGACAATAACATTTTCCATCACCCCTTCTTTCCACTCCATCCCACAACCTAGCAAGCAATTCTCGATTTTGTTCAAGATGATCTTGATGACCTGTAACATTATTGTTACGTGGCATTTTATTACTCAAACCCTAAGAACAAAGTACGAGAAAACCCAAGTATATGATGAGTCTTCTTTTCCACAAGGGTTAGAACCAAATCCACAATATATGAGTCAACCCTAACTCAAGACAAGACCAAGTATATAATGAGTCTTCTTTTCCACAATGGTTAAAACCAAATCCACATGAGTAAACCCTAACTCAAGACAAGACCAAGTATATGATGAGTCCTCTTTTCCACAATGGTTAAAACCAAATCCACATGAGTAAACCCTAAGTACTCAAGACAAGACCAAGTATATGATGAATCTTCTTTTCCACAATAGTCAAAGCCAAATCCACAAGAGCAAACCCTAAGTGAGGGTAAACCCTAACTCAAAACAAAACCAAGTATATGATGAATCTTCTTTTCCACAAGAGTCAAAGCCAAATCCACAAGAGAAAACCCTAACTAGTGAGGGTAAACCCTAACACAAGAGGACAAACTTTCTCCAACAAAGATTTACCAATGATAAACCAATTAGAAATTAACCAAGAGATACTTCAAGAGAGAAGTCACCAAAGAGCAAGACCAAAATTCGAGACCAAGTGGAAAGATCCCCACAAAGACACAAGGCCAAAAACCAAACCCTAAACAAAGAAATTAGCCAAGACATACTTCAAGAGAGAAGTCAAAAAAAGAGCAATACCAAATTCCAAGACCAAGTGGGAAGATCCCCACAAAGACACAAGGCCAAAAACCAAACCCTAAACCAAGAAATTAACCAAGAGATACTTCAAGAGAGAAGTCACCAAAGAGCAAGACCAAATTCCAAGACCAAGTGGGAAGATCCCCACAAAAGCACAAGGCCAAAAACCAAACCCTAATACTCCTTAGGAATTTCGCATTTCTTGTCCAGGAGATTTGTGCGAGAGTTAGTGTGTGAGATTATGAACCTAGGCCTACATCTCTATTTATATGAATGTTTGCAAATAATGGCCACAAGCATCGAATATGCGACGACTCGTTTACGACCCGTGGAGTTAAACGACATCTCTTTTAGTACACGTCGGCTATGCGACGGCTATACATATTTCATATATATCCCCCATTAAACGTGCTCTCTTCACCGTCACTTAACCGACGTGTACTAAAAGAGATGTCATGTAACCGACGTTTACTAAACGCGCCGTCGCATAGCCGACGCTTGTTGCCACATTTTTAAAAAAAAATTGTACACTTGTGTTTTTTGGTAAGTTTATAAAGATAAATCCACGTGCTGTCGGATTTTTCCGTCGGATTTTGGGTCAAAATGCAATAGTGTTAGCCAAATATTTGTGTGACGTGTTCATGTACCATGAATGTAATATGAACATTGGTAAGTAGTACCTTCAAGCAGCTTATAAATTGAAATATAATATATCTCAACACACCACCCACTGTAGTCTTGTAGCCTATATGTATAATTGTTTGGATACATTGTAGTCTAGAATATTTTTTATATTTTTTAATACATAATATTGCCACTCCCACACTGATGTTTCCTGCAATTTTGGTGAAACATCTAGCCATTCTATACACTCATATCCACATTCCTAAAGATTCCATGTTCCAGAAACTTGTGCATCATAGAAATATGGGATTTTATAATTGCCTTATCCTGTGTACGAGAAGTGGGTTTTCTGATCAAGAATACAGATGGGCAGAGGGGTCTCTGTTGGATTTGAGGACAGATGTATTGGAAAGAATCTAAGGACAAATATACTGGAGGGATTCTCTAGGGTTGTAGTGGAGCGACACTCAAAGATATTGATTGAAGTAACAAAGAAAGGGGGAAGTAGTAGACGAAAACAACAAGGGGGCTGTAGACTTAGGCTATTAGAGAAGATGAAGTTTAGTTTTATGCACACAACACATCTCTTCTGCCAATGCTGTAAGAGACTTTTGCAATAAAGGTTGTAATAATTAATGCAAAACTACAAGCCCAGTGAATCAACACAATTGGTTTGAAGCAATTGTTTCAAGGCATACTACCAAGAGGTAACAAGTTCAAATCCAGGGGAGTGTTGCTATGTCACCAGTCACAAGGCTTGCAGTTGATTCACCTTCGATCCAAATATTCAAGGGAAGAAGTGCTCCATGAAAATTAATACAAAACAGAAAGTGTTGTAGAAATCAAGATATAGTAACTAACTTACTCCTCATGTTGGAGCCAAAGCAGATATAATGGCTCTCCTTGCTTTTGTATTGCAAGACGGGGGGGGAGGCAGTGGGTCTGGTGTGACTAATCTATGGAACCGCAATTTTAACTGTTAATGTGCATGCATATTGGTTGCTAATGTAATATATGATGCAATTTCAAGTTTGTCCAAGTTGACTATTAAACATTTTGAGTACCTTGGTTGTGAACTTTTAACAAACACTTGGCCCTATACTGTTGTAGCTTATTGTTAGGCAAATTTGACATGGAGTTTCGTCAAACACTTTGGTCGCTTACTGGTGTAGTTGTACGGTGAACATTTAATTTGTAGTACCAATTTCTATAGGTGGTCTAGCCTTGGATATCTCATGTTGTAATGTATGGCAGTCATCATTCACATTGTTATGGTTATTTAAATCAAAATAAGAGTAGTGAAGCATACATATAATCAGATTCAAAGAGAATAACTTTCAGATCTGTATACATTCGTTTAAAGACTGAATACATGCCTGGAAATGCTTGTCTGCTAATTTGTAATAATGGAACTGAGATAATGACTTCTTTTTGCTATAATGGTCCCCCTTCAACAATATAATGTTGCCTACAATGAATATATGTTCCCAGGTGTACAAGGAAAAACCCCAAACTGAAGGTCACCTCATTTGTAGACTTAGAATGGAAGATGCCATGTTCATTTCAGATATGGAAATGTGAGTATTGACAGTCACACTCCTTGAGAATACAAACAAGAGATATGTGTGCTCAACTGACTGTAAATCTAATATAATAAGGAATATGCGTTGGAATGGTACCACACATTCAGTTGTAAGGATAACAAGAAGTCGCCCTCTGGATGACCACTGAAATTTCTCTTTCCTACCACAATTTGGAGCTTAAAACAACAAAAAGTTAATGCATCCCCATCTGAGAATGATAAGTCGACTCCACAGAGATCTGGAGCTGCTGCAAATAATCTTTAACTCCCACGATTTTCCTAGTGAACAAAGAATGCGCCATATCTTATATCTCAGATTTGATTGAAGAGTTAGAAAGTATTTTCCCTGAAAGTACGTGATGAGATATTGTAACTTCAAAGAATATTATAATTGTACTTTATTTATTCCGGAGATGTTCCATACCTCCGATGTGATTATACTATGAATCTGGAGATGTTTATTCCTCCGAGAAGTTGTGGTAACTAGGGTTATTAGACCCACCATGTGGGGGTCAGCCCAGTCAGTTATAATAGGGTATTTAACCTAATGGTTAAATACGAGCCTACATGTACTTGTGTAAAATATATGTCAGTGTAGTGTATAAATAGAGGAGGTGTGTTCCTCATTTGACACACACACTCACTTGAGAGAGGCGCACTTGTGGAGGAGAGGTCAGCTATGGTGGAGGAGGAGATCATGTCTTTGGTTTGCATCTTTGTATATTGCTGGTCATCTATATTGAGGAAGCTTTACTGGGTTTTCTACCCCATGAAGGTTTCCCAGGATAAATTTGTGTCTCTTGTGTTTATGCTATGCTTGTTGTTTCTTCAGTGATCCTGTATATTCTATTATTGTGAAAATGGAATGTAATGGCATTATTTTCTATCTTAGCATATTGAATTTTAACATGGTATCAGAGCTAACCTGAAGGAAGGCAATGTATGGCACTTACCACACTTGCTTCTCTTGCGACAATTTGAAGGTTAGGGTTTTATATAGCAAAAACCAGTCATCGTGGAACTTTCGCTATAAATCCATTTATGCGAAGTTTCAAGATCTAAAACGTTTACAGGTCGTAGATAACATTGCCAGGTACCTTGTGTCCAAAGGGCACCCTCATATTCGTTGTACTTTATGAGTTATGATTAGTACAAGTTAGGGTTTCTGCCTCTTCCATATCTCAGTCAAAATCAGGTGACGTTGGAAAAAAGGTCATAACTTGGGCTAGGAAGCTCCAAATGAAATTTCGTAAAAAGTGACAGGTAGTAAATAGATTGTACTATATCAGAAAAATTGTTCAAAGGCCGAAGGTGAACCAGTGACATGTGGCACACTGTACAAGTTCGCTCTCCTGTTTTATCCCATAAACAGGTCACGTTGCAACACTTGGCATAACTCTCTCTCAGAGAGTCCAATTGAGGTCAGGCCTTTTAGGATGGAAATATAACAGGGATAGCTATCTCAAGAAAAAAATTTAGAGGCCGAAGTTCAAACAGTGACACGTGGCACGCCGTACAAGTTCGCTCTCCTGTTTTATCCCATAAACAGGTCACATTGCGACACTTGGCATAACTCTCTCTAAGAAAATCCAATTGAGGTCAGACCTGTCAGGATGGAAAGATGACAGGTCAGGCTACTGCAAAAAAAAATTTTAGACCCTGTGGAGCAAAAATTTCAGAGTTATAGCATAAACAATCAGGTGCATATTTCTGTCAAAACAGAATTTTTTTGGAGCACCTTTATTCATGGCTTCCAGAATATAGGGTTTCGAAGAAAGTTAGAATTTTTGGAATCGGAGTCCATGGCTGGAAGCTCCTCAGAAAAATAAGAGTTTAGAGCCTTGGATCGAACCTTTTGATTGGACAGAAGGTTGGGATTCATTAAACCCTAGTACGGGTTCCTGTCCAGAAGATCCAGAAGTTTCGAAGGTAATTTTGAGGGGTCAAATTTTGGAGATTTCAAAATTGAAGAATACTAGGTTGATCAGCTCAGCAAGACACATTCTTCCATCCATTCAGAAGTGTGAAAGTCAAAGATTGAATTTTTAGGGTTTCTCTAGCAAACCCTAATCAAGCTCCAGATCAAGTTTCAGGGGGAGTTGAGGGTAAGGCCTTACATAAGAAGACTACAAAAAGTCTCGACAGGTATGACTTAAGGAGGTTCAGGTATGCCTTGAAATATGATTCTTGATTAAGTTCATAATGTGTTTGTCTTTATGTTATTTATTAGTACAATCTTGATTAATGTTATTAATTGTCTTATCACCCTAGTAACAATATGAATGCATGTGAATGATCGAATACATTCATTGATTAGGGCTATATGATTGTACTTATGCATTATGGTGTTGTGTGAGGTTGATGTTGTCTGCTAACAAGACACAGGTACATCACAAAATAAAAATCAAGTTCCATGACCATGACAACATGAAGACAAAGACTCACGAGGTATGTATGACTTTGTTATATCATGTTTAACCTACGAGACATGCAGGTTCTAGCTCAGGATATCTAAATCATTGAAGAGATTGTTTAGGTATGTTGTACATAACTAAACAGGTATACTAATCCAGGTATGTTTTCCTATGTCATGTTAGAATCTTACCTTGTGTAAGTATACTTGGTATGATTTGTTAGTATTCAAGGGTTTATGCATATTATGTCTCTTATCTTGGTTGATGATTTAACTAACTAGATCAAACAAGAATATGCATGAGTAAAAGAAGACTTCCTTGAAACCCTGAATACTAATGATCATGACTGTACATATTCAAGATTATTTAGAATTAGAATGTTTTGATAATATTGATAATATACTAATGAATGTATGTTTGTGTATGTGATCATGAGGATGACACTAGTGTACACTTGAGCATGCACAGTGGTACGGAATGAATAGAATTTCAGAAGACATACAGAAGATCAAGCGGGAGGCAACCACACAAACATAAAAGATAAGTATTTGGGTTGTTATTAGAAATAGTAAATGATATTGCTTGTATGCATATTTGTATTCCTAGAATATATCATGCTGAGTGTAAACATTCATAAAGCATTGAACAGTATACTACTAATATGCATATGATTAGTAAATTGGACAAACATTCCATTGTTGCTTGTCTAGAATGAAACCTCTTTGCTGACATGCTGAGAGTTGTGCACACTCTCAATAGTATGTTCTGGTAGAGATGGAAGGCATCTAGATAGCCACTGTATGCATACAGGATATGGGAAAGTGTTGTGCCAAAGTATTGGTCAAAATAGTTGCATAACTATGTAAATGATATCTGTATGCATAATAGGTTATCATATAAATATGATTTGATGATTATGAAGTATTACTAATCATGTACCTAATTTTGATTTGTAGGAAAGATCATGATGAATGATGAACTCTGAACAAGCGATGGATGTTCAACAAAAGATTTACAAATCAAACACAATATAGAAAGCTTGTGGCTAAGAGATTCTCTTAGAAAGAGGAAGAGAATCATGATGAGATGTTTTGCTCCAAGGGACTAGATAAGACCATTCTCTTAATACTGTAATCAGGTTCTGTATGGGTTCCCAAGATCAGTAGTCAATTGATGAGCTTAATGATCATCATGGGTGATGTGGATCTCAACCTTTGCTACAAGGTTGAATATGGGTTCTAAACACATATGACATGGATGCAAGAAGGAACTCACCACAGAGTTCAAATGATTTTGAGGCTCATATTAGTAGACCCATCTGATGAGAGATGGCACAGATAGATATGCAGAAGATCACTCAATGCAGAGTGCGAATAATGGACAATTGACAGCTTCATGACAAAGCTCGGGCTTTACCAGAAGTAAATTTGTTCCTAACCTTTACCTTAAGGTTGTGGATGATGAACCTATCATACCATTATTGTATGACGATGATCTCTTTCTGACAAGGAATGAGAAATAGGTCATGAAAATGGCTGCAGAAATGAAAATAAAAGATCTCGGATTAATGCACTACTTCTTAGGTCTAGAAGTATGGCAAGATCCAAAAAGGAATCTTTTAAATCAAGGTAAGTATGCTGTGAAGTTTCTAAAAAGATTTGATATGTTGGAGTATAAATCCATGGCCACTCCCATGGACTCCAACTTGAAGTTATTAGTTAATGACTCATCGTATTTAGTGGACCTAACCCTATATAGACAAATCATTGGGTCATTGATGTATTTAACAAATACTAGGCCAAATATATGCTTTGCTGTAAATACCCTAAGTCAATATCTAGTAGAACCTAGAAAGGTTCACTTAATAGCTACAAACCATGTAGTGAGGTACATAAAAGGTACTTTAGATTTTTGGTCTATATTATCTTGGAGGTCTTGAACTCCGTTTACATGGTTACTCAGATTCTGATTGGCCAGGAAGTGTCTTAGACAGAAAGAGTACATCAGGTGGATGTTATAGTCTTGAATCTGCCATGATCTCATGGTTCAACAAGAAACAATCTAATGTGGCTCTCAGTACTGCTGAAGCAGAATATATGACTGTCTGCTCTGCCAGCTGTGAAGCAGTATGGCTTCAGAAGATTTTATATGGAGTGTTTGACTTAGAAATGGATCCCACTATGATTATGTGTGACAATCAAAGCTGCATTAAGATGACTGAAAATCCTGTGATTCCGCAATAAGTCAAAACACATAGAGATACGATACTTCTATATACGAGATATGGTGCAAAGAGGAGCTATCAAGCTCGAATATATAAGCACTGAGGATCAGATTGCTGATATCTTGACTAAACCTCTGTCTCGAGTGAAGTTTGAATACTTTTGAGACAAGCTTGGTATAGTTCAAAAGAACTCTCCTCGAAAGGGGAAGTAGCATAGTATCTGATAACAAGTCTGTCTCATCAATAATGAGGTTACCTATTTACTACACTTAGTTACTTAGAATTATTTTTTTTAGGACCCTTATATTTTTGCTTTTGGTGATAGATGTATTAGTGAGAATAAATGCTTTTGATGATAGATGTATACATGCTTTTGATGATAGATGTATACATGCCTTTAATGATATATGTATTTGATGCTATTGATGAGGACACATGTTTTGATATACATGTTTTCATGATGAGGATAAATGTTTTGATATACATGTTTTGATATACATGTTTTCATGATGAGGATAAATGTTTTGATATACATGTTTTGATGATGAGGATACATGATGCCTTGATGTACTTGTATGGATGAAGATACTTGTAGCCATGATTGACATATGAGGGGATTGGATCGTCCCTGGACTTCAGTCCTAAAGAGAGTCCTAGACGTATGTGTTCGAGAATGAAGTCCTTGGTGGACTTGAGGGGATTGGATCATCCCTGGACTTCAGTCCTAAAGAGAGCCGTAGATGTATGTCTTCGAGAATGAAGTCCTTGGTGGACTTGAGGGGATTGGATCATCCCTGTACTTCAGTCCTAAAGAGAGTCGTAGACGTATGTCTTAGAGAATGAAGTCCTTGGTGGACTTGAGGGGATTGGATCATCCCTAGACTTCAGTCCTAAAGAGAGCCATAGACGTATGTCTTCGAGAATGAAGTCCTTGGTGGACTTGAGGGGATTGGATCATCCCTGAACTTCAGTCCTAAAGAGAGCCGTAGACGTATGTCTTCGAGAATGAAGTCCTTGGTGGACTTGAGGGGATTGGATCATCCCTGGACTTCGGTCCTAAAGAGAGTCGTAGACGTATGTCTTCGAGAATGAAGTCCTTGGTGGACTTGAGGGAATTGGATCATCCCTGGACTTCAGTCCTAAAGAGAGCCGTAGACGTATGTCTTCGAGAATGAAGTCCTTGGTGGAATTGAGGGGATTGGATCATCCCTGGACTTCAGTCCTAACGAGAGCCATAGACATATGTCTCCGAGAACAAAATCTTGAATGAACAGGTAAGGGGATTGGATCATCCTCGGACTTTAGTCCTTTGAATTGAGCCGTAGACATGATGTCTCCGAGAACAAAATCTTGAATGAACAGGTAAGGGGTTTGGGTCGTCCTCGGACTTTAGTCCTTTGAATTGAGCCGTAAACATGATGTCTCCGAGAACAAAATCCTGAATGAACAGGTAAGGGGATTGGATCGTCCTCGGACTTTAGTCATTTGAATTGAGCCGTAGACATGATGTCTCCAAGAACAAAATCCTGAATGAACAGGTAAGGGGATTGGATCATCCTTGGACTTTAGTCTTTTGAATTGAGCCGTAGACATGATGTATCCGAGAACAAAATCCTGAATGAACAGGTAAGGGGATTGGATCGTCCTCAGACTTTAGTCCTTTGAATTGAGCCGTAGACATGATGTCTTCGAGAACAAAATCCTGAATGAACAGGTAAGGGGATTGGATCGTCCTCGGACTTTAGTCCTTTGAATTGAGTCGTAGACATGATGTCTACGAGAAAAAAATCCTGAATGAACAGGTAAGGGGATTGGATCATCCTCGGACTTTAGTCCTTTGAATTGAGCCGTAGACATGATGTCTCCGAGAACAAAATCCTGAATGAACAGGTAAGGGGATTGGATCGTCCTCGGACTTTGGTCTTGTGAATTGAGCCGTAGACATGAGGTCTCTGAGAATTGAATGATAGGACTGGATCGTCCCTGAGCTTCGGTTCAAAGGGTACATGATAGGACTGGATCGTCCCTGAGCTTCGGTTCAAAAGCTACATGATAGGACTGGATCGTCCCTGACCTTCAGTTCAAAAGGTACATGATAGGACTGGATCGTCCGTGAGCTTCGGTTCAAAAGGTACATGATAGGAATGGATCGTCCCTGAGCTTCGTCTCAAAAGGTACATGATAGGACTGGATCATCCTTGAGCTTTGGTTCAAAAGGTACATGATAGGACTGGATCATCCCTGAGCTTCGGTTCAAAAGGTACATGATAGGACTGGATCATCCCCGAGCTTCGGTTCAAAAGGTATATGATAGGACTGGATCGTCCCTGAACTTCGGTTCGAAAGGTACATGATAGGACTGGATCGTCCCTGGACTTCGGTTCAAAAGGTACATGACTGGATTGCATCATCCATGGACGTATGTCCTAAAGAGAGCAGGATTGATCACCCTGGAAAATGTTGATCGTATGATGACGTTGTTGTTGATCGTATGATGACGATGCTGATGACGATGTTGTTGATCGTATGATGATGATGCTGATTGATCGTATGATGATGATGTTGTTGATCGTATGATGACGATGCTGCTGTTCGTATGATGATGATGCTGATGATCGTATGATGACGATGCTGATGATCGTATGATGACGATGCTGTAGATCGTGATGAACCAGATGTTGTAGATCAAGATGATGTGATGATGCTAATGATCATGTGATGATGATGCTGATGATCGTGTGATGATGATGCTGATGATCGTGTGATGACGATGCTGATGATCGTGTGATGATGATGTTGACGATCGTGAGGATTCAGATATTGATGTTGCTGTAGCTATTTGAGTGCTGCAGAAGATAAAGACTCAGTACTGAAGATGTTGATGTTCCAGTAACTGGTTGAGTTACTGATGTTGTTGAGAAAGCTTCGAATGATTTATAGATGTATCATGTATGATGTTGATGACTCCTTGCTCGTGCAGATGCTGTTATAATATCCTTCTCGTTAAGGGGGAGTGTTGAGATATTGTAACTTCAAAGAATATTATAATTGTACTTTATTTATTCCAGAGATGTTCCATACCTCCGATGTGATTATACTATGAATCTGGAGATGTTTATTCCTCCGAGAAGTTGTGGTAACTAGGGTTATTAGACCCACCATGTGGGGGTCAGCCCAGTCAGTTATAATAGGGTATTTAACGTAATGGTTAAATACGAGCCTACATGTACTTGTGTAAAATATATGTCAGTGTAGTGTATAAATAGAGGAGGTGTGTTCCTCATTTGACACACACACTCACTTGAGAGATGCGCACTTGTCGAGGAGAGGTCTGCTATGGTGGAGGAGGAGATCATGTCTTTGGTTTGCATCTTTGTATATTGCTGGTCATCTATATTGAGGAAGATTTACTGGGTTTTCTACCCCATGAGGGTTTCCCAAGATAAATTTGTGTCTCTTGTGTTTATGCTATGCTTGTTGTTTCTTCAGTGATCCTGTATATGCTATTATTGTGAAAATGGAATGTAATGCCGCTATTTTCTGTCTTAGCATATTGAATTTTAACAGTACGACCTCCCACCAAGCAAGGAAAAGACACAAATGCACCCTTAGAGTAGATGGCACAATTTTCCAATCAAACCAGCAGTTACAATAAGTAGTGCTCCCTCCTTTACTTCCTTGCGGACTTAGTTCACAAGCATAGATTTGAAGATGTAAACTCCATTACAACCATGGCAATCAATCACAAGTGAAAAATATAACAGATTCCTCCTCCTTTGATAGCTGGTTATTTGGCACCGATGGGCTAGTTTGATTGGTTATCGGGGTAATTCGAGGAAGTAATCTCCATGAATTGGAACTCAAGCAGCTGATGGGTGGTTAATCGTTTTTAGCGTTTAGGTTCCAAAGCATAATGGAGCTGTGCATTAATTATTATTTCATATGTTTTGTGTATTATATTATATGTTTAATGTTTATCATATCATATTAAATGTTTTATGTATTATATATGTTGTTTATTTTACATGTTTTGTTATGTGGTGGGCTATTCGAATCATAAAGCAGTCTCTTTACAACTGGATTTTGACACTAGTTTTCATATGTACCCTTTTAAATTTAATCCTATTTGGCTTGATGATCCTGCTTTCTGTGCACTTATTATAGATGGTTGGAATGATAGTGTGGATTCCTTCTGAGGTTCGCCTCTTTATATTCTCTCTTAGAGACTTGAGTGTCTCAGGAGGGTGGTTATTCGATGGGAGAAGGCAAAGAAACATGATAACCATAAGCGCCTTTTGGATATAGATGATGAATTACAGGAGCTATCCCAGTCTGTCAACGATGACCTATTTGATCTGGCTAAGCTAAACCTTTTGTCCAAGTTGGAAGGCGAGAAGCAATGTTTATTAGGGCAGTTCGAAGAGTCTTGGAGGCAAAAGAGTCGTGCCATCTGGGTTGAGGCTGGAAATAACAACACTAAGTTCTTTCACCATCATGCCAATCATCGTAGGTTCGTCAATTCCATTTGGAAAATGGATGATGGCAGTGGTCATGTTGTCTATGATAATGCTCTTTTGAAATATGCGGCGGTTAATCATTTTAAAGGGGTCTTTTAGGAGGACCATAGAACCTTATTGGAAAGTCATCTCAATGTCATAAAACATCTCCCTCACATCTTTGATGAACAAGACTGTCTCTCTATTGGTCGATAGGTCTCAGAGGCAGAGGTGTTGCAGACTCTTAAGCTTTTCGCCAAGGATAAAAGCCGAGGACCGGACGGGTGGATGGTTGAGTTCTTTCTCCATTTATTTCCGTTGTTTGGTTTTGATTTGGCATTGGCAATTGAGGATTCTTGTCTAAAGACCCATATTCTTGTTCTTCTAAATTCCACCTACATTTCGCTAATTCCTAAATATGACAAACCGATGAACTTTGGGGATTACAAGCCCATTTCTTTGTGTAACTTATTGTATAAAGTGATCTCTAAGATCATTGCGGAACGCCTAAAAGCCTGTCTGGAAAGGAATATTTCAGTTGAACAGTTTGTTTTTTTGCCCTCTCGCAAAATTTTGGACGTTGTTAGCATTGCACAGGAAGGTCTCCATTCCGTTAAGCAGAAAAAATTGGATGCTCTTATTTTAAAGATGGATCTTGTGAAGGCCTATGACAGGCTTGATTGGACCTATCTCCGTTTTATCCTTATTCAGTCTGGGCTTCCACTTGAGGTTGTGAATTGGATTATGGTGTGTGTTTCTTCAGTTTCCTATGCACTGATGGTCAATGGTTCTCCATCTCAGCAGCTTTCGAGTGGCAGAGGGATTAGGCAAGGCTGTCCTTTATCACCCTATATGTTCATTCTAGCCATTGAGGGATTAAGTTCATGTATTAACAAATCCCATCGCAGTGGTAAGATTAAAGGCATTAAGGTGGCGGGGGCTATTAACTTAACACATCTGTTGTTTGTCGATGATGTACTTCTTCTGTTTGGAGTTGGTAAGTTTTCTGAATGGGCACACTTTAAGGATATAATTACTTGTTTATGTTCGGTAGCGGGCATGGAGGTTAGCTCTTCCAAATCTTCTTTTATATATAAGTGTAAGGATCCCCTTATCCTATCACAAATCAATCATCTGTTCCATTTTCAGATGAGGGAGATCAGGCTGGGTCTTAAATATCTTGGCTTTTTTTTTAAACCAAATGGTTATTCGGCTTCCGATTGGAAGTGGTTGATAAAGAAAGTGCGTTGGAGACTTAAAATTTGGGCATTCCGGCTATTATCGCTGGGAGGATGTCTCACACTTCTATGTTCAGTTCTTCAAAGCATCCCTGTCTTTTGGTTCTCTCTTTTCTTTGTTCCAATGTCTATGCTCAATGAACTCTAAAGGATCTTTGCCAATTTTCTATGGTCTGGAGTTGCGGGGGTCTCAAAATTCCATTTGGTGGTGTGGGAATCTATTGCTCAACCTAAATTTCTTGATAGATGGGGCATAAAGGATCTACGAGTCCTTAACTTATCCCTTTGTGCTAAGTCTCTTTGGTGTAGTCTGTTTGATAGTGGCCTTTAGGGAAAGGTGGTTCAATCTAAGTATCTTGGTCACCTTCCTACGACGTTGTGGTTACGTCATGGCAAATTTGAACCGAAAAGGTATTACCTTTGGAGGAGTCTATTGAAGTCCTTACCCCTCATTAATCATCACATTGGTTGGACCATGGGGAGAGGGTCATAGGTGTATGTTGGTATTTACCCCATTGCTGGACTCAGCACTGACTACAAAACTTTCACTTGAGTTGATCTTGGCTCTTCACAGGAAAAATATTTATGTTCTGAAACATGCTTCCTCCTGTCACTCTGGTGTTTTTACTCATTGGTACTCGGTTGATGAAATATGACTAGATACTCCTTCGATTGCTGAGTGGGAGCTCTATATCCACCGTTTATTTCATGCTGGCATTTTTCTAACTCGAGAGGAGGATTTGATTTCCTAGGTTTTTGATAAAAATTCTGGAGTTTTTTATGCTCGGCTTGCTTATGATAGTCTGATGGTTGCGTCGATAGGTGTGACTACATCGCAGTGGAATTTAAATTTTGAACACTTGATTGTTCGCTTAAAATTAGATGTTTCTTTTAGTTACTCCTACACAAGAATATTTTAACGTGGCAAAACTTGATGAAGCGTGGCTTGGTTGGTCCAGGTTACTGAATTTTATGTATGATGGATTCTGAAGGTGTGGAGCATTTGTTTGGCGCTTGTTCTTTTTTTCAGAACCTGTGGCAAGCTATGGATTTTTTGGTAGGTTTCTCATTCTCCTACACTGGAGTCACCTTAGAGGAGAATCTCACATGATGGTTCGCAATGAAGCCTATCAATCTGGTTTTTATCCACTATACTATTTGGGAAGTATGGAAAGCATGCAACCATGCTTTGTTTTTGGGCAATTGATTATCCATCAGTCACATTGTGGCAAAGATTTTACTTTATCATCGTTCTGTTCCAGGGTCTCAAAGCAAGATATGTCGAAGGATTCCTTCTTTCTCTGAATTGGATTATGTTTTTCCTTTAGGTTTTTTTGACGGTGCGGCCCAGTTTGGCTTATGTGGAGCAGGGTGTATTCTGAAGTTGTCTTAGGTCCATGTTTTTCATCTTCATTTTGGAGCGGGTGATGGATCCAATACGAGAGCAGAGCTTCTCTCTTTGTGGGGACTACTTTGGTTTGCTTTGAGATATGGATGTGTTTCTCTTACTATTTTCGGTGACTCCAAATGTGTGATAAACTGGGTGGATGGCAGTGACAGCGTATCTTCGGTGGAGCTCCATGGCTAGATTCAGAGGACCAGAGTTCTCATTTCGTCTTTTGATTCCATCCTTTTCAGACACGTGTATCACGTTTACAATATGGAGGCCGATACACTTTCTAAAGCTACGGTGGGTGAGATGAATCGTGTCTTGAAGGTGGGATAATTTCATGACGGCTTGTTGTTTAAGTCTTTAACCTTATCTTTGATGGATTGACCTTATTGTAGTCCTATGTTTTAAGGATGATACTTCAGCTTTGGTTATGTGACGGTTGTTATTACTGTTTTTGGTTTGTTTGGTAATATTTGGTTGGTAGAACTTCAAAGAGATGCAGATGTTTTTGGTGCCTATCTATATGTAATATTTGACACAGCTTTTTTAATACAAAGTTGTTCTTTTTTCTATGTGAAAAAAAAATATTATATGTTTTATATATGGTAGATTTTTTTTGTAATATATATATATATATATAGTATGTTTTGTAATATAATATATACAGAGAGAGAAATAATGTTTTTTAATTATAGGGCTGCGTATAATGTCGATTCCTGCTAGTTCATTCGGTTAAGGTGTGGGTCTCATCAACAGGGCAACTCGAGTTCAATTCCCCTTAGGGGTGAGCTGGTTGGGAGGAGGAACCCAAAATCCAACTTGTTGAGGGTTGGTGTGGACCAAGTCGAGTGTGATACCCACGTAGTTTTGATGGCTTAGATGCCCCTAGGTCATGGTTTATTAAACTAGAGTCCACTCCTGCAAGTCAAGAAAATTATAGGAAACAAAAAAAATATATAGTATGTAATATATTTATATGTTTTGTGTATTTATGGATAGCTGAGTGCTCCAAGCAAGTGTACCTTGTCATTGTTATCTACCTATGGGGATGTCTGGATGTTGTTTGGTATAGTAGATTTTTTCTATCTAGGTCGATCGTCAATTCTTACGTGGTCTGGTATTGACATGTTATTAAACATATCCATAGCCTCCCTAAAGTATGTTTTATACTAACTTGGGTGGTCTAGCTCCCACTTTCTTAATCTTAGGGATATAATATATTTATATATTAAAAAAATATAATATTTTATATTATTTATATATTAAAAATAAACATATAATATTATATATTATATATAAGTTGGGTTAAATGAATCCATACACATTACAAGGATGCAACACATTGGCATAAACAAGTTAGAGGCATCCTACGATTAGTTTCCACTCCTATGAAGGGCGTAGTTGTTCTCTTTTTAGAGATACTCCATCTTATAGAATAATGATTATTCCAAATAAAGTAGGTTTTTCAAGAAGTACAAGATACATCATAAGAGCACCAAACTAGGCAATTAAATGTTGGTACTAATTTCCAATAGGAAGAACATATCCATGTAAAATTGGATGAACATAACAAAGTTTAGAGAAAACCAACGTAAATGCTCTAACATAAAATTATGCTACTACAATATAATAACACAAACCAACTTTTTAAGCCAACTCAAAAAGAACAAAAACTCAATTAGATTTCACAAGTTGATGAGAAAGTGGATCAACATTTTTCTGTGTCTCACCAAGCACAAGCTAAAATTCAATAGCTAAGGATAGTGGCCTAAGTCGAAAGATACATGATTCTTCATCAAATGAAAGCACTAGTTGTTGACATTGATTGGGTTGTTGTCTAGGAAACAAATTAGCCACAAGTATGACATTGATGACTTAATGTTGCAACAATATTTGTATGCTTCATTGAGGAATAAAGAGAAGTTGCATGCCTCATGTGAGGAAGGGAAACATAGTTGACACTAATTGGGTTGTTTCTAGGAAACAAAGCCGCAACTATGAAATTGATGATTTCATGTTGTGATAGTGATTTTGTGTTTCACAAAGGAATAAAAAGCAATTGCATGCCTCATGCAAGTTGGGAGGGACAAATAATTATTCAAAATGGTCAAATTTGAAGTTCATTAATGCTTAATTATTCCATCGTCCATGGTTTTTATGATTATATTCTACAATAAAATTTGATTTGTGACACATTCATTACAAAACTCTTAAGTGTCACAAGCAAGAGAAAGTGGCATAATAACACCTAGCATTGTAGATTTCTATGTACAGTAAACACTTGAATTCATTTGGGGGAGGTTCTAAAACGAACCCCCCTAAAGGTGTTTTTTAAGGTGGTTATTTAAACCCCCCCCAAAAGTCATGAGAATTCTCATGAATTTTTTTTGGGGGGGTTTAAATAGCTTCCTTCAAAAAAACCTTTAGGGGGGGTCATTTTAGAACCACCCCCAAAAGTCTTGAGAATTGGGCTTTTAGGGTTGATTTTCAAACAACCACCTCCAAAAGTTCAATTCTCATGAATTTTAAGGGGGTTTCCAAACAAACCGTCTCCCAAAGTTCAATTCTCATGACTTTTAGGGAGGGTTTTGACAAACCGCCCCAAAAGTTATGAGAATTGGGCTTTTAGGGGGGGTTTCAAACAACCACCTCCAAAAGTTCAATTCTCATGACTTTTAAGGGGGGTTCCAAAACAACTGCCTCCAAAAGTTGAATTCTCATGACTTTTAGGGGGGTTTTTGACAAACCGCCCCCAAACGTTATGAGAATTGGGCTTTTAGGGGGGGTTTTCAAACAACTGCCTCCAAAAGTTCAATTCTCATGACTTTTAAGGGGGTTCCAAAAAAACCGCCTTCAAAAGTTTAATTCTCATGACTTTTAGGGGGGGTTTTGACAAACCGCCCCCAAAAGTCCAATTTCCATGACTTTTAGGGGCGGTTTTAAAAGACCGCCTCCAAAGGTCTGAAAAAACTTTTAGGGGGGATTTTACCAAGACCCCCGCAAGCCAAAACCGCCCCTAAAGGGCTATTTTGTTGTAGTGAATAATTAGTAACTTGTAAAAAAAGTAAAAAATTCATTTCAAACTATTATTTTGAAAAGGAAATAACACATATGTTATCAATGTGTGAGATGGAGCATCAAAGTAATAATATGTAAAGTGTAAAGAAATATTTTTTTCAAACTATTATTTTGAAAAAGAAATAAAAATTAAGATATATATTTTATTATATTAATAAATAAAATATAAAATACACATAAATTAAATCCACAATATGTAATGAAATAATATTTCTTTTCTTCTAAAAACTATTTCTATGAATACAAATCAATTTATAAATTTAAATCATTATAAGATGGTAAGCTTAGGTTTACTCAGTCTCTGTAATACTCAACAAAGCTTAGGTTTACCTTTCTTGCTTGTTGATGGAGGTGATGGATGGGAATCGGATCCATATTAGAAGTATTGGAAAATGCTCAAATTCGACCATCCATAAATCGGATCCATTAAAGGGTGTAACGTACAAAAATCCGATATAAAGATACAATGCTATTGTAAAAAATTTACTTTATAGATTTGAACTATCACTTATTGATTTAATACAATATAAACAAAAACATTAAAAAACCTATCACTAATGATGGATATGTAGTGAAGATCTAACAATTAATACTTTCGGGAGTTGAAATAATCATTAAGAAATCATGCAATAAAACACTTACTTGAAAATAGAAGGGGGACAACACTTGGAGCTTCCTAGTTCCTCCCAACCAGAGATGACGATACCCACACATACTTTCCCAACTTCACATGCGAGCTAGATCACTACCATAGACCAATGAACTTAGCTAAGCCAATGGTGAACCAACACTTTCCATGATGGACTTTCAATCACAGAGAGAGTACTTAGCAACTTTCCCTCAGCATAACAACAATTTCTCTCTATGCACCACATAGCATTATGTGTCTTCTCAGTGCACCATTATATAATTTTTGCCGAGGTCTTGTGCCATCTCAATCAAATCTCAAGCATTTATATTGATCCATATAATTGTGGATCTAGTCGGCTTGCTAAGCTTTTGACTTGGATTTGATTGATACCAAATATATTGCTTTCTATCAACTTGTTCATTGTTTCATGATAGTGTTCCCTCTTTCAAGTGGTGGGTCCAAGTGTTTCTTTTTATTAGTAATAAAATAGATTATTTTTCAAATAAAATACTTTAATCAAAATAATTCAAAATTCTTAGGGGTATTACAAAGGACATAACTCCTCAACAATTATTTCGAGGCTTAGCGTGAAATTCAACTTCCCCACTTAAAACAAATCATATTAGGTTTTTGTTATATATAAAATTAAGACAAATCATATTAATTTTTGTTACATATAAAATTAATTATTAAATTAGTGTTTTGTAAAAATTTATAAAAACAAGAAATTATTTTTATCACTAATGTTAATATTGTTAATAGAGTTGAAGGAGTACATTAACCTTGGTTATTATTTACCTCAGGGAGATGTATGTCATGATGAACTTGGGAGAAGAGAAACCCTGTTCCCCAGGTTTTCTCTTGAGTGCAGGAGTTTTTCCTGATTTTTCGTCTATCCCTGTAACGAAGAAGGAGGCTTTTGTGGGTATCCCTGCTAGGGTTTTGAATCCTTCTGAGCAATTTTTGGAGAAATCAGTGGGAGATGGTGTTAGGAAATATAAGCATAAAAAGCTTATAAAGAAGAGGCATGGAATCAAGTTAACGGTTGGGGAGGATGTCAGAGTGGAGGGTATCATGCATTTGGTGGGGAAAAATCTGGTTGGAAAATTCTACTTGGTACGAATTATGGAAGAACCTTTGAGAAAGTGGTTACAGGAGCATTGGGGGCCGGTTTTACATTATATCCTGAAGTTTTTTATGATGACTAAAGGTTGGTTGGGATTTAAGTTTAAGGATGAATCCGATGTGGCTAATATTTTGAGGAGAGGTTGGTTGTGGGGAAGAACTGTTTTCAATTTAAAACCTTGGCATCCTTGTTTTGACCCTCAACGTGAACATAATAATATTGCCCCAGTTCGGATCAAAGTTCCAGGGCTCCCGCTAGAATTATGGAACAATGTCTTTCTTACGGATCTGGGGCACTGCATTGGAAAGACTTTGATGGTTGACCAGTCCTACAAGCATATTGCATAGCGGACGGTGGCTAAGGTGTTGGTGACGGTGGATCTGACCCTAGGTTTACCGGATGTGATTGAGATTGAGGCCGGAAATTTCAGTTTTCTTCAGGTTTTGGATTTTATAAACCTTCCCTTCAGATGTGGAAGGTGTCATATTTATAGACATGTAATTTTAGATTGTCATTTTCCTTTTACGAAGAGGGTTTGGGTCAAGAAAGGAGGTCTGGGGATGGGAATGGAAGATGGGATTCTCGCCGACGAGAAGGTAGAAGTTGAAGTTTCATCTTTTGGCAATCTTGGCGAGGAACCGGTGATTCTGGGTAATCATTGTTCTAATAAAGAAGATACAAGGTTTGACAAAGATCTGCAGGGAAACTGTTTTGGGCATTGGGGTGGAGGGGATTTTGGTCCTGCACATCATAACCTGACTCCAGAGATGGTTCTTTCTGTCATGGCTGAGTTTCTTGAACCTTTGTCTGAGGAGGAGAGGCATAGCATAGCTACAATTCAGCTCCTGAATGGCTCTTCATTGAACCTGGAGCGGATGAATGGTAAGTTAGATCTTCTTAAATATTTAAACTCTTTAAAAGATCTATAGTTGGAAAGAAAGATACATTTTGATAGTCCGTTGGCCCGTATTGGGTTAGCAAGTCCTAGTTTGTCTCTGCGGAGGTGCAAATCACTCATGAGAAGTGGGAATGTGTTTAATGCACTAGGGTGTCGAGTGACTCTAATCATTCGTATGTCTTGATATCTATGTGTAAGGTAGGGAATGATATGCTTATCCCTTGTCCTAGGTGTCACATTACTAGGGTGGGAGTTGGGCCTAGGAAGAGTCTACGGGAGAATTTTGGCTCGAGTTTATCTTTGTATCCTGGATTTTTGGCACTTAGAGATATGCCTTCAACGAAGGTATCATCATGAAGGTTTTCTCCTTTAATTGCCGAGGGCTAGCCAGCAACCCGAAATTGCTGGCACTAGGAAGTGTGGTGGAATTATATGATCCGGATGTAATGCTTCTGCAAGAAATGATGTGTGGAGGTTCAAGGGCAGTGGACAGGATAAGGAAGTTGTTTCATCGTTGGGATTTTGCTTGGGTGGATAGTGAGGGTATGTCAGGAGGTTTGATCACGGGATGGAAGAGGACTGTTACTCTTTTAAATTGTTTTGTTGTTCGTTTAGGACTGGGCACGACATTTTGGAGCCAGTCTTTAGGGATGGATTTTAATATATTCAACATTTATGGTCCTTATAACCGAAAGATATCCTTTTGGAATAACTTTTTTAAGAAGTATTTTCTGACGGATTTCCCCTATTTGATTGCAAGAGACTTAACTTTACTCTGCACATATGGGAAGTGTGGGGTCGGGGGCCGAGGGTGGACCCTGCTCAGTGTTTTTCTCAGAACCTTTTGGAGGTGGGGGACTTGTTTGACCTAGAACCAGTGGAAAGAAGACCTACCTGGTTCAAAACAAGGTTAGGCCCTGAAGTGATTTCTAAGAGATTGGACCAGTTTTTAGCTTTGATTAGTAAGGTGGAGAGTATTAAGGCATGGAGAATTTGTGGTGGTTACTTAGTTCATTTTCCGATAATGTGCAATATGGAAAAAGGTAGGGATAAGCCAGGTACTCCCTTTAAATTTAAACCATTTTGGCTTAAAAATACCAATTTTTTGAATCTGGTTCGGACTCATTGGCACCATTTTGACGAGTCTTCTCCTGTTTCATGTGAAGAGTAGTTTGTGAGTAATCTGAAATCATTGAAATTAATTACAAGTACTTGGGCTAAAAATGTAAAGGCTTCATTGGATGATAGACTGAAGAAGATGGAAGAGGGGATCAAGGATCTATACTCAAGCCAGGGAGGGCTTTTGAGGGACGATATGTTAAATAAATTGGTATTGTTGGAAGAAGGTTGGAACTCGATTCTATTGGAAAGAGAAGCTAATTTAAGAATGAAAAGCAGGGCGGTTTGGTTGACCCTGGGAGATGAAAATACTGCTTTTTCACAAGATGATCAGTCATAGGAAGCGGATAAACTCTATTTGGGAGTTAAAATATGGTAGAGGGGAGAAGTTAGGGGGTTTCGAACAACTGGCAGTGGGAGGTGTCGATTTCTTCTCTGCTTTTTATAAAGAACCTGAAGGAAACAACCTGTAGGAGATGGTAAATACTGTAACCAATTTTAACCACTAGGTGATTGAGGAAGAATCTATAGCTTTAAATGCATCGGTTACCCTGGAAGAGCTAATGGCCTAGATATTACTAAGCTGAAAAAAGATCGGAGCCTTGGGCCCGATGGATGGACGTCGAAATTTTTTATAGCCTTTCTTATTTGTTGAAAGATGATTTGTTGCTGGTGGTGGAGAAGAATAGGGTGACAGAGATCTTAAATCCTTGCATAAATTCTACATTTATACTCTAATCCCTAAAGTTGACGAGCCTAAGAGTTTTGGGGACTTCTGCCCTATATCGTTGTGCAATGCTTTATATAAGATAATCTTGAAGTTGATCGCTGAAAGGATTAAGCCAATCTTGGCAAGGCATATATCTCAGGAACAGTATGGTTTTTTACCAGATCGAAGTATACATGAATCCATTGGATGTGCACAAGAATGTATACATTCGATTAAGACTTGTAATCTTCTGGCGAAGGTGTTAAAATTGGATCTATCTAATCACACATGCTATAAGTACATCATATTGGTACTTATTCAAACCGGTTTCGACCTTTCTTTTGTAAATTGGATATGGTCTTGTATGACAATGGTAAGTTTTGTTGTTCTTATCAACGGGTCAGCATCCAATTTTTTTACTCCAGCTCATGGGCTCCGCTAGGGATGCCCGTTATCACCATATATGTTTCTTTTAGTGATGCATGGTCTGAGCAGACTAATCTCTGAGGCTGTGGAAACTAATCAGTTTGAAGGTCTTTTGTTTGGTGGTACCCAGATTACCCACATTTTTTTCATGGACGATGCTTTACTTTTCTTGGTAAATTCTGTAGAAGAGGCATGGGTTGTTAAAGATCTCTTTTGGAAATTTATCAAGGCTACAGGAATGTAGGCGAACTTTGAAAAATCAGCTTGCTATATTAATAACCTTGAACCTGAAGAACTGCTAGATTTTCTGGGATTCATGCTGATGGAGATCATTTCTTTGTCTGAAGGCTTCAAGTACCTAGGTTTTAATCTTAAACCTAAATGTTATGGTATTGCAGATTGGAATTGGCTTGTTGAGAAGGTGGAGTACCGCATTCATTTTTGGTGTAATGGGTTCCTTTCAAGGGGAGGAAAAGCTGTTCTTATCAAATGTGTTCTTAGCGCAATTCCGGTGTACTGGATGATTAATGTTAAGTTTCCTCAGGGTATTATACACTCTCTTTGGAAACTTTTCTTCATATTTCTATGGAAGGGTAAGGAGGATAGACAATTACACTGGACCTCCTGGGAGTTGATCACTAATCCCAAAGAGGTAGGTGGATGGGGTTTTAAGGATTTGAGTTCTTTTGAGTAGGCTTTGTCTTCTAAGTCATCATGGAAGTTTCTTTCAAAATCGGGTAAGTGGCAATCATTATGATGCTATAAATACTTGGGTAATGGTACAGTATTTAATTGGTTATGGAAACTTGGAAAGAGCAGTCACGGTGGGTCGCTTTTCTGGAAAGCGATCATTGTTGCCATCCCTGTAATAGAGGAGAGGTTGGTATGGGAGGTGGGAGATGGCCATGAGGCAATAATTGGATGAGAGTACTATAAAGCTGTAAAACAAACTCCATTATTCCCTCAGGATATCTTGGATTTTTTGAAGGAGAATGGCTACTGTGTGCTAGCAAATGTGGCAGTTTTTGGGATAGGTCCTACACAACAGTGGCTTTCAACGGAGGATATGCAGATTCCTCATAGATGTTTGTAAACTTGAAACTTATGGATATTAGAGATGAAGAGAGGTTTCATTAAATTGGGGGATGGTCAGGATGAGATCTGGTGGCAGGGCATCGAAGATGGGGGCACTTTCACTATTCAGGAAGCTTATAAAACAATCTAGCTGCATAGGATTGTGGAAAATCCATGGTGGTGCATCAAGCTCTGGAAAATTTGGGCTCCACATAAAAAGTAAAAAATTTCTTTGGTTGATTTTGAAAGATAAGGTCCTAACCTGGGACAAATTAAAAAGACAAAATTTGGAGGGACCGAGAAGGTGTAGTTTGTGCAGGAATGCGGATGAAGATGCAGTTCATCTTTTTATTTTATGCCCTTTTATTCAACAGGTTTGGACTAAAGTGAGAATGAAGCTACAGTTGGGTTTTGTGGGGGAAGGAGACTCTTTTTCTAGTTTTCTTAAATCTTGGTTTGATGATCCTAAACTTAAAAATTTGAGATGTTTACCATTTATGGTGGTATGTTATGTGTGGGTAGATGGCAATTAGTCGATTTTTGAAGACTTGAACAAACCTAGCTTTGTTATTTCTGCTCAAATCCTTTCAATCTATAAATATTTTATGGGTCACGATCAGGTTGAAAAGAATAGAGAGAAGAAAATCATGAACCATGGAGAAGGATATTCGGTGGGCTATTTTGATGGCGCATGTGTGGACAATGGCTGTGGGATGGGAGGTATTTTAAAACATCAAGATAAGGAATTGTTTTTTCAAGCGAACGGTGGAGGAGGTACCAACAATCAAGCAGAAGGGTTAGCATTGTTAATTCTTCTTCAACAGGCTAAAGCGCTCTCTATGGACAATTTCAGAATTTATGGATATTCTAAATTATTGATTAAAAGAATGAACAAAGTGATCACATTTCAAAATCATTCTCTGCTTAATCTAAGTACCCGGATAGATATTTTGGAGCAGATGTTTAGGAAGGTGCAGTTTGTTCATATCTTTAGAGAACAAAATGAAAGAGCTGACAGTTTCTCAAAAGTTGGCTTATTGGAGGAAGAAGGCAAATGCAAAATTACATCATTCTGTCAAGAAATTCATGAGCTCAGCTGGATCAATTTAGACTTTATTTTGTAAACAATATTTGTAATTTTGGAATATGTTTTAGAATTAATTTTTGCAGATTACATTGTAAAAGAAGTTTTACTAGTTTTCTATTAGTGTTGATAAAGCACCTGAGAAATGTATTCAATGCTCACTGTGATCAATGAATATGTTTTTTTTCCCCCAAAAAAAATTAATAGTAATGTTATGTAAAGTTAATATTATTACTAGTAATGTAATGATAATTGTTAATATTCAAAATATTAATGTTATTAATTTTCACAATATTAATAATAATTATTGATATTCAAACTATTAATGTTACTGGTATTTGAAATATTAATGATAATTCGTTAATATTCACAATATTAATGCTATTAGTATTAGTATTCACAATATTATTGTAGTATTAACAATAATAATGTTATTAATATTTAGCAATAGTGTTATTAGTATTCACAATATTCACAATAGTGTTCTTAATATTATATTAGTGCTATTAATATTCACAATATTCATAATTTGTTAATTTTGGTTAGTGTTATTAATATTAATATTAAAAATATAAGTGTTATTAATATTCACAATATTGGTTAGTATTCATAATATTAGTGTTAATAGTAATGCAATGATAATTTGTTAATATTTGATAAAATAGTGTTATATAAATTTGATATTGTTAATAATAATGTAATGTAATTTGTAATATTCACAATAGTAATATTAACAAATTAACGTTGATGTAATGTTATGCTAAAATTAATCATATTAATATTAACTTAATATTAATATAGTACGAAATTACATTGATCAGCTCACTCGTCTAGAGTGGGGTGTAGTACTGTAGTGACAATCATCCAGTAGTGTGCCCCAAAAAAACTACTGTGAGCAATAACATCTTTTACAAAACTCGAAGTGTGTACTTCCTTGGTGTCATTTGAAACTGGAAAAAACGATTACAAAATGTTCTATTTCTATATACATATCTGCACGAGCAAAAAAGATTTAGTTCTCTCTCCACAGGAGTATAAAACCAATGACTTAATATTAATATTATTATAATGTTCGTAATATTTAATACTAATATTAATATTATATTATATTCAAAATATTAGTGTTAACAATAATGTCATGATTATTTGTTAATATTTGGTAATTTGATAAATTAATGTTATGTAATGTTAATATTGTCAATACTAACGTAATGATAATTTGTAATATTAACAATATTGATATTAACATTAATGTTAATGCAATATTATGTCAAAATTAATAATATTAATATCAATATTATTACAATGTTTATATATTTAATATTAGTATTAATACCATATTAATCATAATTATTAATATTAGTGTAATGTATTGTTAATATTAATATTAATTTAATACTACTATAAGTTAATGTAATATTAAGTATTACTATAATGTTATTATTTATTATTAATGTTAATGTAATATTAATCATATTAATATTAACATTGGTATCATTGTAATGTTCATATTAAAAGTATTTATAATAATGTATTGTTAATATTAATATTAATATTAACGTATCTTTAAATGTGTTGATATTGATTTTTAATATTCTAATATGATTAATAATATTCATATTTATGATTGATAATATTAAAAATAACGCTATTCTTCTCAAACATTAACATTTTTTAAATTTTAATATTAACATTATTAATGGTAATATTCATTTTAATATTGTTAATAATTAATATTAATTTTAATATTAGCATTAACATTATTAAGTTATCAATGGATTCAAGAGATTAAAGTTACCCATGGATTGAAGACAATCTTGGAGTGAAGTGAACCTTGGATTGTAGATAACCATGGGTTGAAGTTAACCTTGGATTGAAGTCAACCTTGGATTGAAGTCAACCTTGGAATGAAGTCAACTATGAATTGGAGTCAACGATTGATTAAAGTCAACCTTGGATTAAATTCAACCTTCGATTGAAGTCAACATTGCTTAAAAGTTAAATATGGATTGAATTCAACCTCTAAGTCAACCTTGGATTGAAGTCACCCATGGACTGAAGACAACTTTCGATTAAAATCAACCATGGATTGAAGCCAACCTTGCTTAAAAGTCAACTATGGATTGAAATCAACATTGCTTAGTTGGTTGACAATGGTTGAAAATCCATGGTCAACCACAGTGAACCATGGGTGGTTGACCATGGTTGAATATCCATGCTCAACCATAGTGAACCATGGTCAACCTTACTCAACTATGGTAAAACATCATTGATTATGGTCAAGCATGGTTGACCATTGTAACATCCCCATTTTGACCCCATTATATTAAAATGTAAATGATGTAATATTGTTATAAAATTGTGGTGAGGAGCTCAAGGCCAAGGCCCCGCCATCGATTTATTGATGCATATGGTTTATGTGCTAGCCAGGCACATTGGAATTTCGATATCATGTAAATATGCATTTTAATAAAATATCCAGAACTACCTATGCAATGCAACAAGAGATGGGGGAATGATTTTACAAGGAATTGGGAGGGAAATATTCAAACCCTTGGAGCCAATCAAGTCAAGCCAAGTGTCAATGAGAGAACCCATCAAACCCTCAACAACCCATGTTGACTTTTGTACCCAATCATTCATTTTCTCCCAAGAGTTGGTTGAGGTAGTTAATGCCTTGGGAATGGAGAGGCATGGCTATCCAAATTCGAGTATGGGAAAGCCACCCTTCATGGAAAAATGTGTTTTTCTTCTTGGGAAAGAAAACAACCATGAATTGCTCCCCAAGCCATTACCCATCAACCAGTTTTTCCTCTCTCACATTTTTGGAGCTTCCTAGGCGTTTTTCCTCCATGTTTTCATGTGTTTTCCCTTGTTTTTCAGTTGGGAAGAGGGCATTTTTGTGTTACAGAGCTACTGAAAGAAGAGGGAGCCTGATTGGGGTTTCGATGAGGTTGTTTTGGGAAATTGGAATGCTCATAACCCGTGGGAGAAATCGGGTTTTCACCCTGTGGTTGAATCTCTCTTTTTACAGTCCATTTTGGTGTGTCGATGATTTGGGGAAAACCTAGGGCCATCCTATTTGTAAATCCAATTGTTGGAAATGTTTATCCATGCCCAGTTTTGAGTTTGTTGTGTGTAAGTGAGTGTTGGGATTGAGATGGGCATCTCTTGCTTTGGTTGTGCATGAGCTGGAATGTCCCCTTTTCCTTGTAAGAATCATGCCTAGCTCGGGGGGTGGCAGTTGTGTTGAGAGAATTGATGAACGTAACTGGCCTATGGTTGGGTGGAATGTTGCAGCGGCATAGCTTGTTGTTTGGGACAACACTACATCAAGATGAGTATTCTCATATGTGTAATTACTTTTGCAAATTATGTATTAATTTTTTGATTGTGTTAAATTGAATGGCATCATGTAATGTGTGTGGATGATGTTATTCCGCTGTGCATGTTTGCTTTAAATTGCATCTGCACACATTTGATTTTTAATTGTTGAGAATTTAATGAATGGGTTGACTTTATATAAAATCCCCAGATTGGAATCATGTTCCCTTTCGGGGATTGGATAGATGGGAGGGTACGTTACAACCATGGTCAACCACAGTCAACCATGATTAATAAGTAATCATGGTTAATAATAATATTATTATTAATAGATAACCATAGTTGGTTATGATTATTATTATTATTATTATTCAACCATGTTCAACCATAGTAAACCATGTTTAGTTAAAGTCAACCTTTAACTCAAACGTGATCAACCATTATGTAACATCCCATATTTTCATAAAAATTTAAAATTTTTGTAAATAGCAACAATTAGCTTAATTTATGATAATCTGTAACTACGGAATTTAATAATGTGAGCTGCAACAATGTTAACTTAACAGCTGTTGTATTAAACATAAATAAAATTATGTTATAACTAATACGTCAGCGACATCTTAATTATATTTATAACAACTATCATTAAAGTAGTTAAATGCATGAATAGATCAACTTTTGATGCGACACCTTTTAATGCAATGAAATGTATGATTGATGTAATAATGAAATGCCACGTTAGGAATATGACATGGTACTTTTTATTTGAGACGATACTGACAGTTTGCTTTTTTGCTGTCCAAGGGAGTCCTATGAGGGACCCCGAAGCTTACTTAGCTCCAATGCTAAATCATTTGACCTGTTCTTTGTGCAGACGACAGGTAAGAAGTTTCATGATTGCAATAAATTTCAGTTTTCATGTAAAGCTCAATTCAATGTCGTAAATAAAATAACATGTTTAGAGATTGTTGCAACTATAAAAACGTACAGGTATGACTCGCATGCTTACGCCTTTTCTTTCCAAGGTTCATCTTATAACTGAGTAAGCTCAACCCAAGTTAACTGTCGAACAAGTATCTTATTAACAACATTGTTTTTGTTGTCGTAATTGTTCTAGCTGGTTGTAGTGATAGTTGTCTTGTTGTCGTCATTTGGAATGATAGTACCAAAATGTATGTAAGAGTTATGAGCCTGTAATCTCTTGCAACCAATATTATTCAATATATATGAAAAGATAAAAACAATAATATATAAACATGACTAAACCAAATGTTACGTAGATATAGTGCAATTAAGCTTTGGACTATATATATAATTGTTATTCTATTTATAAGCAAAACACAATCTATCCAAAGTCTTTATAAAAATAATACTGTGACTATACCTATTTTTGATTTATTGTCAATATTAAAACATATATAGGATATTTTGGCAATATATGCATCGTTAGGATCATGACATTACTATGTAAGTGTTTTTAAATTAAATACAAACATTATAATGTATGAAAGCGATGACAATAAAGTGCAAACCTTGGAATTATAATCATGTATTGCATATATGTTATTACTACCATGACAATTAAGACATTGTTAAATATTGTTATGTTAACAAATGAAACATGTAATGTTTGTTATCACATCGAGGTACTGACAAGCAATAAATTGGATTTGTTAGGTCGCTGGCTCATCAATTTGGCGCCAATCTCGAGCTGTGGTAGAGATCAGATATCCAACCTTGCAATAAGAGCTTAGTACTACCTCCCTGCCGAGTTATAAACCCAGAGATCCACGTAGACGTGAATGCCTCCATGCTTGTCGATGTGTAAGGGTTATATACCAAGCGTTGATCGTACTTGTTCCACCGCGTGCCATAGTGGCAATGTCTGAAGGTAATGCAGAATGGACATTTAATTCTATATGGGATAGGTCGTTGAATTAATTAAGTTGGCATGTATCTTGAACTATAAAAGAGATCATGTAATGATCTTTCATTAACAAGTTGGCACCATATCCCTGCCGAGTTGGATAGCCCACGTTCCACGTAAGTGTGCTTTCCTTATTGCTTGCTATTGTGGCAGAATAATGTGCCCTGGTACTGGTTGTTGTTGACTTAAGTATTTGCCAAGGTGGCAATGTCAAACAGTAATTGACGATGGCATTAAATGTTGATTTTGTTGATACCAAAGTGGACATAGCTGGCACTGTTGTAACCATCGATGATCATGAGTCTAAGCCGTCGGATAGTAACCCTAACATCTACCATGTGTTTGAGTTATTAACTTGGAAAAAGTGGTTCTTTGTGTTATTGCTTTTGCTGGAGGTGGCCGACAGGTTGCTGAGATTTTGGTAGGAATTTTTTGCAAGAGTTTAGAACCCGAGATCTGTGAATTGGTGTAGAAGGTTGCAGGTTTTAACCTTTGTAATGGTGTTGTAATTTTAGATGGAGTCCAAGGTTCTGAGTGATAAAGTCTTGAAGGTTTGAAGTTCTTCATTGTAAGCTACAAAAGCTGTGTCAACTACAAATGTTTGCATTCCCTCATCGAGACTGGAATAAACCCTTTATCGTCTTCCTTGTGTACGCCAAGAACTATCCACAAAGTTGTAAACGTAACCGTCCAAGATGATAATGTTTCTTTTTACTGTATCTCGATTCTCAGTTTGATAGTAGCATGAGTCTAACTCCGAACTATTATTTGCTAGGTGCAGGGTGTAAAAGAAAGTTTGACTAGGGTCTGGTGAAAGGAAAAACCACGCACTCTTACACCGGTAAGCTTCGAGTCTTCCATACCCTCGTAGTGCTCCGTCTGTGTCGTGGCTCTATCGTTGAAGATGGTTGTGGAAATCTTCGAAACATGTTTATTTAACAGTGATACCTGGGTTCTATATTTTGCAAACTTTGATGTTGGTCGACTAGAGTTATAACTCGTCGATTTTGAATATTTCGGCTCTTCTGCCTATTGAATTTTGGGATAAACCCTATGTAACCTTGTTTTTCAAAAAATATTATAAACGTTGCTTGAGAGCTTCGTCTTCATTTTAGAGGTTTCCCTAATGTAATGTTTTAAGACTCTATGAGATTCGACTTGTTTTCATATTCGTTTGTGACAGTAGGAAAGAGAGCTGAGGGCTTGATCTCTGTGTAAGATAATACTCCTTTTGGTAATACAATGTATGTTAAAACCTTTGTATAGATATTTGGTTTGTTTGTATGGATAATGTAAGTTGATGTCGTAATTCCTTGTTTGGTTATGTTGACAAATAATAGAGTGAAATGTCGAAATGATTTACAATAATATGTACATTGGAAATGAATAGTATTAAACCCTACATTCGTGTTTTATTTATATTTGGATAAAAGAAAAATAAGAATGGGAGACTAAACCTAACTAGGGTTTGAAATGAAAACTAAACAAAATACGAATAACACTAACAGCTTTGCAATAGAATAGGTGAGTATAAAGAAAGTGATGTTTATAGAGCTTCTATTGTTTGTTAGGATGATAATTAACACGATTCTTAGAATAGGAGATAGAAAGCTATTTCTTATCAGCAACAAAATATTTCTATTAAATCTATTATCTGTTTGAACTGTAAGTTTATGAAATTGATAAAATAAGAAATGAAAGAGAAATGGTGTGTGTATGAGTGTATTGTAGAAACTTGAAAATTGTAGAATCACTGTGAAAAGCTTTTGTTTACAGCATGTAATTCAAGATAATAGTACAAAAAGATAATAACCTTGAAAAACATTAACAGAGATAATGAAATCAAGTGTCTGTAAACAATATGAAAACTAGTAATGATTGGTATGTATAATCTTATTTGGATGATCACTATCATTTAATTGTTACTTTGTTATGGTACATGTATACCTGTGATTTCTATATTTTTCTTTTATACGTTACTCAAATTCTCAGAAAGTTCTGATACTCATAATACATACATAGATATTATGCAGAATCTTTCTACTATTATTTAACTTGGAAACTGAAAAACTGAAACCTATATAATTACTATCTATCTATCGAATTCGAATGGCAGTTTGCCTATCTTCTAATCTATTTTAATTTTCCTATCTCTACTAGAGTACGATGCTCCCAAACAACATGTGGAAAAATGGGGATATATATTTATCAATTTAACATTTAAATTTAAACATTCAGACTTAAACATTTCTAGAATTAGATTCTTTTCGAAAGCAAATAAACAGAATAATACTAGATAAACATAATAGAATTATTTATTGAGCATAAGTTAGGAAATCTTTTAAGAACCTGAGAAAATCTATATGGCAACAAACAACTCAGGAAGACTGGTCCACCCAAGCAAACTCCTGAAAATAGTCAAATACTGTCTTAGGATCCCTGAGCCTATTCGCTGAACCACCAGGAGGAAGAAACTTCAAGAATTAGGACTTCTTCTTGTTGTAGCAGTAATCTTCTAAATCTTCAATAGGTAGCAGTACAAAAGACTTGCTCCTACAACTCTGCTTGTCCTCAATAATAAGCAAAACTCATTTTCAATCACCACTAACCTCCCTTATTCGAATCTCTCTTGAAATCACCTGATTTTCAAGAGGAAAATATTTTGTAGAAATATTGATTAAGGGATGCCTACCCAATTCGAATTTTCCTTTATAGGCTACCTAGGCCTTTTCAAATGTTATTGGGTCCTTAAATGAGCTTTCTGCTCACTCCCTCCACCTGGGGGATAATGCCCTATTTTAGAGGAAGTTGTCCCATAACCAACAGTTAGTGGTGTGATGTAACTGTTGCCATGTGTCTCATACCTTCCAATAGCTTCCATTCCTCCTAGTGGGTCAGTGAACACTCATTCAACATTCCTTTTGAGTGTTTGTCTCCTAATGAATTAATTTAAATAATAATATTCAGTAATTACATTCATCCATGATCAAAACTGATCATAATTACAAAACTTGTA
Source organism: Larix kaempferi (assembly GCA_027924585.1). Lineage (NCBI taxonomy): Eukaryota > Viridiplantae > Streptophyta > Pinopsida > Pinales > Pinaceae > Larix > Larix kaempferi. The sequence continues at coordinate 8,190,854 of BSBM01000019.1, forward strand.
ATTAAATTTAACATAAAGTATTTCTGCAAATAAATAATAATGTTCAGAAATTTGGATAGGTGACATACACCCCCCCTTAAGTCTCAACATCGTCCTCGATGTTGGCTAGTCACTCCTTGAGTGTTCCTGAAACAGGGTTGGGTATGTTGCCCGCATACTACTCTCCAACTCCTAGGTTGCCTCTTCTGGTCTAAGGTGCTTCCATTGCACTTTCACTTGCCCAATGCTGTGATTCCGGAGAATAGTTTCCCTCCTTCCGAGGATAGAATCCGGTTCCACCGGAAAATCTCCATCTTGTCCCACCTGTACATCGTTCCAGTTTACAACATGAGTAATATCGTGCACATATTTCTTTAAAAATGATATATGAAAAACATTATGTATTTTCAGATTAGGTGGTAAAGACAGTTGGTATGCCACTGCTCCAACCTTAGATAATATTTCAAAAGGACCACAATACCTGGGTGCCAACTTGGCATAGCTCCCCAATTTCAATGAACTCTTTTTTGGTCTTACCTTGAGAAACACATGTTCACCCACCTGGAACTCTTTATGAGTTCTTTTTGAATATGCTTGACTTTTCTGCCTATCTTGGGCATCTTTTAAATGTCCTTGCACCTGTTTCACAATTAGTTCTAATTCTTTCAATCATTCAGGTCCTAAAACAACTCTATTGACTCGATCATTCCACGAAACAGGTGTATTACATTTCCTACCATAAAGAATTTCAAAAGGACTAAGTCTGGCTAAGGCATGATAATGATTATTATAAGCAAATTCTACAAAATCTTCCCACTTACTAGGCTGATCCTTAACATACATTCTTAATAAATCTTCTAACACTTGATTTACCCTTTTTGTCTGTCCATCCGTCTATGGATGAAATGCTGTACTGAAATTTCGAGTTGTATTCAATCCCTTAAACAATGATCTCCAAAAGTTTCCTGTAAACTTCGAGTCACGATCTGAAATTATTACCTTTGTTATTCCGTGCAGTCTAAAAATTTGTTTCATAAAAATCTCTGCAATGTCTGGTGCTTTATGCGTGGTCTTCACTGGTATGAAATGTGCTGCCTTGCTGAGTTTGTCCACCACCACCATGATGGAATCATGTTGTTTCTGATTTTTAGGCAATCCAATAATGAAATCTATGCTGATCACTTCCCATTTCTAGCTTGGTATTGGTAGTGGTTGCAACAATCTAGCAGGATGTTGATGTTCAACCTTCACTTTTTGACAGTCCAAGCATTTTGCTATGTATCCTGCTACTTCATCTTTCATTCTGGGCCAATAGTATTCTTTTCTCAGCATAGTGATGGTCTTTTGATATCCTGGATGACCAGAATAGTGACTTTTATGCATCTCATTTAATATCAGAAATTTTATTTCTGGTATATTTGGTATATACAATCTATTTTTATATAGTAATAGACCATTTTCCTTAATTCTGAAATGTCATACAATTTTCAGAACTGTTATTGGCTATCTTTTCCTTCATTTTTCTGTATTCTTCATCTGTTTCACCTTTTTCCAAAATCTGATTTTCCAAATCAGTTGAATAATTATTGATTGTTGAAATGAAATTTAGTTTTGTCTTGCGACTCAAGGCATCTACAACTTTGTTCTTCTTTCCTTTAATATGCTAAATTTTTAAATCATACTCACGTAAGAACGTCAACCATCTAGCTTGTCTAGCTTTCAGGTTTGTCCAATCCAATAAATATTTCAGACCCATGTTATATGTTAATAACGTAAACTTTCTGCCAATAAGGTGATGACACCACATTTTTAAGGCATGGATAACTGCTAATAACTCTAAATCATAAGTAGAGTAATTCTTTTCATGTACTTTCAGCTTTCTAGATTCATATGCTATCGCATACCCTTCCTGTTTCAAGACTCCACCGATTCCATCATTGCATGCATCCGTACAAACTACAAAATCCTTGTTGGGGTCAGCTATCTTCAAGACATGTGCCGTCGTCAATAGTTCCTTTAATTTCTTAAAACTCTCATCACATTTCTGATCCCAAACAAATTTCTTCCCTTTCTTCTGTAAGGAAGTTATGGGATTGGCAATTTTTGAAAAATTCTCTATAAACTTTCTATAATACCTCGTAATGCCCATAAATGATCTCACATCCGACACATCTTTCGGAACCGACCAGTCATTAATGGCCCTTATCTTGTCGGGGTCAACCGAGATTCCTTCTACTGAAATTATGTGTCCTAGATATTTAATTTTTTCTTTGTGGAAGTCACACTTACTAAATTTCGCATACAAATGATGATCTCTTAATACTTGTAAGATAATCCGTAAATGTTCATCATGCTCTTCTGTGCTTTTTGAGTACACTAAAATATCGTCTATAAACACAACAACAAACTTGTCTAAGTACTTATGCAAAATATTATTCATCAAACACATAAATATAGCCAAGGCATTAGTTAAGCCAAATGGCATGACTACGAACTCGTAATGTCCATACCGAGTTCGGAAAGCTGTTTTGAAAATTTCTTCGTCTTTAACCCTTACTTGATGATACCCTGATCTTAGATCAATCTTCAAAAATATTGTTGCTCCACGCAACTGATCAAATAGATCATCTATGTTGGGCAACGGGTATCTATTATTGATCGTTATATTATTAAGCTGGTGATAATCTATGCACAGTCTTAATGTTCCATCTTTCTTCTTAACGAAGATGACAGGTGCTCCCCAAGGAGACACACTTGGTCTTATATACTTCTTGTCAATAAGTTCCTTCAACTGAGATTTTAATTCGTTTAACTCCAGTATATTCATTCAGTACGAAGCTTTTGAATTTGGTACTGCTTCTGGTATTAACTCTATGGTAAAATCTAAATCTCTTTTGGGTGGTAATCCTGGAATCTCCTCAGGAAATACATCTTTAAAATATTTTAGGACATGTATGTCTTCTAATTTCAGTTTGTCCTCTTTATCCATAATCTCATCATTTACCACGTTTACTGCAAACATTTGGCATCCCTTCCTAACTGCTCTCTTAACTTGCATGGCTGAAATTTGTCTAAGAGTTACCTTCCTTGGAATGCCTTTTATTTCTACAATTTTCCCTTCATCATTTAAGCATGTAAAACTTTTTCCATAATAGTCTAGGATGACATGATGGGCTTCCAACCAGTCTATCCCAACTATAATATCATACAAACCTAAAGGTAAAATATTCAGCTTGATTTGTGTTTGCAAAAGATTCATGGATAAAATACAATTCTCTATAAAACCTGAAACTGTTAGGAACCCATGTCTTTACTTTGTTAGTATGTTGTTGTTGGACGCGTATGCTTTGTAAGTTGTCCCGTAGTATTTGTTGATCAATAGTTTGTGTTATTGTTGTTGGCGCATATGCTTTGTAAGTTGCCCGTAGTATTGTTGATCCATAGTTTGTAACGGCCCATGGTTTCGACCCATAGTATTGGCACCTAGAATTAGTATATAAGTGTGTGTTGAGACCTATGAAGGCACCGTGAAGTTATTTGTATTGAGCTTGCTCAAAGGAGGTTGCCCCCTCGAAGTGGCATGTGATCAATACAAAAGTAATTCTGAGTTCTGTCATTTCTGCTATTTTGCGTATTCTTGTTAATTAATTGTTGCAGGTGCCTCACATCTGGTATCAGAGCACTTTCTTGGGCTCACTGGGTGAAATTTCTGCCAAATTTTTTTTCGCATCTGTTGCAGGTTCGGATTTAGGAATAATTCCTATCCGCTTAATTGTGGGAAGTACTTGGGAATAAGCCCTAAAACTCGTTGTGAGGAGTACCACAGGAACCCGGAAGTAGCTCGCCCATTGAGAGGACCTGCCACTGAAAAGGGCAACGACCCCTACTTGATTGACTAGTTCCCACCTGTGAGGTAAACCAAGAGCTGTCGTTTGTGGCAAAGCGGTTATCAGTTTTACCTGAGCTGTGGAGTGAGGGGTATTTCCCCAATACACAAGCCGTTAGACAACATTGGTTGCCGAGTGAAACCCCTGAACTGTTAGGAAGCCGCACATACCTGGGGTCCATATCTACTTTCAGCTGAACTATTGTCGATCACTGCTGCGCCGTTTCAGATCTATTTTGCAAGCCGTTCCAGATTCAGCCATTTTCAATCCATTCGGCGTTGTTCCAGATCTCTTTCGAGCCGTAGCCGCTTCAGTCTGAACTGGGAAAAAAAAAAAAAAACCGAGTATAAAATTCAGTTTTTTCTCCATATCTCCCTTATTTTCACTTTGTTTTCCTTGAAATTTTCGGGGAACCCCTGTCATCCCATTCTACATATTTCAGTCCTGAGGACCCTATCCCCAATTCCCCTTCCCACAGCCCGAAATCCCACATTTGTCTATTTTTAGGGTTTGCCATAACTTCCTCAAATTTCACCCAATCACCTTCAAATTTTACCACAGAGTTCCTTTCTGAATTCTGTTTCTTTGTTCCCCTATGCCAAATTTTCCCATTCTTTCACCCCGTTTCTGAAATCCTCATTTTTGCTTCCCTGTCTATCCAACAATGTCCAAAACCTAGTCAAACCCCAATTACCCGTCTGATTTTTTCCCAAATCCAAATTTTCCCTTACTGAAGTAGTTCCTGTTTTTGTTTTCCTACCCAGTCAGAGAAAAAAAATAAAAAAATCAATCCTGGTTATGGTTGTCACCCGTGCAGGAGCAAAAACCATGGAGGAAGCACTTGCAGCCATCTAAGCCAAAATCCAGGATCTGGATGAAAAATTTCTCGGTCTCCATCTTGAACATTCAGCTATGAACAACAAACGACAGTTCGAGTCTTCAGTAGACAATGGGTTCTCTTCTTCCAGCAATTTCCGTGGTTCGAAGCTTGATTTTCCTCGCTTCAATGGTACAGATCCAACTGGATGGATCTATCGTGCAGAACAGTACTTCAGTCTGCATAATACTTTTGATGTCAACAAAGTTCTGTTGACATCCTTTCATTTGGAACAGGAAGCTCTTCAATGGTACCGTTGGTACATCAAGGCTCATCCAGAGCCCAACTGGCCAGACTTTTGCCAGCTCCTTTTGAAACGATTTGGTCCTAGTGCTTTTGATGACTTCGTAGGAGCCCTCACTAAACTTCGTCAAACTGGCACTGTGAGAGAGTATCAAACCAAATTTGAGAATCTAGCCAACCACACCGAAGGATTGTCTGATGAATTTTACCGGAGTTGTTTTATCAGTGGTCTAAAGGATGCCATTCACTCTGAGGTCAAAATGTTCTGTCCCAACACAATGATGGAAGCACTCGGGTTGGCTAAGTTGGCAGAAGACAAGATTGCAGCCCAACAACGCTCCAAGACCACTTTTGTTCCCTTCCAAAATATGGGTTCTCAGCGACCACCTATACCGCAGGCTCCTCGACCGACTCCTATCAAGCGTTTGTCTGAAACAGAGATGCAAGCACGCAGAGAAAAGGGGCTTTGCTATAATTGTGATGAGAAATTCACTCGGGGACATAGATGTGTTCAGCAAAATCTCTATCTTCTAGATGTGGAGTCTCTGTCTGCCTCTGAAATGGGTGACGAAGATCCAGAAACACTGGATGCTCCAGTTGACATTCAGGAACCGCCTATTGACCCTCCGTCTCAGGATGACCAACCAGAGATATCTCTCCATGCTTTAGCTGGAATCACCACCCCCCAAACAATGTGGGTCAGGGGTTACTTCAAGAAGCTTTCTCTTACAATCCTCATTGATTCTGGTAGCACGCATAATTTCATTGACCCTCAGATCGCCAAACAAGCTTATTGTTTTATCCATCCTTGCTCCAACTTTGAAGTCATGATTGCCAATGGGGGCACCTTACCTTGCAAAGGGAAGTGTCGAAATGTGCGTATCTCTATGGGATATTATACCTTTCACTCTGACATGTTTGCCTTGCCCTTAGGCGGATGTGATGTAGTTTTGGGCGCTCAATGGCTACGCACACTCGACCCTATCTTATGGGATTTTTCCGAACTTTGGATGCAGTTTTCCGAGAATGGACACAAACACACATTGACAGGATTACAACCAGGTTCTCTCAGCATCATTAGTTCACATCGCATGGAAAAACTCCTCAACAAGAATTCACATGGTGTCATCGCTCAGATCCATTCCATCCAGATGCAACCCTCAGCGGTCTCCAATACTCCTTTGGATCTACAACAAATTCTAGATCGTAATACAGGTGTCTTTGCTGAACCTGTGGGTATACCACCTTCCAGGCCAGAAGACCATCGTATTCAGCTCCTTCCTGGCAGCGTTCCTCCCAACATCAAGCCCTATCGCTACCCATTTCACCAAAAAATGGAGATTGAAATGCTCGTTCGGGACTTATTGAAGCAAGGTATTATTCGCCCAAGCACTAGTTCCCTTTCTTCTCCAGTTATTCTTGTCCACAAAAAAGATGGGTCATGGCGCCTCTGCATTGACATCCGAGCACTGAATCACCTCACAATCAAGCATAAGTTTCCAATTCCTATTCTTGATGAGCTTCTTGATGAGCTTCATGGGGCTCACTTTTTCTCTAGGTTGGATCTTCGTTCTGGGTATCATCAAATTTGGGTTCATGAGGATGATATTCCTAAAACAGCTTTCCGCACACATGATGGCCATTATGAGTTTTTGGTCATGCCCTTTGGTATCACTAATGCTCCTTCCACATTCCAGGCCTTAATGAATAAAATATTTCGACCCTACTTGCGGAAATTCATTGTGGTATTCTTTGATGATATCCTCATCTACAGTAAAACATGGGATGAACATCTCCAGCATCTGGATCTTGTCACGCAACTTTTCTCTGACCATCATCTCCATGCCAAGCAGTCTAAATGTGTTTTTGGACAAAAGGAAGTTGAGTATCTCGGGCACATTATCTCAGCATAAGGGGTTCGCGTGGATCCTGCCAAAATTGAGGCCATGAACAATTGGCCACATCCTCAGACACTCAAGAGCCTTCGTGGTTTTTTGGGGTTGACTGGCTACTACCACAAGCTTGTCAAGGATTATGGGAAGATTGCATCTCCATTAACTGCTCTATTGAAAAAATATGATTTTACATGGACACTTGCTGCTCAGTGTGCATTTGACAAACTAAAACAAGCTATGTGTACTACACTGGTTCTAGCTATGCCTGATTTTTCCAAGCCCTTCACTATTGAGAGTGAGGCTTGCGGCAATGGACTTGGTGCTATTCTCCTTCAAGATGAACACCCCATTGCATTCACCAGCAAAGCCCTTTGAGGTAAGAATTTAGCTGCCTCTACCTATGAGAAGGAAATGATGGCTATTTTGCATGCAGTACAGAAGTGGCGTCCATACCTATTAGGGAATCATTTCTGCATCAAGACTGATCACCAGAGTCTGAAATATTTCTTGGACCAGCGTGTCTCCTCCCCGGCACAACATAAATGGGTTTTGTTGCAGGTGCCTCACAGAAACTTTCCTCTTCATCCCAGTTGCTAGTCTAACTAGCCATGATTTACTAAACTTTTCAATTTTCAGTTTAAGACTTTCTACAACATCTAGTGATAAATAACTAAAACTGGCACTTGTGTCAATTAAAACAGTAACAGGATGGTCATGTATCATACCTTCAATCTCTACCATGGATATTTGATGATCTGCTTGCATGTTGTCAAGTGTTGCGTTAATTCTAGGCATCTCCCTTGCTACGTCTCCAACAGGAGGTTCAGTCTAAATAGAATTGATGTTGTTTTCTTTCCGCTTCTGTAAGGGACATTCTGATGCGTAATGAGGGCCTTGACATTCAAAACATTTAATATGTTTCTTTGTCTCACTGGTCTTGGCAGTATTAGATGCATTTTTCAGTGCTGTAGAATTCTGTTGTGAATTATTTCTGTAATTATTTCCTTGGGAATTTCGATTCTGAAAATTCTTCCTCTGTAATCCGGAATTCCCACTGAATCTGAAATTTTTCTTCTTCTATTCAAAATTGTTGGGCTTATGATTTTTCCAATTAGACATACCCTCTCTCTTCCAATTTGTATCATAACAGAAAATTTCCTTCCTCATAGCCTCCTCTAATGTTTTAGGAATGTCATACTCAATTCTGTCTTTAATGCTGAAAGGTAAACAACTTAAGTACCTTTGAATTTTTGGTTTTTCTTCTATGAAGTAGGGTACATATCTTAGTAAGTTCAGGAACTTACTGTTTAATTCCTTCATGTTCATACCTCCCAACTTCAAATCATAGAACTCTTTAGATTTTTCTTCATAGTACTGTTCAGATAGATACTTCCTTTTGAAATATCATTTGAAATCACTCGAGCTTACATCTTTATCCTTGATGCCCTTTACCCTTTTGACATCCTGCCACCAGATATCTACTTTTCCAGTTAAGTTATATATAGCCATTTTTGCTTTTAAGAACTCTGAATAGTTGTAGATATGGAAGTATTTCTTCATCCCTGACAGCCAAGCTTCAGTTATCTCACCTTTCTCAGTTTCTCCATTGAAAGTTGGAGGTCTTATCTTCTTGAATTCTCCAGAAATCTGCTCATATTCCTTTTGATTTTTCCTTCTTGGTTTGGAATCTTCTTCACTGCTGTCACTGGTGTAATTACGTTTCTTTTTGTGTTCTGCAATAGCATCTTCAAATGAGGTTGAGCTATCTTTTACTTCACTAAATTTGATATTCTGATTTTTATCAGTGTGAGCCATGTCCTCAACTTTGGAAATATCATCATTGTTTTTCTCTTGTTCCTCTGTTTGGCTGTGTTCAAACAACACTTGATTCAGTTGTTCTTGTGCTTGCAAAATCCTTTCATTATCTAGTTTCACAAATATGATTTCTGCTTTTAAATCTTGAAAGGGACGTAACAGTTTCTTCGAACTGTTATTTATTTCCCCGTGACCTTCCTCTACATAGTGTTGTCCCGAACTGTGATTGTTAGGCTGAAATATGTCACTTAAATGTTCAGTTGAGGTCTCCATGCCTGTAACTGAAAATAATCTCTGAATATAACATAATAATAAAATTTTCAAGTTAGTATAATTTTTTGCTGTATATAAAAATTTCTACTATGTCTTTTGGACCTCATTCAAGACTAGAGTTTGAATCTGTGCTCTGATACCACATGTAACATCCCATATTTTCATAAAAAATTAATTTTTTTGTAAATAGCAACAATTAGCTTAATTTATGATAATCTGTAACTACAGAATTTAATAATGCGAGCTGCAACAATTTTAACTTAACAGCTGTTGTATTAAACATAAATAAAATTCTGTTATAACTAATACGTCAACGACATCTTAATTACATTTATAACAACTATCATTACAGTAGTTAAATGCATGAATAGATAACCTTTTTATGTGACACCTTTTAATGCAATGAAATGTATGATTGATGTAATAATGAAATGCCAGGTTAGAAATATGACATGGTACTTTTTCTTTGAGACGATACTGACATTTTGCTTCTTTGTTGTCCAAGGGAGTCCTATGAGGGACCCCGAAGCTTACTTAGCTGCAATGCTAAAGCATTTGACCTGTTCTTTGTGCAGATGACAGGTAAGAAGTTTCATGATTGTAATAAATTCCAGTTTTCGTGTAAAGTTCAATTCAACGTCGTAAATAAAATAGCATGTTTAGAGATTGTTGCAACTATAAAAACGTACAGGTATGACTTGCATGCTTACACCTTTGGTTTCCAAGGTTCATCTTATAACTGAGTAAGCTAAACCCAATTTAACTGTCGAACAAGTATCTTATTAACAACGTTGTTGCCGTTGTCGTCATTGTTCTAGCTCGTTGTAGTGATAGTTGTCTTTTCGTCGTCATTTAGAATGATAGTACCAAAATGTATGTACGAGTTATGATCTTGTAAGCTCTTACAACCAATATTATTCAATATATATGAAAAGATAAAAACAATAATATATAAACATGACTAAACCAAATGTTATGTAGATATAGTGCAATTAAGCTTTGGACTATATATATAATTGTTATTCTATTTATAAACAAAACACAACCTATCCAAAGTCTTTATAAAAACAATACTCTGACTATACCTATTTTCGATTTAATGTCAATATTAAAACATATATCGGAGATGTTGGCAATATATGCATAGTTAGGATCATGACAATACTATGTAAGTGTTTGTAAATTAAATACAAACATTATAATGTATGAAAGCGATGACAATAAAGTGCAAACCTTGGAATTATAATCATGTATTGCATATATGTTATTTCTACTGTGACAATTATGGCATTGTTAAATATTGTTATGTTAACAAATGAAACATGTAATGTTTGTTATCACATCGAGGTACTGACAAGCATTAAATTGGATTTGGCAGGTCGCGGGCCCATCAATTTGGCGTCGGTCTTGAGCTGTGGTAGAGATCAGATATCCAACCTTGCAATAAAAGCTTAGTACTGCCTCCCTGCCGATTTATAAACCCAGAGATCCATGTAGATGTGAATGCCTCCATGCTTGTCGATGTGTAAGGGTTATATACCAAGTGTTGATCATACTTGTTCCACCACGTGCCATAGTGGCAATGTCTGAAGGTAAGGCCGTTGAATTAATTAAGTTGGCATGTATCTCGAACTATAAAAGAGATCATGCAATGATCTTTCATTAACAAGTTGGCGTCATATCCCTGCCAAGTTGGATAGCCCACGTTCCACGTAAGTGTGCTTTCCTTATTGCTTGCTATTGTGGCAGAATAATGCGCCCTAGTACTGGTTGTTGCTGACGTAAGTGTTTGCCAAGGTGGCAATGTCAAACGGTAATGGAGGTAGGCATTAAATGTTGATTTTGTTGATACCAAAGTGGACATAGCTGGCACTGTTGTAACCGTCGATGATCGTGAGCCTAAGCCGTCGGATAGTAACCCTAACATCTACTGTGTGTTTGAGTTATTAACTTGGAAAAAGTGGTTCTTTGTGTTATTGCTTTTGCTGGAGGTGGACGACAGGCTGCCGAGATTTTGGTAGGAAGTTTTTGCAAGGGTTTCGAACCCGATATCTATGAATTGGTGTAGAAGGTTGCAAGTTTTAACCTTTGTAATGCTGTTGTAATTTTAGATGGAGTCCAAGGTTTTGAGTGATAAAGTGTTGAAGGTTTGAAGTTCTTCATTGTAAGCTACAAAAGCGGTGTCAACTACAAATGTTTGCGTTCCCTCATCGAGACTGGAATGAACCCTTTATCGTCTTCCTGGTGTACGCCAAGAACTGTCCACAAAGTTGTAAAGGTAAGTGTCCAAGATGATAATGTTTCTTTTTATTGTATCCCGATTCTCGGTTTGATAGTATAATGAGTCTAACTCCGAACATTTATTTGCTAGGTGCAGCGTGTAAAAGAAAGTCTGACTAGGGTCTGGCGAAAGGAAAAACTGCGCACTCTTACACTGGTAAGCTTCGGGTCTTCCATACCCTTGTAGTGCTCTTCGTCTGTGTCGTGGCTCTGTCATTGAAGATGGTTGGGGAAATATTCAAAACACGTTTATTTAATAGTGATACCTGGGTTCTATATTTTGCAAACTTTGATGTTTGTCGACTGGAGTTGCAACTCGTTGATTTTGAATATTTGGGCTCTTCTGCCTATTGAATTTTGAGATAAACCCTGTGTAACCTTGTTTTTCAAAACATATTATAAACGTTACTTGGGAGCTTTGTCTTCATTTTAGAGGTTGCTCTAATGTAATGTTTTAAGACTCTGTGAGATCCGACTTGTTTTTGTATTCGTTTGTAACAGTAGGAAAGAGAGCTGAGGGCTCGATCTCTGTGTAAGATAATACTCCTTTTGGTAATACAATGTATTTTAAAACATTTGTATAGATATTTGGTTTGTTTGTCTAGATACTGTAAGTTGATGTCATAATTCCTTGTTTGATAATGTTGACATATAATAGAGTGAAATGTCGAAATGATTTACAATAATATGTACATTGGAAACGAATAGTATTAAATCCTACATTCGTGTTTTATTTATATTTGGATAAAAGAAAAATAAGAATGGGAGACTAAACCTAACTAGTGTTTGAAATGAAAACTAAACAAAATACAAATAACACTAACAACTTTGCAATAGAATAGGTGAGTATAAAGAAAGTGATGTTTATAGAGCTTCTATTGTTTGTTAGGATGATTATTAACACGATTCTTATAATAAGAGATAGAAAGCTATTTCTTATCAGCAACAAAATATTTCTATTAAATCTATTACCTATTTGAACTATAAGTTTATGAAATTAATAAAATAAGAAATGAAAGAGAAATGGTGTGTGTATGAGTGTATTGTAGAAACTTGAAATTTGTAGAATGACTGTAAAAATATTTTGTTTACAGCATGTAATTCAAGATGATAGTACAAAAAGATAATAACCTTGAAAAACATTAACAAAGATAACGAAATCAAGTGTGTGTAAACAATATGAAAACTGGTAATGATTGTTAGGTATAATCTTATTTGGATGATCACTATCATTTAATTGTTACTCTGTTATGATACATGTATACCTGTGATTTCTATATTTTTCTTTTATACATTACTCAAATTCTCAGGAAGTTCTGATACTCATAATACATACATAGATATTATGCAGAATCTTTCTACTATTATTTAACTTGGAAACAGAAAAACTGAAACATATATAATTACTATCTATCTATCGAATTCGAATGGCAGTTTGCCTATCTTCTAATCTATTTTAATTTTCCTATCTCTACTAGAGTATGATGCTCCCAAATAGCACGTGAAAAAATGGGGATATTGATTTATCAATTTAACATTTAAACTTAAACATTCAGACTTAAACATTTCCAGAATTAGATTCCTTTCGAAAGCAAATAAATAAAATAATACTAGATAAACAAAATAGAATTATTTACTGAGCATAAGTTAGGAAATATTTTAAGAACCTGAGAAACTCTGTAGGGCAACAAACAACTCAGGAAGACTGTTCCACCCAACCAAACTCCTGAAAATAGTCAAATACTGTCTTAGGATACCCGAGCCTGTTTGCTAAACCACGAGGAGGAAGAAACTTCAGGAATTAGGACTTCTTCTTGTTGTAGCAGTAATCTTCTAAATCTTCAATAGGTAGCAGTCCAAAAGACTTGCTCCTACAACTCCATTTTTCCTCAATAATAAGCAAAACTCAGTTTTCAATCACCACTAACCTCCCTTATTCGAATCTCTCTTGAAATCACCTGATTTTCAAGAGGAAAATATTCTGCAGAAATATTGATTAAGGGCTTCCTGCCCAATTCGAATTTGCCTTTATAGGCTGCCTAGGCCTTTTCAAATGTTACTGGGTCATTAAATGAGTTGCCTGCTCACTCCCTCCACATGGGGGATAATGCCCTATTTTAAGGGAATTTGTCCCATAACCAATAGTTAGTGGTGTGATGTAGCTACTGCCATGTGTCCCATACCTTCCAACAACTTCCATTCCTCCTAGTGGGTCAGTGAACACTCATTCAACAGTCCTCTTGAGTGTTTTTCTCCTAATTGATTTATTTAAATAATAATATTCAGTAATTACATTCATCCATGATCAAAACTGATCATAATTACAAAACTTGTAATTAAATTTAACATAAAGTATTTTTGCAAATAAATAATAATGTTCAGAAATTTGTGTAGGTGACACATTATGAACGATGGTGAACCACAATCAACCATGGTTGATTATGGTCAACCATAATAGACCATGCTTAATAAGAACCCATGGTTTTAATAATACTATTACTATTAATAACCAACCATAGTTGGTTAGGATTATTATTATTATTAACCAAACATAGTCAACCATGGTTGGTTAAAGTCAACCTTCGATTGAAGTCACCAATGAACTGCAGACAAATTTGGATTAAATTCAACCATGGCTTGAAGTCAACCTTGATTAAAAGTCAACTATGTATTAAAGTAAACATTTCTTGGTTGGTTGACCATCCATTGTCAACCATAGTCAACCATGGTCAACCAACCATGGTGAGCCATACTCAACCATGGTCAACCAAGTTTAACCATGGTTGATAATGGTCGACCATGGTTGAGCATGATCAACATATTCAACCATGCTTAATAGGAAACCATAGTTAACAATAATATTACTACTAATAAAAAACCATGGTTATTATTATTATTATTATTATGGTTGACAAAATTAAGTCAACCATGGTTAATATTATTATTATTAATAACCAACCATAGTTGGTTATTATTATTATTATTAACCAACCATAGTCAACCATTGTCAACCATATGGTTGGTTGACCATGGTTGGTTAAAGTCAACCTTGAATTGAAGTCACTAATGGACTGACGACAACTATGGATTGCCTAAGCTTATCTCGATTGCTGATTCTCTCCATCCAACGAGCATGGAGCAAGGTCAAAGGTTGACTTTCCTCCTTTCCCGTTGGATGGAGGGAATAAGCATTCAAGATAAGGACCACCGTCTTGATTACATTCAACCATGGATTGATGTCAACCTTGCTTAAAAGTTAATGGATTGAAGTCAACATTTCTTGGTTGACCATTGTTGACCATCCATGGTCAACCATAGTGAACCATGGTTGGTTGATCATCCATGGTCAACCGTAGTGAACCATGGTCATCAATACTCAACCATGGCCAACCAAGGTCAATCATCGTTGATTATGGTTGACCATGTTTGAGCATGGTCAACCATAGTTAACCATGGTTAATAAGTAACTATGGTTAAGAATATTATTACTATTAATAACTAACCATAGTTAGATATTATTATTATTATTGATAACCAAGCATAGTTGGATATTATTATTATTATTAACCAACCATGGTTAACCATAGTCAACCATGGTCAATGATATTGCTCAACCATATGGTTGAATTTGTTTGACGATGGGTGGACGATGGTTAATGATTGTTGACTATGGTTGACTTTTGTTGACTATAGTTGACCATGATTTAATTTAGTTTACTATGGTTGAATTTGGTTGATTATGGTTTACCATGGTTGACTATGGTTGACCATGGTTAACTACAGTTGATTATGGTTGACCTTGGTTGAATTTGGTTGACCTCGGTTATCTTTAGTTGACCTTGGTTGACCATGGTTGACTTTAATCCAAGGTCGACTTCAATCTAAGATTGAATTTGAAATCCATAATTGACTTTTAAGTAAGGCTAACTTCAATTCAGGGATGACTTCAATCCATGGGTGACTTCAATCCAAGGTTTAATTCAGTCCAAGGATGACTCAAAGGTTGACTTCAGTCAATGAATTCAATCCAAAGTTAATTCCATTCCAAGGTTAACTTCAAGGTGGACTTCAATCCATAGTTCACTTATAAGCAATGTTAACCTCAATCCATAATGAATTTGAAGTGAGTTTGAATTCAATCAAAGGTTGAGTTCAATCCATTGAGAATTCAATCCAAACTTGACTTCAATGCATAATTTAGTTTTAAGAAATGTAACTTTAATCCAAGGTTGACTTCAATTCATGGTTGAATTCAATCTGTATTTGACTTCAATCCACATTTGAATTGTAAGCAAGGTTAACTTCAATCCTAGGTTGACTTTTAAACCATTGTTGACTTCAATCTAAGGCCGAAATCAATCCAAGGTTGACCTCAATCCATAGTTGAATTTTAAACAAAGTAGACTTCAATCCATGGTTGAATTTAATTGAAAGCTTACTTCAATCCATGGTTGAATTTAATTCAAATCTTACTACAATCCATAGTTGATTATGGTTGACATAGTTTGGCCATTATTGACTATTGGTTAACCATGGTGAAATACACTTTACTATGGTTGACAATGGTTGACTAGGGTTGAGTGTGGTTGACTTTGGTTGACCGTCATTGGCCATGGTTGCTTATGGATTACTTTGCATGACTATGGTTGAATTTGGTTAACTAATTAACTATGATTAACTATGGTTGACCATGGTTGAGCATGTTCAACTATGGTTGAATTTGGTTGACCATAATTTACTTTTCTTTATTATTTGATTATGGTTAACTTTGCTTAATTATGGTTCACTTTGGTTAACTAATTGACTATGGTTGACTTTGTTTGGTCGTAATTGACTATGGTTAACTTTGTTTGACTATGGTTGACTTTGGTTGACTAATCAATTATGTGTGGCTATGCTTTACCATGGTTGGATTTGATGGAATATGGTTGACTTCGGTTTACTATGTTGACTAGTTGACTATGGTTGACTATTATTGACTATGGTTGACTTTGTTTGGCCATGATTGACTATGGTTGTAATATTCCAAGTTAATACCATTTATATTATTATTTTGTTTTGGTGTTGAGTTCGTATGCTCTTGAGCACGTAAACTACTTAAGACTTATTTGGTGTTGAGTTGGTTGCAATCGAGCACCTAGACTGATTAGACTTATTTGTTGTTGAGCTGATATGCTTTGGAGCACCTACAGTGCTTAGACTTATACTTGATTGGTGTTAAGCTAGTAGGCTCTCCAGCACCTAGAGTAATTGTACTTATTATATTTGATGGTGAGGTGGTATGATATGGAGCATCAAATACAATAAAGGATATTATTATCATGTTATGTGTCTCCTTTTAAATTTATAACTATTGGAGGGCATGCACTTAAAGAGGCACCAAGCATGATAGAGATAAGATGACTTTTAAATAGTTTCTAAATAAAATTCTATATAAAGATGCAACAAATATAAAGATAGAACAAATGTGAGGATAAATCTATATTAATAAATAAATAAAAGACATAAAGATAGTTGAAAAAATTAATTAATTTATGAAATTAGAATAAAAAGAAAAGAAAGAAAATAAAAGGTGTGATTTTCTTAAGTTAAGATAAAAAAAACTTTAATGAAAAAGACTATAATCATTTTCCTCAAGAAAAAGATTAAATAACAAAGAGTAGTATAAATTATAAAAGATTATGGGAGGTAATGGTCACTAGTACACTAGAGGGTTTAGTTATAGGTCCATGACTCTCTTTCTTTCGAGAAAAAGATTAAATAACAAAGAGTAGTAGACATTATAAAAAATTATGGGAGGTAATGGTCACTAGTACACTCGAGGGTTCAGTTATAGGTCTATGACTCTCTTTCTTTCTTATGTTCTCTTTCGATTATTTTTCATGCTTCTTTCATCATGGTGGTCGGTGAAAATATGATTTAGATAGTTCTCGATTCCATATGCATAGTACACCCTCTAAAGGGAGATAGTTCTCTATTCCATAGGCATAGTTCACCCTATAAAGGGAGAGACCGACATTAGCCACGGAATCTGTCGCCGAATTATTAGCACAAAGAAGAATAAGTCCAATTCGTTGAATTATTTTAGTTCCAAATCTAAATCACGTATGATAGTGATGTCATTGACGGCGGAGGAATCACTTACCATAGTGATGTCAAAATTGGAGTAGGATCTTAGATTATATCATCTATATGGATCGCAAGTGTTTCTATCTTATTGATTATGTCATTGTCAATTCTCGAGAAGGCATTTAACATAATTTTGGTAACTTTTATATCCTAGATATTATCATTGATTATGTCATTGTCAATTTTTTAGGAAGAATTTAACATAATTTTGGGAACTTTTATATCCTATATATTAATTAAATTGTTTGGCTATAAAAACCATCCATATTAAACTTTCTATATTTATAATGAAATTAAAATATGATACACTCATTCAAAATGCAATTGAAAAAATATGAAATAAAATAATATTCAAAGGCCAATTGAAAAAATATGGCATACAGTAATAAACACTATGTTGAATCTATATTCACTCTCCTATAAAATTAATAAAAGCAAAGATTATAAAATATTAATATCAAAAGAAAAGGGTTCCATGGATTGTCAAATAAATTACAGGCGGTAAGATGCGTTTTAAAGTGGTGTCTGATCTAATAGGTTTGATTTAAAGAATTGAATGAGGTCTCCCAGGATCTTTTTCTACTCGCCAACCTTTAAATCAAACACAAGAAGGCACACCTTTTGATTAAGTTTTGAAGGGTCGGTGGTGATAGGGATGGTCACGAAAACGACGAGCATAAATGTCAAACACGCTACCACTTCAAAGACAAACCCTGGAATTAAATTAGGGTTTACGGTGGCTACCATATTTCTTTTCTAGCCGCCTATATTATTTTAAGCAAAAGGTCCTTCAATCAATCAATCACAAACGACCACCTTTTGGTAAAGTTCTCCAACAAGCTTGCACTTCAGAGACAGGCCCATGGCAATCATCAATATGAGGATGATTTGTTCAGCATTGCTTTGATTACGCCCAGTTTCTCCGTTGTCGACACCCTCTTTGTTTTTTGTGATGACGAAATTTCGATCAGGGATGTTGAATTTTCGATCACAACTCTCCCTTTTCTTCATATCATTATATATTTTATTGCTTGGTTGAAATTGCAAGGGCATAGCCTTTGGCTATGGATTCTTGACAATTGAATAGTAAATATATATTTTCCTCGTGAAGGAATTGAGAGGGAACAACCTTGGAGGGCGTATCCCTTGGATGCATGCAACATATTTTGTTTAGTTATAAATGTTGCTTGAAAAGGAATTTGAAGGGAATAGCCTCTAGAGGGCGCAACTCTTAGATATACACAATCTTATATTTATTAATGTTTTTGCTTGCAAAGGAATTTGAAGGGCATAGCCTCTTGAGGGCGCAGTCTTTAGATATGAACATTATTATATTTATTAATCCTTTTGCTTGCAAAGGATTTGGAGGGCCCATCCCGTGTTTACTATTTGATATATATTAATATATTTCTTGTTTGGTGAATAATTAGAGAAGGGCTCACCACTCCTAGCTCGAATGGATACATGACAAAGGATGCACATTCCTTCAAAGTACTATCATAACTTGAATGCATTTACCGTAATGTATGGCTTCCTACTATAAGAAAAAGGACGGGTAATGCTAAAAATGTCTCGAATGGGAATGTAAAATAGGATATTTACTTCTCATCATATTTGAAGGTTTCAAGCTTGGAATGTTGGATATTTTGTTTTACCATTAATTATGAATTTGTTTTTCTTTAAAACTAAAAAATACTTAAGTTTAAGTATGCTCTTTGTATTTGGATTACTTTGCTTTTAATAGAACCTGTTTGTATTTAGATTATTTTCTTTAATACTTTGTGCTTTGTCAAATTTAAGATTTTTTTTTAATAACATGTATCAAAGCTTATCAAAGCTTATGTATAATAATATGGACTATTATAATTAATAATCAACTATACTAAAAAATATGATTGTTAATATTTAAGGGAATTGTGTAGCTAATAAATATTGGTTAAATAATATTAATCTCACCACCTCAAACTTGAGAGTTAAAACAAACTCAATAATAAGATCAATAACATTCTTACACCAATCCAAAAGTAATTTGTTATTAAACAATTGGGTGCTCAACATGATTATATTGTTATACAACCCAAGTATAACAATAACATTCTTACACCAATCCAAAAGTAATTTGTTATTAAACAATTGGGTGAGATGATTATATTGTTATACAACCCAAATATATTATTATTTTTTATTATTTAATGTGTTTGTATAAGTTATATACCTAAGCCATATGTAATATTTAATGAATATACTTAAGCAATCTCACAATATTTTGAAAATAAAATAACACATATGTTATCAATGTGTGAGATGAAACATCAAAGTAATAATTTGTAAGTGGTAAAGAAATATATGTTTTAAACTATTATTTTAAAAAATAAATAAAAATTAAGATAAATATTTCATTATATGAAAAAAAAATACATAAATTAAATCCATAATATGTAATGAAATAAGAAATTTTTTTCCTAAAAACTATTTCTATGCATTAAAATCAATTTATAAATTTAAATCACCATAAGTTCGTAAGCTTAGGTTTACTCACGTCTCTCTAATACTCAATTGCTTTAATCCAATATAAACAAAAACCATTAAAAAAACCTGCCACTGATATGGATCTGTAGTGAACATCTTGCGAGTAGTAATCATTAAGTAAGCATGCAATAAAAAAATTACTTAAAAATAGAAGGGGAACCACACTTGGATCTTCCTAGCTCCTCCCAACCATAGATGAGGATACCCACACATACTTTCCCAACTTCACCCCCGAGCTAGATCACCACCACACACCAATAAACTTAGCTAAGCCAATTTGAACGCAACACTCTTCGCAAGAGTCTCTTTAACAGATATCTAATTGCAACACTCTTCCCAAGAGTGGCTAACATATTCAATAATGGAATTTCAAACACATAGAGAGTACTCAACAACTACTCAACATAACAACAATTTCTCTATATGCACCACATAGTGTCATGTGTATTCTTACCGCACCATTATATAATTTTTTCCTAGGTCTTGTGCCATTTCAATCAAGTCTCAAGCATATATCTTGATCCCTGTAATTATGGATCTAGTCGGATTGATTGCTGAGCTTTTGACTTAGATTTGATTGATACTAGATATCTTGTTTGTTATCCATTTGTTCATTGTCTCATGATAGTGTCCCCTCTTTCAAGTTGTGGCTCCAAGTATATCTTTTTATTAATAATAAAATAATATTTCTTATTCATAATATTCACCCACATAAATGTGAGTATTTTGCATCATACACTTTTATAACTCTTTTACAAATTAATTTTTTGAGAGCATTTTTCAAATAAAATACTTTAATCAAAATAATTCAAAAGTCTTAGGAGTATTACAAAAGGCAAAACTCCTGTACAATTTTGGCTTAGCCGTTCATTCAACTTCCCCACTTGAAACAAATCATATTAGGTTTTTGTTATATATAAAATTAAGACAAATCATATTAGGTTTTGTTACATAGAAAATTAATTATTGAATTAGTGTTTTGTACAAATTTATAAACAAATTATTGTTATGAGTAATGTTAATATTGTTAATAATAATAATAATAGTAGTAGTAATGTTATAAAGTTAATATTATTAATTGCTAATATTCAAAATATTAATGTTATTAATATTCACAATATTAATAATAATCGGTTAATATTCAAAATTATAATGTTATTAGTATTTACAATATTAATGATAATTAGTTAATATTCACAATATTAACGCTAATAGTATTAATATTCACAATATTATTGTTATTAGTATTCATAATAATAATGCTATTAATATTAACAATAGTGTTATTTGTATTCACAATATTCACAATAGTGTTATTAATATTTACATTTTGTTAATATTCACAATATTTACAATTCGTTAATTTTGATTAGTGTTATTAATATTAGTATTCAAAATATAAATGTTATTAGTATTCACAATATTGGTTAATATTCATAATATTAATGTTAATAGTAATGCAATATTTGTTAAATTAGTGTTATGTAAATTTGATATTGTTAATAGTAATGTATTGTAATTTGTAATATTCATAATAGTATTAAAAAATTAACGTGTAATATTATGCTAAAATTAATCATATTAATCTTAACTTAATATTAATACCAATATTATTATAATGTTTGTCATATTTAGTTTTAGTATTAATACAATGTTAATCATTATTATTAATATTAATGTAATGTATTGTTAATATTAATATTAATTTAATATTGCTATAAGTTAATGTAATATTAAGTATTACTATAATGTTAATGTTAATGTAATCTTATTATTTAGTGTTAATGTTAATGTAATATTAATCATATTAAGATTAGCATTGATATCATTGTAATGTTTATATTAAAAGTATTTATATTAATATCATGTTAATACTAGTAATATAATTGTTAATGTTAATGTTAATGTTAATGTTAATATTGACGTATCTTTAAATTTGTTCATATTAATGTTTAATATACATATTTATGATTAATAATATTAACAATAGCATTATTCTTCTCAAACATTAACAATTTATTAATATTAGTATTAACATTATTAATTGTAATCTTAATTTTAATATTAGGAAACATTAACAATATTAATGTTATCATTGTTAATGTTTAGTATAAATTTTAATTTTAACATTGTTAATAAACTCTAACAATATTGATTTTAATATTGTTAATGTTTAATATTAATTTTAATATTAGCATTAACATTATTAAGTCATTTATGGATTGAAGATGTCCAACCTTGGATTGAAATTATTCATGGATTAAAGACAATCTTGGATTGAAGTCAACCATGGTTTCAAGTCAAACTTGCTTAAAAAAGTTAAATATAGATTGAAGTCAACCTTAGATTGAAGCCGACTATGGATTAAAGTCAACCATGTATTGAAGCTAGTTTTGGATTGAAGTAAACCTTGGAGTGAAGTCAACCTTGGATTGAAGACAACCATGGGTTGAAGTTAACCTCGGGTTGAAGTAAACCTTGGAATGAAGTCAACTATGGATTGGAGTCAACAATTGATTGAATTCAACCTTGGATTAGATTCAACATTGGATTGAAGTCAACTTTTCTTAAAAGTGAAATATGGATTGAAGTCAAACTCTAAGTTAACCTTTGATTGAAGTCACCCATGGACTGAAGACAACTTTCGATTAAAATCAACCATGGATTGAAGTCAACCTTACTTAAAAGTCAACTATGGATTGAAATCAACATTGCTTGGTTGGTTGACCATGGTTGACAATCCATCGTCAACCACAGTGAACCATGGTTGGTTGACCATGGTTGAACATCCATGTTCAACCATAGTGAACCATGGTTAACCACGGTCAAACAACCATGGTCAACCATACTCAACCATGGTCAACCAAGGTCAACCATGGCTAATTATGGTCAAGCATGGTTGAGCATGGTTAACCATGATTAATAAGAAATTATGGTTAGTAATAATATTATTAATTATAACTAAGCATAGTTGGTTATTATTATTATTATTATTATTATTATTCAACCAAGTTCAACCATAGTTAACCATGGTTAATTAAAGTCAACCTTTAAGTCAACCATGGTAAACCATTCCGAACCATGGAAAATCATGACCAACCATGGTTGATTATGGTGAGCCATGGTTGACCATGGTCAACCATAGTAGACCATGCTTAATAAGCAAACACATGTGGTTAATAATATTATTATTATTAATAACCAACCATAGTTGTTTAGGATTATTATTATTATTATTAACAAATTATAGTCAACCATGGTAAACCATATGGTTGGTTGACTATGGTTGGTTAAAGTCAACCTTGGATTGAAGTCAACCATGAACTGAAGACAAATTTGGATTAAGTCAACCATGGCTTGAAGTGAGCCTTGCATAAAATTCAACTATGGATTCACGTAAGCATTGCTTGGTTGGTTGATCATGGTTGACCATCCATGGTGAACCATAGCGAATCAAAGTCATCCACGGTCAGCCATACTCGACCATGGTCAACCAAGTTCAACAATGGTTGATAATGGTCGACCATGGTTAAGCATGGTCAACCATATTCAACCATGCTTAATAGGAAACCATGGTTAATAATAATATTACTATTAATAACAAACCATAGTTGGTTATTATTATTATGATGGTGGACCAAACATCGTCAACCATAGTTAACCATGGTTAACCATATGGTTGGTTGAACATGATTAGTTAAATTCAACCTTTAAGTCAACCATGGTTAATAATAATATTTTTATTATTAATAACAAAACATAGTTTATTATTATTATTATTATTATTATTATTATTAACAAACCATAGTCAACCATGGTAAACCATATGGTTGGTTGACTATGGTTGGTTAAAGTCAACCTTGGATTGAAGTCAACCATGAACTGAAGACAACTTTGGATTAAGTCAACCATGGCTTGAAGTGAGCCTTGCATAAAATTCAACTATGGATTGACGTAAACATTGCTTGGTTTGTTGACCATGGTTAACCATCCATGGTCAACCATAGTGAACCAAAGTCAGCCACGGTCAGCCATACTCAACCATGGTCAACCAAGTTCAACAGTGGTTGATAATGGTCGACCATGGTTGAGCATGGTCAACCATATTCAACCATGCTTAATAGGAAACCATGGTTAATAATAATATTACTATTCATAACAAACCATAGTTGGTTATTATTATTATGATGGTGGACCAAACATCGTCAACCATAGTTAACCATGGTTAACCATATGGTTGGTTGAACATGATTAGTTAAATTCAACCTTTAAGTCAACCATGGTTAATAATAATATTGTTATTATTAATAACAAAACATAGTTTATTATTATTATTAACGAACCATAGTCAAAGATGGCGAACAATATGGTTGGATGACTATGGTTTGTTAAATTCAACCTTCGATTGAAGTCACCCATGGACTGAAGACAACTTTGGATTAAATTCAACCATGGATTGAAGTCAACCTTACTTAAAATTCAACTCATTAAAGTCAGCATTGCTTTGTTGACCATCCATTGTCAACCATAGTGAACCATGGTTGGTTGAACATCCATAGTCAACCATAGTCAACCATGGTCATCAATACTCAACCATGGTCAACGAAGGTCATCCATGGCTGATTATGGTCGACCATGGTTGAGCATGGTCAACCATTGTTAACCATGCTTAATAAGAAACCATGGTTAATGATATTATTATTATTAATAACCAACCATAGTTAGATATTATTATTATTATTATTATTATTCATAACAAAGCATAATTGGATATTATTATTATTATTATTATTAACCAACCATGGTCAACCATATGGTTGACTATGGTTGAATTTGCTTGATGATGGTTAACGATTGTTGACTATGATTGACCATGGTTTAATTTGGTTTACAATGGTTGACTATGGTTGATTATGGTTTACCATGGTTTACTATGGTTGACTCTGGTAGACCATGGTTAACTATGGTTGATTATGGTTGACCTTGGCTAAATTTGGTTGACCTTGGTTGTCTTTTATTAACCTTGGTTAACTTTGGTTGACCATGGATTACCATGCTTGACCATGGTTGACTTTAATCCAAGGTTGATTCAATCCAAGGTTGCCTTCAATCCATAGTTGACTTTTAAGTAAGGCTGAATTCATTCCAACATTGAATTCAATCCATGAGTGACTTCAATCCAAGGTTGAATTCAATCCAAGGATGACTTAAAGGTTGACTTTAGTCAATGACTTCAATCCATTATTGACTATAATCCATGGTTGTTTTCAATCCAAAGTTAATTCCATTCCAAGGTTAACTTCAAGGATGACTTCAATCCATAGTTCACTTCTAACCAAGGGTAACCTCAATCCATAATGACTTTGAACTGAGGTTAAATTCAATCAAAGGTTGAGTTCAATCCATGGACAATTCAATCCATAATGACTTTGAAGTGAGGTTAAATTCAATCAGAGGTTGAGTTCAATCTATGGACAATTCAATCCATAGTTGACTTCAATACACAATTTAGTTTTAAGAAAGGTTACTTCAATCAAAGGTTGACTTCAATCCATGGTTGAATTCAATTCAAGTTTGACTTCAATCCACATTTGAATTGTAAGCAAGGTTAAATTCAATCCTAGGTTGACTTTAGTCCATGGTTGACTTCAATCTAAGGTCGAAATCAATCCAAGGTTGACCTTAATCCATAGTTGACTTTTAAACAAAGTAGACTTTTAAGTAAGGTTGACTTAGTTTGGCCATTATTGACTATTGGTTGACCATGGCGAAATATAGTTTACTATGGTTAGAAATGGTTGACTTTGGTTGACCTTGATTGGCTATGGTTTCTTATGGATTACTTTGTATGACTATGGTTGACTTTGGTTAACTAATTAACTATGCTTAACTATGGTTGACCATGGTTGAGCATGTTCGACTATGGTTGAATTTGGTTGAACATAATTTATTTTGCTCTATTATTTGACTATGGTTAACTTTGTTTAATTATGGTTCACTTTGGTTAACTAATTGACTATGGTCAACTGTTGTTGACTATGGTTGCCTTTGTTTGGCCGCAATTGACTATGGTTAACTTTGTTTGACTAATCAATTATGGGTGGCTATGGTTTACCATGGTTGAATTTGATGGAATATTGTTGACTTCGGTTTACTATGTTGACTAGTTGACTATTATTGACTATTGTTGAGTTTTTCTTTCCATGATTGACTATGGTTGTAATATCCCAAGTTAAGACCATTTATATTATTATGTTTTTTTTGGCGTTGAGTTCATATGCTCTAGAGCACCTAAACTACTAAAGACTTATTTGGTGTTGAGTTGGTATGCCCTGGAGCACCTAGACTACTTAAGACTTATTTGGTGTTGAGTTGGTGTGCTCTAGAGAACCTAGATTGCTTAAGACTTATTTGGTGAGTTGGTATGCTATCGAGCACCTAGACTGATTACAATTTTTTGGTGTTGAGCTAATATGCTATGGAGCAGTTAGACTGCTTAGACTTATACTTGATTGGTGTTAAGCTAGTAGGCTCTAGAGCACCTTGAGTAATTGGACTTATTATGTTTGATGTTGAGCTGGTAGGATCTAGAGCATCAAATGGAATAAATGATATACTTATCATGTTACTTGTCTCCTTTTAAATTTATAACTATTGGGGGGCATCCACACTTAAAGAGGGAGGAAGCATGATAGAGATAGGATGACTTTTAATATTTTCTAAATAAAATTCAATAGAAAGATAGGAAAAATGTGATGATAAATATATATTAATAAACAAATAAATAAAAGAGATAAAGAGAGCTGAAAAATCTAACTAATTTATGAAATTAGGATAAAAGGAAAAGAAAGAAAACAAAAAGTGTGATTTTCCTAAATTAAGAGAAAAGCTACCTTAATGAAAAAGAATAGGATCATTTTCCTCAAGAAAAATATTCAATAACGGAGAGTGGACATTATAGGGGGTAATGGTCCCTAATACACTATAGGGTTTAGTTGTAGGTCCTTGAGCACTCATTTTTTCCATTAAATAACATATGGCTAGTCTAGTAAGGATTGTGTGAAAAAGGGAGACTTTATTACAGGTCTCTACACATAGCTGGTAAAAACCCTTGGGGCCACTCTGCTGATAGTAAACAATATAGATAACCTAGGTATATTTTCTCTAGTATGCTTGGTATGGATCAAGGGTGATCTGTGGAATGAAAAAGGAACTGTTTGACGTATAAGGTTGGGAGGAATGTGGAAGTTACCCATTCAGTTGGATATTTAAAGGATGATAAGTATTTTGAATCTAATATTTCATCTTATTGGTATCCTATAGGTTGTACTATTAAATTTGTTAGATTTTGAGCATTAATTCAGCATACTCTAGGATCTTTACTGAAAGAATAACATGTACAACATATCAAACATATCAAGCATGTATCAAGCATAGCAAGCAATCACATAAGACAATGGACACACAGAGTTTCACTTGGGAAAACCATAAAGGTGAAAAACTCCACAACTTACTCAGAGATAGAAAGAGCAATGATACAACCCAAGTACAAGATATAGTCTTCTACTAGTAGGTTCTCCTCCTCCTCAACTAGTGCGCCACTTTCTGAGTAGTGTATAAGTGAATAATGAGATGATCAAATATAGAGCCCCCGCTCTCTATTTATAATTGTCTTGTCCTGCCTAATAAACCAACATAGCCGACTTGTCTAACTTAGTCTAATAACCCATGGTTACATTAATCTGGGCCGACGCCTCAATAGGTGTTCTAATAACCCATCACAGCAAGTTACGAAACTTGCGACACTTGTCAATACAAATGAAAACACTTCCGTATAGAGGAATAATACCATCTCTATAGGAGTATAATATACATAGGTGAAATACATTCCGAAGTTACATATACATCAACACTCCCTCTTAACTAGGAAGGTATTTCTCGACACAGATTTGTTAGCACAAGTCTTCTTATCTGGATCATCATCACTGGATCATCGTCATCGAATCATCATCATCGAGTCGTCATCACTGCTGCTATGTCAATCAATCTCCAATCTACTCGTCATAGGAAGTTCTACAGAGCAAGTCCCTTTTCATATTGGGTGTAGGCCCGCCACCTGTGGGTCTTCATCATCTACAGAGCCAGCCCTTTTTCATGCTGGATGAACATCATCAACATCTCTGTGAGCAAGCCATCAAGTAGGTACACCTCAGGACTGATTACAATGCCTCTGCAAAACCTGCAATATCTCTCGGGACTGATTACACTGCCTCTGCAAAACCTGTAAGAGCATATCAGGAATGATCATATGCCTCTGCAAAACCTGTGTACCATACTGCTAGATCATCGTCATCGTCCACAGAGCACAACCCAAATGCACATCACAAAACACTTACATAAACCGGCATGGGAGGACCAACCTACCACCATCTGAGAAGGGCTCAGCAATTACATCACGAACATGGGAGGACCAACCTACCACCATGTCGGAAAGGCACAACACTTACATCACGACCATGGGAGGATGAACCTACTGTTGGACACCATTTTATACCTATTTTGCCATATAAATCCCTTGTATTTTTCTCCATAAACCCTCATACTTGATCCATAAAACCTCATGTCCATCCACAAAACCTTGGTCAAAGGTATAAATGTTGTTGCTATTTAATAAATTGAATTATGTGACTTTTAAGGCATTTAAATTAAGGTCTTGATTCAAATTACAGAATTTGCTAACTTCCCGTAATTGCTCCTAGATTGGATACTTGCAGGCCAGCTGGGCAAAAAATGAGATATGGAAGAGGATCCTCGATGTCCAAGGATGGATAAATTTCTAACAAACTCATGATATGGCTCTCACAGGTGTCGAGTTAATGTCGATCAAAGACGACCACTTGTGCTGCCACTTAACACAAAAACAAGACAGTTTCGATTTTATATCAATCTGGTCTATTTTTATGGATCTGATGGATGATCTCGAGGATAGAGAGATATTAGGAGAATGCCATTATGAATCTCCCAGGATTGTAGCATTTTCAGTTTTAAAAACAATTTGTATAAGTATTTGAATTTGAGATGAAACCACCCCCGGATGGTGAACGTATGTTATTGAAATAAAGATTTAGATTTTGATATATTTCTTGTGTATGTTCATTTCTATATGTTGAAAGCGATTTGAGTGTTGAAAGTTCTGTAAATCTTCCTGCGTGTGTGAGTGAAGCAGTCGATGCCCCCCTCTGCCAAACCTACACACCCATTTCTTCATTTGAAATGCATTGGTATGTTTTGATTATTTACTGTAGAGTTGATTTCGATTATCAAGTTCATGCATTACAAATTGGAGTAGATTATATAGATGCACAGGATTTCATTACAAGGCAGGGTTATAAATTTTTTTTAGTTTGAATGGTTAAACACTATAGGATCAATCCCAATTACTTTTCTTTATCTGATATTGAACTGTTGAAAAGAGCTAAGCATTGTGAACTATTTTTCTTGTAAGAGAAATCGATGATTGTCTACTTTCAACAGTAAGGTATTAAGCACTGTAACTTACCTTCTTGATTTAGATATTCTTAGTTTCAGATTATTTCATATATGAATTGTTGATTAGATTAAGAAATCAAATGAAGTTACTTATGTAAGGAAGGTTTTGTGTTTCTTATTTACAACATTCTAGTATCCATTAGATTTATTTCATAGTAAACTGAATTTTCAACTAAGTCTAGGTCTGAAGCTCTATATTTGGGATATGCTTCTAAGTCTTACAAACTCTAGATTGACATAAATATAAGATCTAATTTACACCAGTAGATTGGAACCCAACATTTTGGCGCCATTGTCAGGGAGGCATTTTAGAGTTAGACTTAATAAATTTAGTTCTCTTATAAAAAAAAATTCAAAAACACAAAGCAGATTTTAGTTTTATGTCAAGACAAAGAGATGGAAAAGGAAGATTTGTCAAAAACCCCCCAAAAATAGAAGTAACAGGAACTTCTTTATCTAATCGAAAAGGATTCATTACAACTGCTGATACTTTTTAAATTACTGAAGAGGAAACATCTAATAAAGGAGCACTAACCTTCGAGCAACATAGGGAATACAAACATATGATGGAGATTGAAAATAAACGAAGAGAAATGGCTGAGGGAGAAACATTAAAAGGTCCAACTGCAGAACAACGAAGGGAGTATGAGATAAGGTTAGAAATTGAAAATAAACTAAGAGAAGAGAGAAGAAATGAAATGGAAGTAGAGAGAAGTCATGAAAGGGAGGAAAGAGAAGAAGAAGACCAGGAAGACACCTTTAAATTCCCAATATTGGACACTAGCATCATCCTAGGGGAAGAGGTAAGGATGAAAAATATTCCACCATCTGTTCTACCAAATTTATATGGTATGACTTCTGAAGATCCAGATTCTTTCTTATTTGAATTTGATATCTTACGCCATACCTATGGATATACTAATGACACACACAAATTTCAACTTTTACCTGCTACTCTTAAAGCAGTTGCATTGAAATGGTTCACGGGATTAGGAGGGCATTCTATAACTAGTTGGGATGATATGAGGAAAATTTTTCTTAGAAAATATCAAGCATACTGTAGATCAAAAGATTTAAAAGATGATATTTTTAGGATGTCTCAACAAGAGGATGAAAACTTGGAAGAGTATCTTGAAAGATTCTCGTATAAATTGAAAAAATCCAAATTTAATTCCTTGACATCTGAGATCACTCAGACAATCTTTTTTTAAGGGAATAAGAGATTAATATCTCGATATTTTGAATGTGATGGGAAAAGGTGACATCTCCTACTTACCATTTGATGAGATTACAGACTTATGTCAGAAGTATTCAAGAGGAAGGGCCAGAAATGGAAAGAGGGATGTAATTTCCAAAATAACCAAGTCTGCAACCAGTGGCATATCTAGAGCTGAACTTTGAAACTTGTTAGAAGATTTCAAAATTGATTTTTTAAGTACCTTGGGAACATAGGTCGAGATATCAAAAACCAATAAAAGGAAATAACAACAAGACCAACAAGATCAAGCCCTATCTATTTTCTGCCCTAAATGTAGAAAGAAACATTCATTAAAGAATGTCCTATAAATACTGTTCAAATTTGTGGCTTATGTACTGAAAATTATAAAACTGATGATTGCCCCAGATTGAAAGAATTGTAGGCAGCTCGAATGGAAGAGAATCAAATCATGGAGTCTCTCTATCTTATGGGACAATGAATACCTTGGCAGCCACGTTTTTCAGGTATGTCTCAAGATCCTATGCAGCAGTTCCATTCAAATTATCAAACTCTTGTTCAAAATTCATGGAGTGCACCTATGTTGTAGCAAACTTGGTCTCCTCAGCAACATCCATCCCAACTTGCTCCAAATTGGCGAGGATATACTCATGGTAACTAGACATATCAATAGGCCTATCCACAACCCTATCAACAACCCTTTGCATATCCCCAATACCAGCAGAATCAAGCTTCATTTTTCCAACAACCAAATCTTGCTCCCCAACTAGGCCAACAACCTCAACAGCTTCAGTTACCATCAAACCAACCTCCACCTCGACCAACACAGTTTCCAGCCCAACCTATACCAAATCCTAATAATAAAATGGATAAAACCATGTATAATGTGATGAAGCAATGGCACTCCCCTGCTCAATCCTCCCACTTTAGAATATCAACTTAAGGTCTAGAAATTTTTTGCAAAAAGAATCTCTTGTTATTTTAGAATAACAAACAGAAAATGAGAAAACTCCAAAAAAATAAAATATAGAAAAATTACAGTCAGATAATCACAGTCAGAAAGGGAAAGCGTAAGTACCTCATACACCTCCTTTTCCAGAGAGGTTAGTTAAAGAAAAACTCTCAATTTCTCTACCTGCTTTTGATGTTTTGAATGAATTAACCAATGTATGTGTCAAAATTCCCTTATTGCAAGCTATAAAGGACATTCCAATCTACGCAAAAGCAATTAGGGAATTATGTCTCAATAAGAGGAAGAAGGATCCACCAACAATTCATGTGATGGGAAAGTTAGCAGGTTTAATGTCTAACACTATTTTTATGGAAATTTTTTATTGATCCAGGAATCCCAATGGTCACAATAACTGTCAACAATGTTTCAATTCCAAAAACATTGATTGACTTAGGTGCAGCTATCAATGTCATGACACTGGAAACAATGGAATATCTTCACTTGAAAAATATCAG
Source organism: Larix kaempferi (assembly GCA_027924585.1). Lineage (NCBI taxonomy): Eukaryota > Viridiplantae > Streptophyta > Pinopsida > Pinales > Pinaceae > Larix > Larix kaempferi. The sequence goes on from BSBM01000019.1 coordinate 8,222,993, forward strand.
ACCAACCACTACAGTTTTAGAGCTAGCTGATAGGTCTAAAATCACACCTGAAGGTATACTAGAAGATATCATAGTTTGTTTGGATTCCTGGGAGTATCCTGTATATTTCATAGTGCTTCAACCAAAGTCTAATCTAGGAGGGCATCCATTGATTCTTGTAAGACCCTCGTTGGCAACAACTGATGCTTCTATTGGTTGTAGAATAGGAAGTATGCTCATTTCACATGGGACACAGAGAAAACAAATGACACTTTATCCTTCTGCCCAAAGACCTTCTGTGTCAGATAAGTTATCATGGATTAATGAAACAAAAGAAGAAGAAGAAGATGTAATTCAGCATGTCTTAAGTATCAATCAACTTTTTGATTTTCAAGAGGAAAACAATGAAGATTTGCTAGATTACTTTATTTCTGAACCTAATATTTCTGAGGAATTAAGAAACATGCAGTATGCTATTGCAGATCAAGTTTTGCGACAGAATTTTCAGGAAAATTGCACAGTTCGTTCTCTGGCATTGGCACTTAATGATATTTTTAATGTTCATTCAATAACTGATGTCCAAAGCAAAATAGTTGAAATCAGTCTAGGGAAACATTTGAATATTGGTGAACATCTTACTATATCATGAGAAGAATAGTTGGTTGGATTATTGAATGAATATCACAATGCATTTGCTTGGGAATACATTGACATGCCAGGCATTCATCATGAAACATGCACTCATCACATGTACACAAATGATAAAATCAGACCTCTCAGCAACCTCAACGCAGAATGAACCCCATACTGAAAGAGATAGTCAAGGAAGAATTGCAGAAGTTATTAAAGGTAGGATTTATCTACCCTCTCTCTGACATCCAATGGGTTTCTCCGTTAGTCGTTGTTCCTAAGAAAAATGGAAAATGGAGGATATGTGTAGATTACAGAAAGTTAAACAAAGCAACACTGAAAGATTATTTTCCATTGCCATTTATTGATCAAGTGTTAGACGACTTAGCTAGAAAACACTATTTTTCATTCTTAGATGGTTTTAGCGAATATAATCAAATTAGAATTGCATTAGAGGACCAGGACAAAACTACTTTTACATGTCCCTGGGGTACATATGCTTATAAGGTTTTACCTTTTGGTTTATGTAACGCTCCAACTATCTTTCAAAAAGCAGTCTTGGCCATTTTTGCTGATCTAATTCATGAATGTGTTGAAGTCTATATGGATGATTTTTTTGTGTATGGCAATACCTTTGAGGATTCTTTGACCAATTTGGAGAAAATCTTAAAAAGGTGTGTTGAATCAAATCTTTCGCTTAGCAATGAAAAGTGTTTTATGATGTTAACTAAAGGGATAGTTTTAGGACATCACATTTCATCATCTGGAATAAATGTAGATCCTGCCAAAATACAAATCATTGTGAATCTATCTGAACCAAAAACTCAAAAAGATGTGAGAAGCTTTCTCGGATATGTAGGCTATTATCGTAGGTTTATTGAAAATTTCAATAAAATATCTCTGCCATTATTTAAATTACATTCAAAGGATGTACATTTCAATTGGGATACTAAATGTCAAGTTGCATTTCAGAAACTTAAAGAGAAGCTCTCAACTACACCCATTTTAAGGGGACCAAATTGGACATTGCCATTTCACATTTTTATCGATGCATCAGATACTGCAATAGGGGCCTCTTTGGGACAAAAAGAGAATACCATGACTTATTCTATTTACTTTATCAGGAAAAATCTAACCCCTGTAGAATTGAATTACAAAGTTACTGAAAACGAGATGTTGGCAGTAGTTCATACTGTGAACAAATTTCGTCATTACATTACTGGTTATGAAATTTTTGTCCACACAGATCACTCTGCTTTACGATATTTGATGAACAAGTCAATTACTAATGGAGGGATAACCAGATGGTTATTATTGATGCAGGAATTCAACATCAATGTTTTAGATAGACGTGGAAGAGAAAATCAAGTGGCATATTTTTTGTCTCGATTACACAATTCTGGTGAGGTTGTTCCTATTTTAGATATTTTCCCTGATGAACACTTATTTTCTATTTCTGTTATAACTCCCTGGTATGCTGTTATAGCCAACTATTTATCATCAGGACAACTAACTTCATCTATGTCATCCAAAGAAAAGAAAACAATTATTAAGCAAAGTTCTAGACACATATGGGTGAATGGAGATCTCTTCTACAGAGGATATGATCTTGTTATTATAAGATGTGTACGACAAGATGAGGTTCTAGATATTTTAAGAGCTTGTCATGATGACCTGTGTGGTGGCCATTTTGCAGATAAAAGAACAACATACAAGATAGTCAATTTGGGGTATTACTGGCCTTCCATTTTCAAAGACTCTAAGAAGTATATTAGGAGCTGTGATACTTGTCAACGGATGGGATGGCCAGTACGATCTGATGAGATGCCACTCTAGCCACAAGTCCTCATAGAACCATTCGAAAAATGGGATCTTGATTTCATTGGTCCAATCAATCCACGATCCGAAGGAAAGAAGTACATTTTATTATGTACTGACTATGTTACAAAGTGGGTGGAAGCCAAACCATTACCAAGAGCCATAGAGCAAACATTAGTAAACTTTCTCTTTGAAGAAATATTTGTTAGATTTGGAGTTCCTATAGAGATTGTTACTGATCAAGGAGCACAATTTACTTCTAAAATGGTGCAGGAGATAGTATCTAAGAAGAAGACTAAGCACAGAAAATCTACACCTTATCATCCACAAGCCAATCGCCAGGTGGATTCTACCAACAAAAAATTGGAAGGAATCATCACCAAAACAGTCCAGATGCACAGAAAAGATTGGTCAACTAAGCTTACTGAAGCTTTATGGGCATACAGAATTACTTGAAAAAACAATACTAGTTTTTCTCCCTATCAGCTAGTCTATGGTAAGCAAGTAGTGTTACCAATTGAATTTCAAATTCATACTTTTAAATTAGCAGCTGATTTAGGGATGGATCTTTCTGAAGCACAACAAGAAAGGATAGTGCAGTTAAATCAATTAGACGAGATGACACAAGCTGCAGTAGAACACAATATTTTCGTACAACAACAGAGAGCCCAATGGCATGATAAGTTCATAAAAAAGAAACAATTTCAAATCGGTGACTGGGCCTTATTGTTTGATTCAAAGTTCAAAGACTTCAAATCCAAGTTCACAACTCATTAGCTTGGTCCATATGAGATTGCAGAGGTCTATGGCAATGGATCATTCAAACTACAAACAATAGATGATGAAGCAAGAACATTTGTGGTCAATGGCCATAGGTTAAAACTCTACACTAAGCCTATCAACAAAGAAGATTTCATACAACAGATTTCACAGCAAAGGGAGATGGAAGTGCTGGACAAACTCACTGGTGTTTCTCCTTCACTTTCTTCTTAGACATATTCTGATTCTATAAAAATAAAAAAAATAATAAAAAAAAGGGATTTTAGTTGTGAAAACCAGGCAACTGGCACAACATAAACTTGAATTTTCCTTGGAAAACCAAGTTTACTTGGCCACTAAAATTTCACAAAAACAATTTCAAATTCCTAGTTTCAGTTCTTTCACGGATTATTTTTTCCATAAGCAGTTTTTCCATATCAGTTTTTATTAGCAAATAAAGATTTTGTTTGACTTGAGGACAAGTCAATAAATAGGACTGAGAGGGATAAGAATATCAGAGCTTTCCATTCTTGAAACCCTCCAAGCCTGTTCGAGATGCTAGAATTCCATTCCAGCATGAAGTTTCATTTCATAGATCTCAAGCCTAGCAGAGGGACCTGACTTCCAGCCTTGCAGAAGGAATCTGAGACAAAAGATCATAAAATCAGCAGAAGGGACCTCAGAAGAAGTACATTTCATTAGAATTTTTGCAGAGGGACCTGAGAAGGGAGACAATTTTCAACAGAAGACACATTAAGGACATGTATGAACCAAGAACATGTAAATTCTTTTCTCAACAAACAAGCATACCAGCTACATCAAGCAGCAAGAAAAGAACAAGAGAATATCAAACAAAGTCTGTAAGAATTTTAATTTTTATGTTTTAAAAGTTTGCATGGTTCTTTATTTTTAAGTGATGACAAAAAAAAAATACCTACCTATCCTCACAAACCTGACTGTCTACTCTATCACCTTCACAATCCTTGCCAGCAGCCCATTCACTTCCCATTATCTTACCCTAGGTATCAAAATGGTGGTCAGAATTAATCACAGAAGCAATTTTTTAGTTATTTGATCAAAACCTAAACTGCATTCTAGAGGCCTGCACTCTACAGGCAGGCTTTTTCAACAGGAAGCAAAGAAGAAAAATTTGTTTTTGTTTACCAAGGGAATTCGATTTTTTTTTATTTTTTCTTTTATATACTCTAAGATAAAGATACTAGTGCATGGTATGCATTAAGTTAAAAAAAGGGGAATACATAAACTAGATCATGGAACATCGATCAAGTGTCAAGTTAACGTTGAATCAAGTGGCATGTTCAAATCATCATTACAAAGGAGGTGGGAATCATAGTTGCATACTCCCATGAAAATCTGCCTGTGCATAGAAAGGCGCATTGCAAATTTTCAAAATACAAAATGGGGATTGTATATCAGTATGATCATTTTTACCATAGACTTCCTTGATCATTCCCAAGCTTCACTCTTCCACCTATAGAAACAATTGTTGTAAATTGCAATATTTGTACAGAGATAACACTTCTCTATGAGGAAGAGAATGCGTGTATCATAGAGTAAGGACGCGGGCACTGCTATCTGAAAAATACATATGCACAGGAGAAATCGTGAAGTGAAAATGCGTGAGGAGAGGTAAAACTCGAAGCTTTTGCCAAAAGAATTTTCTAGAACAACAACAATTCAGGTTTCAGAGGACTGTTTTGAAATAGAAAAACATTTACATAACCAATTGCAAAGCTAGGGTTTTTTGCTTCATAGAAGGATATTTCTTTTTCTGTTTAAATTGCAAAATGGTCTCTAGACTAGAATCAGAAAAATTTTATTCCACTGCCATTCATGAAAGATGCATGGAAATTTTTTAGAAGAAACAGTGGGTTCCTTTTTTTGAAAAGCTTGATGGGCATAATGACAATGTTAGCCTAGATTTTGTTGGTTCATTTGATGGAGAGACGGCTACAATAGGTAATTTGACTTTCAGTCTGTCTGAAGATATTATGGCACAGATCATTGGCTTACCTCAACAGGGGGAGAGATTCTTTAAGACAAAATAGTTTAAGGAGAAGGCATGGACACCCTTCTTAAGCAGATCAAGGGCAGGCTCAATAAAATGGAAGAAAGGAGTACCAAGGAGTTGGTTGATTCATCCCTGGGATGAAATAGTATATATCATCCAAATATTCATCACTTGTGAAGGGAGATTCAGTATTGTATATCTCTATCACATCAAGATATTGCAGCATTTGAGGGGTGATTATGAGATTAACATGCCCCATTTTCTATTATTCCAAGATGGCTAAATTTGTTCAAAAACGTGTAGAAGACAAGCTAACAAGCCTTTTTCATTGTGGGCTCATCAAAATAATCATCACACATGAGTTATAGAGGCAAAACCTCACATGGTAACAATTTATAATTCATTATCAGTTTGAAGAACCAGAAGAGTTGCCTGAACAAAGCTTGAAAGAAGATGAAGTGTTAATGATAACACACATTGAATATGAAGAATGGAAACCTAAGGAAACAAGCTCAAAACCACCTAAGGGAAGAATGAAAGAATATGAAGTGTTAATGATAACACACATTGAAGATGAAGAACAAAACCCTAAGGCAACAAGCTCAAAACCGCCTAAGGGAAGAATGAAAGAAGATGAAGTGTTGATGATAACAGATAATGAAGATGACTTTGAGGAAACAAGCTCAAAACAACCTCAAAGAAGAATAAGAACAAGGAGTATGGTGAAAGAAGAGAAGAAATTCCAAGAGAAAGATAAGATCTTTACCACTTATGAGAAAAAGTCAAGGAAACGCCAGCAAGCTCACAATAAGCAATCACTAGAGGAGGATGATGAGAGCCAGCAAAAACAATATGCATACATTCAATCCTTGGAAAGTCAAGAGGAATGTCCAATAGGTGAGATAGGGAAAATTTATGAAGAAAGAGATACCCAAGAAACTTAAAATATTCCAGATGAAGTGATAGAACAGAGCAATGAAGTTTCTCCTTTCTTTGAACAGCAAGAAAAAGAAGAGAAAGAAAGAGCATTCAGGGCAGGAAAATGAAGAAAATGAAGTTTCTCCTTTCTTTGAAAAAAAAGTCATAGAAAAAGGAAAGAAGGAGTTTTCAGGGCAAGAGAATGAAGAAATAGGGATGGACACTATTTCTGAGCAGCCTTCAATAAAGATGAGAAAGAAGAAATCTTTCAAAAACAATAAAAAGATTGAGAAGTTGAAATTGGAGGTGAAGGAATCAGAACTGCAGAATGAAAAACAAGAAACTTCAAGTTCAAAAGGTACAGATCTCTAAGCATGCATGTAAATGGCATAAACAAAAGAAGACTTTCAAAGCAAAGTATGAGAAACTGAAAATCCTTTATGTAGCTCGAGCTTCTACAGATGCATCATCACAAACAGGAGATATATCAAATGATTAGAAGCATAGGTTCAACAAATTGTTTTGCATGATATAAGCAGGGTCAATTTTTTGGTAAATACTTTTTATGCATGAGGACATGCAACAACTTCCTCTTGGGGGAGATGTTGGACACCATTTTATACCTATTTTTCCATATAAATACCTTCCAGTTTTCTCCATAAACCCTCATACTTGATCCATAAAACCTCATGTTCATCCAAAAAACCTTGGGAAAAGGTATAAATGTTGTTTCCTTTTAATAAATTGAATTATGTGACTTTTAAGGCATTTAAATTAAGGTTTTGATTCAAATTACAGAATTTGCTAACTTCGTGTAGCTGCTCCTAGATTAGATACTTGTAGGCCAGTTGGCATGAACTTTGAGATGGAAGAGGATCCTTGATGTGCAAGGATGGATAAATTTCTAACAAACTCATGATATGGCTCTCATAGGTGTCAAGTCAATGTTGGTCAAAGACAACCACTTATGCTGCCACTTAGCACAAAAACAAGATAGTTTCGATTTTATATCAATCTGGTCTATTTTTATGGATCTGATGGACAATCTAGAGGATAGAGAAATATTAGGAGAATGCCATTATGAATCTCCTAGGATTGTAGCGTTTTTCAGTTTTAAAAACAATTTGTATAAGTATTTTAATTTGAGATGAAACCACCCCCGGATGGTGAATGTATGTTATTGAAATAAAGATTCAGATTTCGATATATTTCTGGTCTATGTTCATTTCTATATGGTGAAAGTGATTTAAGTGTTGAAAGTTCTATAAATATTCTTGCGTGTGTGAGTGAAGCAGTGGAGGGCCCCCTCTGCCGAACTTGCACACCCATTTCTTCATTTGAAACGCATTGGTATGTTTTGATTATTTACTGTAGAGTTGATTTCGATTATCAAGTTCATGCATTACAGATTGGAGTATATTATATAGATGCACAGGATTTCATTACAAGGTACGGTTATGAGTTTTTTTTAGTTTGAATGGTTAAACAATGTAGGATCAATCCCAATTACTTTCTTTATCTGATATTGAACTGTTGAAAAGAGCGAAGCATTGCGAATTGCTTTTCTTGTAAGAGAAATCAATGATTTGTCTGCTTTCAACAGTAAGGTATTAAGCACTATAACTTACCTTCATGATTTAGATATTTTTAGTTTTAGAGTATTTCATATATGAATTGTTCATTAGATTAAGAAATCAAATGAAGTTACTTCTCTAAGGAAGGTTTTGTGTTTCTTATTTACAACATTCTAGTATCCATTAGATTTATTTCATAGTAAACTGAATTTCAACTAAGTCTAGGTCTAAATCTCTATATTTGGGATATGCCTCTAAGTCTTACAAACTCCGGATTGACATAAATATAAGATCTAATTTACACCAATAGATTGGAACCCAACACCTACCACCATGTCAGAATGGCACAACACTTACATCAATGACCATGGGAGGACCAACCTACCACCATGTCGGAATGGCACAGCACTTACATCAACGACCATGGGAGGACAAACCTACCACCATGTCGGAATGGCACAACAATTACATCAACGACCATGGGAGGACCAATCTACCACCATGTCGGAATGGCCCCAGCCCTTACATCTACACCATAGGAGGACCAACCTACCACTATGTGAGAATGGCTCGTGTGCATCTGTGTCTCAGGTCTCATCACTTCCCCTTGGAAGGTATCTCGATCTGAAGTACACCAAGTATCCCTCTAAAGTATTCAAACTTCACTCTGGCAAGTGTCTTGGTCAACACATTGGCTATATGCCCATCCGTCGCAACATACAAGAGCTTCACTGCTCCTCTCTGCACCATATCCCTGATATAGTGATACTTGATCTCAATGTGCTTCGACTTGTCATGGAACACTGGGTTCTCCGACAACTTCACATGACTCTAGTTGTCACAATATATACAAGTAGCACTCAACTGTATATCAAACAAATGAGACAGTATCTTCCTAAGCCATACTGCCTCACAACTAGCCAAACAAGCTGCGACATACTCTGCTTCGGCTGTACTCAATGCCACACAGGACTGCTTCCTGCTAAACCAAGATATCATACCGGATCCCATACTGAAGCAGCACCCTGAAGTTCTCTTTCGATTAATGGCACTACCTTCCTAATCCAAATCAACATAACCCTCCAGGTTAAACTTTTGATTCACCTCATACTTGAGCACATAGTCAACTGCACCTTTCAGGTACCTCAGAATATGCTTTGCAGCTATCAGGTGAACATGTCTCGAATTTGTTAAGTACTGGCTTAAGGTGTTCACCGCAAAGAAAATGTTTGGTCTCATATTCATCAGGTACATCAAGGACCCAATCATCTGACGATACATCGTAGTATCAACCGGCCCAGAAGAAGCATCACACAGAAGCTTTAGTTTCGATGCCATAGGTGTGGCCATGGCCTTGTAGTCCATCATCCCAAACCTCTTTAGGATCTCTACTGCATACTTCCCTTGTCCAAGGAAGATTCCATCTACACTTTATGCTATACATTGGGCACATTACCACCATGCCTAAGTCTGGGATACTCCTCCAAACAACATTACAAACAAACAAATTATCAACCAAGAGCAACAGATCATATTAATTCAGGAAACTGTAATTTATCACCCAAACTAAAATACCATAATACATGTGAAGCAGAAGAACGCATTTGCTATGATTTCAGATTCGAGACATGGAAACCCTCCATTCTACTATCCAACAAACATGCCAAGGAATGATGTCGGAGTTGGGTACAACCTCTGTAAATGTATAAAAACTAGAATTGTAGAATAAGAGAAGAAGAGAGGCCTGGAGAAGATCCAAACCCCAAGCCCTCTTTCACATTGTGCAAATGGAAAATGAGACCCCCAAAAATATTGTTTTGTGAATCAAGAAAACTCCATTACAATGAATTAAAGGTGTTTTCATTCGTATGCCTATGTGGAAGCAGAGGTACCCTCTAGTCACCTGCCAACAATAAATGACAACCTACCATTTCATGCACTTCAATGATATAGTCATAAACCATTATTCAAACGTTGAAAAACATTGTCCAAGGAATGCTAAGTGGATGCACTAGGAATATACAAGACTACCACTTCAACATAGCATGGGGCCTTACATACCTGCATAAGAATGGCAGAATATGAAATTAGTGCACTAAGCAAGCTTATGTCCTTTGATGGGCCAAATCGTAACATTGCAGGGTCAACATATAATATAACCAAAAGGCCAACTTAATCCATTGAGAGTATGATGGGATCCATAACATTTAAACCTTATAATTAAGGGAAATGAAAGGTATAATTACAAACTCATATGTGGTAATTAAAATAGAATGATGAGTGTAAAGGTTAATTATTGAACACCTTGGATATTTCTAGAATTATGGGTAAAACCAATGGTAACATTAAATATATTAGTTAAATTTTTTCCACCTAAGTGTGTATGTTCAAAGTTATTCAAGTGGTGAATGGTTGGATAAAACGAGTAAGTTATTAAGGAAGACTAGGTGCCCAATTCTATATTCTCCTTGGGGACACAAATCCACGAAAATGTCAAAACAGTAATAAAATTTTCACTGTTGTATGACCCAAGTGGATTATCCATATGGATATCGGTGGCCACCCACCTATTCCATTGGCTCAAAACAATTTCCCATTTTGGAAATTTTCTACGGTTTTTCAGGTCCCAAACTTCCGCGACAATTTTGAGGCCCTAAATGACGTTTTTTGGCGATTAGGGAGGGGTGTAAATGGTTTTAAATTACATGAATCCCCCCCCCCCAGTTGCAAGTTCTAAATCTCATATATACCTTTCCAATGGGATATCAAGCGCCCCAAATGGAGATCATATGCAAAAGTTATGACCCGGGGAAGTTGACTGTTCAACTAGCCACCTTGGGACCGCAAACTTTATCATGGTTCATCTTCTAGGGTAAGGTTTTTGGATGTTTGGGATTATTTCCCTCATGTTTATGATAAATAGAACCTTTCAGCCTCTTTTTGTATTCATCTTGGCATGAATGAGGATAGAGGCCACATCTCTTCTGAAAGATAGCTACTACCATTCTAGTTGTTTTATTTTACAGTATGTTCTATTTCCACTATTTAATAGAATATTTGTTTAATGTGTCATTGTATTTATTTCCATATATATGTGTATGTGAATATATCTATGCTATTTCATTTCATTCTCACATAAATCCATATAAGTGGTATCAAATCAATATGCACTTTGATGTTTTCTTGGTGCATGTCTCCGATGAGGTCAGAATTTAGAGAGTTGGGTCTCGAACTAGTTTCACTTGGGGAAGATCACTCTCGCCACCCCAAACGGCCTCCCATGGGGCGGAAACTGTAGTTCTAAAAACTAAAAAATACCCCACATTACAGTCAAAGTGTAGACCTAAGAGCTATTCATACATCAAACCAACACCATAATTATGTCTATAAAAGTGCTAATCTATGGAGCTAAGCCCCAGTAAGAAAACCTAAACAATTCTTCATAAAGTTAGCCTTCCAATTGAAGGAAAAAGGGCCATGAATGGCCATAAGACTACACGGGATAGGAAGTTGTTTATGCTAAACATTGGGCACATTGCCACCATGCCTAAGTCTGGGATACTCCTGCAAACAACATTACAAACAAACAAATTATCAACCAAGAACAACATATCATATTAATTCAGGAAACTGTAATTTATCACCCAAACTAAAATACCATAATACATGTGAAGTAGAAGAACACATTTTCTATGAGTTCAGATTTGAGACATGGAAACCCTCCATTCTACTATCCAACAAACAGGCCAGGGAATGATCTTGGAGTTGGGTGCAACCTCAGTAAATGTATTAAAACTAGAATTGTAGAACAAGAGAAGAATAGCGGCATGGAGAAGATCCAGAACCCCAAGCCCTCCTTCACATTGTGCAAATGGAAAATGAGACCCTCGAAAATATTGTTTTGTGAATAAAGAAAAATCCATTACAATGAATTAAAGGTGTTTTCATTCGTATGCCTATGTGGAAGTAGAGGTACCCTCTAGCCACCTTCCAACAATAAATGACAACCTACCATTTCATGCACTTCAATGATATAGTCATAAACAAATATTTAAACGTTGAAAAACATTGTCCAAGGAATGCTAAGTGGATGCACTAGGAATATCCAAGATTACCACTTCAACATAGCATGGGGCCTTACATACCTGCATAAGAATGATAGAATATGAAATTAGTGCACTAAGCCAGCTTATGTCTTTTGATGGGCCAAATCCCAACATTGCAGGGTCAACATATAATAATCCAAAGGCCAACTTAAGCCATTGAGAGTATGACGGGATCCATAACATTTAAACCTTATAATTAAGGGAAATGAAAGGTATAATTACAAACTCATATGTGGTAATTAAAATAGAATGATGAGTGTAAAGGTTAATTATTGAACACCTTGGAAATTTTTAGAATTATGGGTAAAACCAATGGTAACATTAAATATATTGGTCAAATTTTGTCCACCTAAATGTGTATGTTCAAAGTTATTCAAGTGGTGAATGGTTGGATAAAATGAGTAAGTTATTAAGGAAGACTAGGATCCCAATTCTATATTCTCCTTGCGGACACAAATCCACGAAAATGTCAAAACTGTAATAAAATATTCACTGTTGTATGACCCAAGTGGATTATCCATATGGATATTGGTGGCCATCCACCTATTCCATTGGCTAAAAACAATTTCCCATTTTGGCAATTTTCTACGGTTTTTCAGGTCCCAAACTTCCGCGACCATTTTGAGGCCCTAAAAGACGTTTTTTGGCGATTGGGGAGGGGTGTAAATGGTTTAAAATGACATGCATTTTCCCCCAGTTGCAAGTTCTAAATCTCATATACACCTTTCCAATGGGATATAAAGCGCCCCAAACGGAGACTGTATGCAAAAGTTATGACCCCGGGAAGTTGACTTTTCAACTAGCCACCTTGGGACTGCAAACTTTATGACGGTTCATCTTCTAGGGTTAGGTTTTTGGATGTTTGTGATTCTTTCCTTCATGTTTATGATAAATAGAAACTTTCGGCCTCTTTTTGTATTCATCTTGGCACGAATGAGGATAGAGGCCACATCTCTTCTCAGAGATATCTAATACCATTGTAGTTGTTTTATTTTACAGTATGTTCTATTTCCGCTATTTAATAGAATATGCATTTAATGTGTGATTGTGTTTATTTCCATATATATGTATATGTGAATATATATGCTATTTCATTTCATTCTCACATAAATCAAGATAAGTGGTATTAGAGAAATCTGCACTTTGATTTTTTCTTGGTGCATGTCCTCGACGAGGTCAGAGTATAGAGAGTTGGGTCTCGAACTAGTTTCACTTGCGGAAGATCACTCTCACCCCCCGAAACAACCTCCCATGGAGGAAGAAAAGAGAGGCAATGGAGAAGTATATCCTATCAAGTTGTTGCTCAAGGAATCCCTTGCATGATAGACAAACGAAATGATGGATAATTTCACCAAGATCCTTCGATACCTGCCGTTGGTGGAAGATACACCTTCAATGAGAAACCATTTCGGAGATGCGACTCCCTTCAAGGTACAAGTTAACTTTGATATCCCTTTATTTGAAGGCCATGTCGATGCTTATGCCCTAGAAAAATGGTTGAATCTACTAGAAGGGTATTTCTCTATCCACAATTTTTCTGAAAGGGAAAATATCACCTTTGCTCTCCTCAAAGTTGTCCCCCATGTCAAAAATTGGTCGAAAACTTATGTGAGTAAAACTCATGAGATGAATCTGGATTGTTTGAGGCTAATCCCACTTGGGCCTCTTTTATATATGTCGTTAAGGAAAAATATTACCCTGTTGGAAACTATGATGACAAGTACACAAAATAGACCATTATGTATCAAGAGAGGGACCAAAAGGTCTCGGAGTACAGTAAAAAATTTCATACCTTGCGCACAAAGATAGGTATCAAGGACTCCGAGCGGCACCTATTACTGAAATATTGCAATGTCCTACACCAGTACTTATGAACAGAGATGGATTTCCTGGAAATATATTCACTTTGGATCTGCCTATCGATATGTTGTTAAAATTGAGCAGAAATTTGAGCAAAGAACAAGTGCGACTTCGGACCTGCGCAAAAGCAGGGAAAGGGAAACTCTAGCTCACAGAACACAAACAACCAGTACCAACCACAATCCAAGAAAGGTAACGGAAAGAAAAAGAAGGACACTGGGAAGTGGTGTGAGTGCAGTGCCCCTCTATCCGGAAGGGCACCGAAGTTCTAGATTTTGAAATTAAGTTTTGTAACCTGCTCCTACGAAGTTGTTTTTCTTTCTCATTTATTTCAATAATAAATAAGTATCATTATACTTTCATTATGCTAATTTTCTGCATAATTTTAGTGATTAGAAAATGTCTAGTAGCATACAGTGCACCTACATATAGTAATTTTAACAACATACATATAATTGTAATTTCTTGCATAATACTCAGTATATTGAAATATAAATCATTTTTCTAACTACCCGTAGAATAAGTGGACTGGTGTAGGTTGTAGATTGTTCCCTTGCTCCTGTAGCCTTTCCCGTCCAAGCTTTTTTCTCCCGCAGACTTGCCGTTCCAAGCCTTTATACCAAAAATGGATGAACCACCCTGCCAACTAGCTCTTATCGTGTTGGCCCTACGAAACCGATGGGTTTCCTAGCCCCCGATCCCACAAACCAATAATCCTGACAACATCCTTCCTTAGTACCATTCCATAGTTCAAGAGTTAACCCCACCTCAGTCTTTGAGTTTCCCAACTCCTCAAAGCTTCGAGTTCTCACCCTCCTCGGCATTCCTCCTTTTCATCAAAATACTAAGTGTAGTTCTCCCAAAAGAAAACCAACCCCCCGCCCTCACCTTCGTGAAACCATTGCTTTATAGATCCATTTTACTCCTCCAAACTTCATTTTCACTCCACCGCCTTAGCCTACCAGGTTTTTTTGGGATTCTAAACCATTAATACCATCACACTAATCAAGGATAAAATAATATTTAAATATGATTGTCAGATTTCTTGTTTCTTTCGAGTAGTGGAATAATTCAATTCTAAGGATAAAATAATATTTAAATATGCTTGTCAGATTTCTTGTTTCTCTCGAGCAGTGGAATAATTCAATTCTAATTAAGGTTATCCTTTTGTGTATATTTTCTATCATTTTTTTTTATTAAAAAAAAATAAAAATAAGCATGACTTGCCTTATCTAAACTTATGGGACAAGTGAAATTGTATAGAATTTATCCCACCGCTTGATCTTTAAATGCGGATAGGATAATATAATAAATGCAAAATTGAATTTACACATGGAGGACGTTCATGTCTTTATTACTCAACTAAATCTTGATTCGAAATGTTGTTTGATTCACAATTAAAGTTTAAATAACAATATAATATGGAATATAATAATATCACAAAGACTCACTTTCAATTGTCTTTAATAATTTTGTTCATTTTTATTATTCACATAAAACAATTGTGATAAATTCATCAATTTATGCAAAACATTAATCTATGTTTATTTGACAACGATTATAATAACAAATAAGATTATGCATGTGAATAACAACATTAATAATACTAATAACAATAATAATATTAATATTAAAAATATTTAATGTAATGATAATTATTTTATAACACTATGACCTTAAAGGTTATAAACATAACATTGAATTACTTCTAACCAACATAATTTGACTGTTCAAAGAGAAGGACAATTATGCTAGAACAAACAATGCTAATTGTGTAAACTTAACAGGGAATATGTTAAATACAACACTATCCCCAACACAACATAAATGATGTTAAGCACAACACTATTTCCAACAATTAGTTACTAATGCATGTAATTAACAACTAACAGACTCATCCATTTATGCATATTTACATGATTAACAACCATCATTCGGACTTCACTAATTCACGACTGAGTCTTATCTAGAATTCAATCACAACCAATAGTTATCACATTAATACTAGTGTACATGTACAAGGTGTGCATCCATGGCCAGCGTATGCATAGATTGTACTCGTACTATAAGAAAACATCATTTCCCTTATGCATATATATTAACTTCAACAAAACAATGATTTGTATTAACATAACAATCAAACATACAAACAATCACAAATACTTAACCCATTCAACATACATAAATCATAATCATTTCAGCATCATTAGGCATTGATAAATATCCAATTAAGTTGTAACAATTATGTTTTCCACATTCACCATAATTAATCAATCAATTATTTTTAAGGAAGAGGCACCTACTACCACTAAATCAGGATCAAGGGATACCCAACCCTCAACAGTACTAACTAACATATCCCCCCACCCTAACCTACGTTCGCATCCTCCCTATCCTTCCTCTGCTAGTACAAAAGTGGATGTCAGCTATATTGACCTAGCCACGTAGAACGTGAGAGCGATAGCGTCGGCTAACTAGCGGACCTAACCTCTCCTAGCAGGCATCCGACCATTGTCATCACAACAACTTGGGGAGCGTGTCTCAGCACGGCCCTCCCACGACCTTGGGTATCATAGAAACATAGGGTGGGCAATACATCCATCCCTCTCAACATACTAGGTCTACGCCCTTATCAACTCATACTTTGTTGCTCTCGAGATTATTGGTTTGTGGCATCGTATCATCAACTTTGGTAAACAAGGCTCTTTGCAAAATAGGTACTATACCATACTTCATATCAAGTATCCCGCTATTACATAGCCCCGATGTCCTACGGATTAGTACTTTGCAGCCATACATTTATAACAATATTTCCATTCTATCATCGTCGGATCCATTTTGTCAACATCATTTATTTCATCACATAAAATCATTAAATCGATCACAGCATAAATACCACATCATATATATCACATTTCATCCAGGATGATTATTAAACATACACCGTCATTATGAAATAAAAGAATCTCGTGATAACTACAACATAGTAACCACATAAACCTAATAACATCATGAGGATGGTAACCTCATAACATCATAATTGTAGTATCAGCATGGGCATAGTAACATCCTAAACATAGTAGCAACATATCATCATGTCTAACATGCCGAAAATATAGTTCACTCTATCTAGCTGAGTCCGACAGATAATAAGCTAATAAAGTGAAAGGTGTCTAACTCATAAACACGCCTAGTCAAAATATGGGGCGTTACATGTACCCATCATTTATTAAATTGAATTTTAGAGACATAATCAAAACAGAAGAATAATTCATCATGTTAACATCACACTCATATATGTAAATGCCGAAAATAATAAATCCACATGTACACAATGTAATCGAACTGACAAAGCTCCACACTAAGAAGGAAACAACATTGGGAAATGGTGGTTCAGGTGGTAAAGTCAAAATGGAGCATTACAGTGAGTTCCACAAAATACCATGGCACAACACTAATGAATGTCGCTCAAAACAATCATTGGTAGTTGAGATGAAAGCTTCAGAATCAGATCCCAATTCCGATTCTGATTTATAACCCAATTTCACAGCTATAGACAAAGGGAAGCAGATCATTGATTCAGAACCTAGTGTCACCATTTCTACCACACATATTCAACCAGGGGAACTAGAAGAGTTGAAGGAAGAGGAGCGCCTCTTCCAATCACAGATGTGGGTGAAGGGAATTTACCTACATTTTGTTGTGGACATCGACAGCCAAAAGAACCTGATCTCGATAGAAGTCATCAAGAGATTGGAGCTACCAATAACACCACACCGAAAAGCATACACAATTGGTTGGCTAAGCCAAGGACGAGGTATCTGTGTCAGTCATCAATGTCGCCTACCATATAGCATCAATCCCTTTAAAGATGAAGTATTGTGTGATGTGGCCCCACTTGAAGTATGTGATGTTCTTTTAGGACAACCATATATGTGGAAGCACCATCTTGTATATGAATCAAGACCCCATAGTGTCATTGTCACTTTGGGAGGAAAACTCTATTGGATAGTAGAGATAGTTGCACCTACCCCAACCAAGTAGTGGAAGAAGATAATCTCCTACACTAGGAAATTTTACCTATTCATAATTTCCATTGAAGGAGAACATCAAAAGAGACATCCACAACCTATGCACATGATCCCTCTACTTAGCTTAAACAAGAAGAACACAAAGTCATTCTAGCATCATCTATTCGGGTACCTCTACAATGCAAGGAAACACATGCAAGGTTCTCCTCAAGAAAGAAATCATCCACACCAGTGCAGACCAAGGATAACAAGAAAACCAAAATCGTTGGACAACTCTAGCGCATCCAACAAGAACATTTACAACCCTCTGAAGATGTCAAAGGCTGACATCCTTTCTGTTGGTGCAAATGCCGCATGAGGAGCTCAACTCAACACACAGTTCAACATATGATAAGGGATTTGATGCAATGGAGAAGATTTATTCCTAAGGGGGGAGGAATGGTCCATATGGATATAGATAACCACCCACATATTCCATTGGCTCAAAACGGTTTTCCATTTTAGCAATTTTCTACAGTTTTTCAGGTCCCAAACTTCTAGGCCCGTTTTGAGGTGTTAAACGACGTTTTTTGGCGATTCGGGGATGGGGGTAGAAAATCATTTCCAACGACATAAATTTCCCCCCATTTGAAAATATTAAATCACAGATAGACCTTTCCAACAAGATATTAGGTGCCCCAAATGAAGATCGTATGCAAACTTTATGACCCCGGGAAGTTGACTGTTCAACTAACCACCTTGGGGCTACAAACTTTATGACGATTCATCTTTTAGGGTTAATTTTTTTGATGTTTGGGATTATTTCCCTCATGCTTAAGATAAATGTAGTGCCCATATCAGGGCACTAGGTCACTATTATCTAACTGACTATACGTCTCTGCAATTTAAGCAAACATAAATTTAATTCCTTCATTTCAGCTCTGTTCTTATTTCATGCATAAATCTGAAAATAAAAGGGAAATACAATTTATTTAAGCTGGCAGAGTAAAATACCTGGACCCGTAGATTTGCAGGAAGATCAGGAGACTTACGTGGCGAATTCTGTATGGTACCTTAGCAACCCAGAATGATGTGTCCACCCTGCCGATCAGCTATTATCGTGCTGACCCTAGGAAATCAACGGATTTCCTAGCCCCCGAGCCCACAGACCGATAATCCCGACAGCAGCTTTCCATCGAACCTTTCCATGGTAATCATTTGCTGAGTTAACCCCCTCCTCAGTCTTTTCATTTGAGTTTCCCACCTCCTCAAAGCTTCGAGTTAACCCCCTCCTCGGCATTTCCTCCTTTTTCCAAAATAATCCTCATAGTTCTCCCCAATAATCCCCCTTACTACTTTGTTAACTCTCCCCTTTATAGGAATCCACCTCCTTCCAAAGTCAAACCTCCTTATCACTCCACCGCCCTAGCTGTCGCCTTTTTAAAGTACAAATTATTAATGCATCCCCCTTTTTAAGGCATAAAGGTGGATTATATATTATTTTTAAACCATCCAATTTTTCTCGAGCAGTGGAATAATTTATCCAAACAAATCTTTTAATTTATTTGGAATGATTTTGTTAATTAATCACATGAATAATTTATTTAATTAATTATTCAACCCACTATGCTTTATATAAATATTATCATCATTATTATCATTAATTAATTAATAACAATAATAACATAATAATTAATAATAATAGAAATTAAGTTAATTGTGAATATAATTTAGAAATATTTATTTGGTTAATGGATAAGGGTCACATAGTACCTCTATGTATAAATAATGAAACATACTTTAATGGTTTATTTAATCGTGATCAACAATTATATAGCACACTTTTCTAGTATTAATGTTTAACTATTATACTTCATATAGGAGTCACCTTCACCTGAGGATGCTTACAATTAATGACACTCATTTTAATCGTTCATTACCATGTCTTCATACAAGACTAATTAACTTATTTTACACATTAAGACTTGATGATCTTTTACTGATTAAGTCATTCATTGAATACTTAATTGAGTTACCTATGATACTTATAACATTGTTAAATCTTGATAAGTATGTTGTAAACCAATACTATTGCGCATGTGCATAATGTGCATGCGTGGCCAGCGTATGCACAAGACAGACATGTACTACAAACATATGTCATATATATATCCTATGCATATCAGCTAACTAATATTCATAATACTTTATGCAAACCGAACAAGTACTCATTCATCGTAATATTACTAAAACATCATCGTTTATTTTATCAATTAACCTTTAGGATTCCATTTCATTGCTTTTATGATTACGTTTGTTCAATCAATCAGGTACAAGGAAGGCTACCTACTACCACTAACTCCAGGTCAATGAATGCCCAACCCTCAACAGTACTATCTATCATATCCTCCCATCGTTAACCTACTGCCACAACCTCCCTATCCTTCCTCTGCTAGTACAAAAGTGGCTGTCGGACTCAACGACCTGACCACATAGAACTTGAGAGCGATAGCGTCGGCTGAACAGAAAGCGGACCTATCCTCTCCTAGCAGGCATCCGACCATCGTCATCACACATACATGGGGAGCGTGTCTCAGCACGGCCCTCCCACGATCTCGGGTATCATAGGAACATAGGGTGGGCAACACATCCATCCCTCTCAACATACTGGGCCTACGCCCTTATCAAATCATACTCTGCTGCTCTCGAGATTATCGGTCCATGTCATCGTTTCATCAATTTCGGTTGCTAAGGTTTTCTGCATGGATAGGTTCTTCTTCGTATATCATATCAAGTACCCAGCTATCCCATAGCCCTCGTGTCCTGTAGGTTAGCATTCCGCAAGATACACCTTTTATAACAAGCATTTCCATTTGATTCCCAATTGATCCATATCATCAATATCATTTTATTTCACGTCACAATTTCATCACAGGTATGTATGGAATATAACAGTTCTATCAATTTCATCATAGGATGGCATCCACGTACAACACCATATATTTTACATTCTATCATTGTCTGATCCATATTGTCCGCATCATTTATTTCATCACATAAAATCATTAAATCTATCACAGCATATTTACCACATCATATATATATATATATATCACATTTCCTCCAGGACGATTATCAAACATACACTGGCATTATGAAATAAAAGAATCTCATGATAATCATAACTTAATAACCGCATGAATATAGCAACATTATTAACACAGTAGCAACACATCATCATGTCTATCATGCCGAGAATATAGTTTACTCAGTCTCGCTGAGTCAAACAGATAACAAGCAATAAAGTGAGAGGGGTCTAACTTGCCAACAGGCCTAGTCAAAATATGGGGCATTACAATAAATAGGCCCTTTCGTCCTCTTTTTTTATTCAGCTTGGCATGAATGAGCATAGTGGCCACATCTCTTCTCAGAGATAGCTACTAACATTCAAGTTGTTTTAGTTTACAGTATGTTCTATTTCCTCTATTTAATAAAATATGTGTTTACTGTATCACTGTGTTTCTTTCCATATATTTGTGTATGTGAATATATATATGCTCTTTCATTTCGTTCTCACATAAATCAAGATCAGTGGAACCAAAACTATGATGAGAGATAATTCAAGATTAATGAAATTAAATAAGTAGAATATCACTATATATTAGCGGTAAGGAAGTTTTTTTTAGTGTGTATTTTTTTTTGTGATATTACAATGGTTAAAAGTCTTTGACTATGGTGATTATTGTTGAGCATGGTTGAATTTGATGGAATATTGTTGACTTTGGTTTACTATGACTGACATTAAAGGAATTTGGTAGAATTTGGTAGAATTTGGTTGACTATGGTTAACCATGGTTGAGTATGATTGACTTTGCTTGATTATGATTGAATTTGGTTGTTTAATTCACTATGGTCAACTAATTCACTATGGTCAACGATGGTTGACCATGGTTCACTATGGTTGTCTATGATTTACCATGGTTGACTATGGATGGCCATGGTTGAATTTAGTTAACTTTGGTTAACCACGATTGACCATGGTTGACTTAGTTTTTCCATAATTGACTATTGGTTAACCATGGTTCAACATGGTGGAATATGGTGTACTATGGTTGAGTACAGTTGACCAGGGTTGACCATGTTTAACTATTGTTGACCTTAGTTGACCATGTTTGGTTATGCTTGACTCTAGTTTAATTTGTTTAACTATGGTTAAATTTAGTTAACTAATTGACTATGTTTCGTTAACTAATTGACTGTGGTTTGACTTCAATCCATGGTTGAATTTGAATAATGGTTGACTTTAATCCATGCTTGAATTCATACCATAGTTCACTTTTAAGAAATATTGACTTTGAACCATGGTTGACTTCAATCCATAGATAATAATAGCTCACGGTTGACTTCAATCCATAAATAATAAGAATCCATAGTTGACTTCAATCCATAGTTGATTGTTAAGCAAGGTTGAATTTGAACCATGGTTAAATTCAATCAATAGTTTCCTCCAAATCATAGTTTACTTTTAAGAAAGTTTGACTTTGAACCATGGTTGACTTCAATCCATAGATAATAATAGTTCATGGTTGACTTCAATCCATGGTTGAATTCAAGGTTGACCTCAATCTAAGGATGGCTTCACGGTTGAATTTAATCAAAAGTTGTCTTCAATCAAAGGTTGACTTGAATCCAAGGTCGAATTCAATCCATGGTTGACTTCAAGGTTGAATTCAATCCAAGGATGACTTCAATAAAAGGGTCAATCCAAGGTTGAATTCAATCCAATAGTTGACCTCAATCAATTAATAATAGTAACATTAATGACTTATTTCCATGGTTTACTTCAATCCATGATTGACATCAACAAAGGTTGACTTTAAAACATGGTTTCATTCAATCCAAAACTACATTTCTAAAAGTGGTTTATTGACTTTGAACTATGGTTAACTTCAATCCATAGTTAACTTTTAAGTAAGGTTGACTTTAATACATAGTTGATATTTAAGTAACATTGACTTCAATCTAAGGTTGGCTTCAATACATCGTTAAATTTTATGTAACATTGACTTCAATCTAACGTTGACTTCAATCCATTAATAATAATAACATTAATGACTTCAATCCATGGTTGACTTCAATCCATAGTTGACTTTAATCATAGTTGATTTTAATCCAAGGTTGACTTTAAATCATGGTTGACTTCAATCCAGAACGAAATTTTTAAAAGTGGTTGATTGACATTGAAACATGGTTGACTTCAATCCATACTTGACTTCTAATCAAGGTTGACTTAAATCCATAGTTGACTTTTAAGAAAGGTGTACCTAAATCCAAGGTTGAGTTCAATCCAAACTTGTCTTCAATCCAAGGTTATGTTAATCAAAGGTTGACTTAAATACACAGTTGAATTCAATACAAAGTTGCCTTTAAGGTTGACTTCAATCCAATGTTGACTTCAATCCATGGTTGACTTCAATAAAAGATTAACTTCAATCGAAGGATGACTTGAAGGTTGACTTTGAGCCCGGAGGAGGACATCAATCCATGGTTGACATCAATCCGAGGTTGACTTCAATCCATTAATAATATTAACATTAATGGATGCAATCCATGGTTGACTTCAATCCATAGTTGACCTCAATATAAGGTTGACTTTGAACCATGGTTGACATCAATCAAATTTGTCTCTTTCTTACACTTTATTTAATTATTATGAT
This sequence comes from Larix kaempferi, assembly GCA_027924585.1. Taxonomy (NCBI): domain Eukaryota; kingdom Viridiplantae; phylum Streptophyta; class Pinopsida; order Pinales; family Pinaceae; genus Larix; species Larix kaempferi. The sequence continues at coordinate 8,246,396 of BSBM01000019.1, forward strand.
ATCACATTTAACCATAAATCATTAAGTTCACTTTCAAATGCTTATCTTTTATTCTAAATTGTTAATTAAAAACAAATAAAGTGAATAACATGAATTCATAACATATTTTATTGGTAATGAACTGTCTTCTTGAATTTGGTGATATGTTTCCACATTTTGAATTAGGATCAAAGAGCCTGAGGTGTTGGTACCCATTCCATTACTTAATCCGACACTTGTTCCGGTACTACTCCGAATGAGCCATTTGTCCAAAGACTAATGAATGCATGAAATCATTATATATATTATTAGTTATTCATTGGACCATTACTCTATTGGGATTATTATCACATTACTAATTAAATGGGAAAGGAATAATTGTCATCAAATTATTATATCACTATGGAATAGCTCAATCTTCATAAAAGAAGGTGTAAGCAATTTTTTATTAGATGCCACTTAATGAAGGAGACTGAATGAAATAATATAATTAATTCCACTTGAAGTATTTTTCATAACGATGGAAGGAGATCCATGACTTTTTCATCATTTCATGGAAACGCCGAAGAACATATCGCATTTATTGTTTAATTGTGATTACGTTAAAGTTAACTTCCATGATATTTATATATATTTTAGTGATAGCTGATATGTTGTGGATGCAGGTTAGAAAAAGAAGAGAAATCACGTGGACACCAAGTTTCCAGTTCGTAATTGGTTGAGCGAAATCCTTTAATTAGCGAGACAGTTAGAGATTTAACGGTGCTACGCAATTGCAGGAAAGGAGAAGCATATTTACATGGTTGGTCAATGATATAAAGAGCACGGTAGTAGCTCCTGAATTGTTGTCCCAAGGATGGGATAAGACAAATTAATTATTGTAACAGTTCCTTGAATCGAGATTACCATCACACCAGCTCAACTAGTCAAATTGCCAATTTATAAATCCTGTCATCTCTCGAGGAAGTAATATTCAAGCTCACTCCCTAAACAAACCGTGAGGAATATGAAAACCCACTTTTGAAATGGCCTCATTTAGCTAGATAGCGAGTCATATTTCTCAACCGATTGGGAGATATGCTAGGCAGTCTAACACTGAATTTTCCATAATTAGCGTTATATTTTCCATAATTAGGGTTACGACCAGTTTTGTAAACTTATCAATTGGTTGAATGATCGAGAGCTTTGGGATTCGGTTCCATTACATTATATGTATAAATGTATGACTGTAGATTAGTGTAGGGGGGATTTCCGTGCAATTAAATTATGCTCTCGAGACTTTGTTTCTCGTAAAATCTTCTCAAGTGCGTTGAATGAATACGAGGTGGTGACCAGTGATCAAATTTGAAGGGTGGGTATTAATTTTTATTGGAAGGGAATTTGTTCCTTGATTCCTTTAAAGATGAAGGGTAATTTAAATAATTGTACTTCAATTGACAAGTATAAATTAACTAAACCCTTCCCCCCAAAAATGCAAAACACAAATATTTCCCATCCAAATCTTTGCAATCTTAAACAATTGAGCACTCCTGAATATCTACATGATAAAATGGTATCTTTTCAATAAAACCAAAATTGAACACATTAATTTCACATATATGTAACATTAATTTTACACTTCATTAAAATAACAACTATTTTGTTGTATTTTTCTAGGTTAGACCACACTTTATTATACAGAAAAACTACTTAGACTATGCAATAACCATATTGGGGCATCTACATGATGTTATGCATACTGCTAACTATGTACAAAAAGAAGCCACTAAGCAAAATGAGGCTATAATAAACCTACAACCAAAATCTACATATAAAACCAACCAAAACCTTAATTCAAAATGGAGAGAGGGAAACCATCCAGGCTTGAGAGATGTAAGAATGATGGACACTAGGAGCCTAAGAAAAACCAATGCATAGCTCAAAAAAACATTAAAAAATAATCCTCCATACCAACCAAGCTAGAAACACTAGCATCATAAGGGCCTCGGCATCAAATTTTGTTGTTCAACACTTGTCGCGACAACATAGAGTTATGGGATGGAGGGGAAATGGAATCAATCTTAAGCCAACTAGATCCTTGCAACTCGCTACATGTTTGAGTCTCGACAATCTACCTTTTAAATTGAACCACAACAACAAAAGAAGTTTGTTAATGGCTCGATTTGCGAAAATTCTAGATACATGAGTAATTAAGAGCTCGAGGCTCTAAAATTTGATGTGTTTTTTACCAATCCATAATTCAGTGAATTCATAGTCACTCGCATGAAATTTAAGTTATTTAATGAAAGAATTAATGTATCTAGCTCTATGTCGAAACTGTTTTCCATGCTAATGCGGGCCACTTCCCTCCTTATTGTCTTACCAAAAGGCATGATAATAAGGAAGACTTAAAATTATGGACTTCACCATCAAAGAAGCCTTATAGTCACATTGGTAAGGAGTTATAAGAAGATCACAACAATCCAATGTGTCAAATCTCAGATGATAGTGCAAATTAAAGACTTATATGGTAAATTTAATATAAGAATTACTTATAGTTGTCTCTTACTCTTTGCATCTTGACACATTTGATAATTTATGGTTGTGTCTACGCCTTGAACCAATTGATATTATAAGGTGAGAATGTGCATGCATAATAATCATTAGTCATGACCATGTGATGAGGATTTAAATGGAAGAGGATGTAAAGACATGTAATTTTTATACGTATTTTGGTGGCGAGTGTCAAAGAGAAACGTGGTGAGAAACCACATATTTTTGGAAGGACGGAGGGAGATTACATGATCATGATCATGCCACCCATCAAATTGAAGACAATTCCTGAGCCAATTTTTTTTTAATTTTTTTTATTAATAACCATTGTGGTACTTTGGTCCAAATGTTTTTTCTAACTCATTGTTTCTCCATATTGTGTTCCTAGTGCCACCTCTCTATATCAATGCATAAATCAACCTCAGTTTGGTTTGTGGTTCTAGTTGCATGCCATTATTGGTCGTTGCATGCCATTGAGTGTTGTTTAGAGTTGTCATGAGTTTGTGACATTCATGCAATAAATGAAGTCTTGTAGAGGAGGACTCATCAAAGGGGAAATTTGAATTTTTATTTTGACAAAAAACTAGTGGACATTGGTATCCAGGTTCACATAGGTAGTAGGGACAATGTTTCAGCCTTGTTTTGGGCCTAGTAGTGGTTCTGTTATTACAGCCATAGTCATTGACACATTTTCACCTTAGATCTCAGCCCAAATTAAGTCGGGATTCAGAGTCAAATCCCAGTGGCTAGTACATCATAGTCGTCAGTCATCTCTCGTCACCTTGCAAAGCTAAGTACTAAGTGCATGACATGAGTGATTGAATGATTATAATTTATGATATTTCCAATATTTTGAATGACGAGTTGAATTTTACAGAATAAGAATTTCAACATATAAATTGAAATTTATATAGATGGGTAATTTCAAATGTTGCCCTTCTTTTGAAATGTTGATATAAATTATGTCCTTTTTATTGGAAGGATAAAATTCGGATTTTAATTTTTTTTTGAAGGGCAATTTTAACTTTACACTTCTAGGAAGGGCTAGAACCCTTTGGAAGGGTCTGGAAGGGTTCAAATTTGAACGTTGGTGGTGACCTGTGTTGAATGTGTTGAATTACGATGTTGAATGATGCATTTTGAACCTGTGATGATGTGATTGCTCTCGTAGTATTGTAAGGCTCTCAGACAGGTTACCTCTGTGGCAAGGTCCCTAGGTCCCACTGACTTGGTTAGCTTGTCGTGTATTCATTTTTGTTAGAGTGTAGGATTGATTTTTCGTTTTTAGATTATTTATTTTCATTTATTTTAGTATTTATTAATTTTCAATCTTGTCATTAATAATATTATTAAGTTGTTTATTTTTTAAAATTTGGGGTGGATTAGCATTATGTTTGAGGTACTATCTAGATTGATTTTATATCAATATTTCCAAATTTAAAATAAACAATTATAAAAAACAAAATAATATTAAAAATAAATGGATAACTCTTAACTAATATTTGGATAACTCAAAATATGTAGAGTGATCACATGTAGCTAAAGCATAAACAGTGAGTGATTACAACTACACATAAAAAACAATGAAAAATAACTAAGAAATAACTTATTTGTTACACTTAACTTCTTGACATATTAAATTTATCCTCCACATATTAAGTAATTATCCTAATATCTATTATGTCATTAAGTCATTGATAAAAAGTGAGAGATCCTATGCTCCACGTCTAACACTAATGGCACTTTCATTGTACTTTGATTTGTTTTTCCAAAAAAAATCTAATTTTTTTTTATTGTAGCTTTAAAAGTCATTACAGCATTAAATCTAAAATTTTATTATAGTCAAAAGAACCTTCAAACCCATATAGTAATGGCAAGATTTGATTACATATGCTGCTTGAAAAAGAAAAACGTTCTCCGATTGCCAACAAGTGGCAGGTTCCTGGAAATTGAGAGAGATGGTCATGGAAATGACGGCGTGCAGACTTCACTAACAGGCCCATGGCAATCTATTCAACATCGGTTTCACTGTCGTTGATCGATAATCCATTGAGCCCAGCCTCTCCGCGGTCTACACCTCGTTTGATTGTTGTCAAGTTGAATTTTCGATCATGGAGGAGGGAGCTACAGATATTCACGGCCTCGCCCACTGTGAGAAACAGCCATTTTGGATCAACCAGTTCTTTAAGCTTTGACTTCTGTAGTTTCTCCATCAGCTCAGGTCCAGGATTGGCGAATACAAGCTAACATAACAATAACTAGAAATCATTATTCATATAAAAATAATGAGATGTGTATACTCATGGAACTACCTTAAACCGACCATACCTCAAGTTCTTCGTTTTGCAGTGTCTTTTTGAGCTCTTGAAGCATGCTGATTCCGCTCGTGTCTATGCTAGTAACACCTGGATACGAATATATACTCATGATTGTTACAATATACTAATAAAGCAACATATAATACAATATATACTCATGCTGGTGGACATTACAATATACAAAATAAAGCTAGAACTGCATTACTGTAACAGAAGTTAGAACCACTAAAAATGAGGTAATTACCACTCATGTCGAGGACGATATATTGCAAAATCTCTTGACTGCAGTTGCCTAAGCGGTATTCTTTTTCTTCTTCTATCCATCTGAGTACCCTATATATGTATAGCATAGAATTTACCGATTAAATCCATTCTCAGTATGTTGTCTATTGAAATCAAAGCAAAGGAAGAGTGGACAGACCTTTCTTTCATATAGTTGCAGTTGGCGAAATAGATAGGGAAAGAGAGGTTAAGTATTAAAATGCCAGAAATACGTTCTGAATGTGGATACTGTTCCTTGTTTCTGTATATTGACGTTCCACAAATATTTTCCAAAAGTGCTATGCGTGGCCTGATGACATGCATCATTAATCTTGCTATAGAGATGGATACCTGCATCACATTCCATTCAGGCGACAGTCAATGGCTCCTCACTGATTGAACTTTACAAGGAAATCTCAATGACCTAAGTACATATACATACCGCAATTATGAGGCCTACTTGGAAATCGTCAAATACTACCCCGAGAAATGCTGCCATGCAAACAACAAAATCGATTTTGTCGACCTTCCACATGTGGTAAGCGGCCCTGATGTCGATGATTCCCAACATTGCAGAAACAAGGATGGCTGCCAATACCACCATAGGAGTGTAGTAGAATAGAGGAGTTAAGAACAGAAGAGTTATCATGAGTGAAGAAGCCATCACTAAATTCGACATGGCTGTCTTGCACCCCGCACTGAAATTCACTGCTGATCTAGAGAAAGGACCTGCAACGCCGATATGATTATTTTAAGCCTGGCCTATCATGGTCGACGGCTATTCAAATCTTTTTCACTACATTGACCACAGCTGCTTTGAACATGTTGAACAGGTGACACTTTAAAACACAAAAGTACAGTGTAACTCCTGATTACTCTCCAGGAAATAAAGTGGAAAAATACCTGTAGTTATATAGCAAGAAGTGCAGGAACCAACTATATTCATCATTCCAATAGCCATCATCTCCTTGTTGCCGTCGATATGATAATTCTTAAACATGGAAAACGTTCTCCCAACAGCGATCCCTTCCTACAACAACCATATCATTTATATATCATACGACTGATATATAGATTAATGAATTACTTCTTCTAAGGGTGAGTATGAGAACATGCCAGGCCTTACAGTGAGGGAAATGATACCAGAAATCACTCCGGCCTTCAAAGTGATCATCAGATACTTTTTGTCGAACACCAGCAAATTCAAGGAAAGAGGATTTAAACCCCTTTTCAAATGACCAACCTATGCCCCTCCAACATGCATACTTATGGTTAGAACATACTCATATTAAGCTAATAATATCATCCATTGATCATAATGTTGAGATTCCATACAATTTGTATTCCGTGATTGTCTGCACGTGTGCAAAAGACCAATATACTTCCAAGAGCTACTGAGAGAAGTGGAGCACCGGCAGCTATTAAGAGGAGTTTCGGTTTCTTTTTGCTCTGTCAATTTCACGTTAGTATATCAAGCTATCAGACTGGATGGATTCCAATTCAGTGCCTACTCTCAATATCAAATGGAGAAGAAAAGCAGCACTTACAATGTAACGACAAAGAAGAAGAAAACACAGAAAGCAGATTCCCATCACAATGCTTTCCCACCTCCACTGACCAAAAGTAAGAGTTTAAAACCAGGCATCAGCAGATTATATATATAACATACTTACCTAATTACACCATAGATGTTTATATCTTAGAGTTTTGGGTGGACTATTATCTATGTTTTTATTAGATTGAAAGAGGCTGAGACAAGTGTACAGATTGAGATTGATTTTATGGTCGTTGTTAAAAATTCAAAATAAACAATTATAAAAAATAACTCATAGTTGATGTATGGATAACTAGTAGTTCATGGATGGATAACATTTAGTAAGAAACAAGGTGAACCCATTTAACTAAAGAAGGTAACAAATAGATGAAGCATCCACAACAAGTGATTAAAACTAAGCATGGAGAACAAGTAACAGATAATTTGTTCATGGTACTTAATAACGTATAGTTGTTCACCAAACACAAATTAAGTAGCTATACTAGTGTATAAGCTAGTTAAGTAATATGACATGGATTAACCTTGTCAACTTGTTGAGAAACTGAACTCATCACTGAAACTACATCTGTTTTGGTTGTAAAGTGTCTTAGCCCGAGAATGACTTTAAGCTGTTGTAAACACACAATCGTAGCTGCTCCGGCCATGAATCCCACTATCGTTGCATGGGAAAGAAAATCTATAATGAAACCCAACCTGCACGGTAGAACATAAAATTATTTATAAGCTGAAGTTCTTATGGCATAGAAACCCTAAAAACAAACAAGGAGCTACCCCTTACTCAGAACAAAAGTGGCACTATGATTCATTCAATGAATTCCATGAAGGAAGTGATCAGCATGAATGAGTACCTGAAAAGGCCCAATGAAGCTTGGAAAACACCAGCAAAAAACGTAGCAGTGAAAACCAACCGCATATACAAGTGCGGATTCTCCTCTGGAGATACCTCACTGCCAATTTTGGATGCTAGAATAAGCGATACGACTGCCACAGTTCCCACAGCTAGGTCTTTGGAGCTCCCCAAAATTACATATATTATTGGCGGCACGAAGCTAGAATCTGTGATATTCACATACAGCGATCACAAATATAAATAGATCCTATGTGTATATTAATAGCCTGAATAACGTGAAGTTGCTTAGTGGGTGGGTTGATTTGCTTACAAAGTCCTATTATCGGAGGCAAATCAGCGAGTTTTGCATAGCTTATTCCCTAATATATTTATGAACAGACAAAACAATCAATGAGTATAAAACCTCTGTTACATAAACAAAACAAAACCGGGTTAGACTTGAAGAACTCCTTACATACTTGAGGGATAGCAAGGCTAGCTATTGTGATGCCAGATATGACATCGGATTTAAACAAGTGGAAGGAGTATTCTAGCGCCCATTGGAGGACTGGAAAGAGATATTGAAGGGCCATCAACAACTTTCGAGCAAAACTGGTCTGCTTCCTCATTTCTCTGAAGGGATCATCTGGAAAGAGCGTTTCCTTGAGAGCCTCCTTCAAACGATGGCGTACACTTCGAGGAGGAGGAGTCATCACAATGGCCTTGTGATCACGATCATGGTTATGCACTACTAGCTCCAATTCACCCTCATCAATGCCCGATTTTACCATCTTTACAGAGATAATTCAATGAGTTTAAGACTCTTTCTTGTCTCTCGTAATACTGATGGATCAGAGGAACGTCTTGTGCTGCTCCAACGCTGCGATATAAATAATGTGTTGCTAGTGGGATTAATGATTTCTTGTTCCACGAACCTCGCCTTTAGAGCTACATACGATTTTATTTTCTCAAAATAATATACAATATGATGATGAACCACTGGAAAAATCGATTTGATCTCTCTGTCAATCATCTGATTGCCAAATTGAACCCCAAGTCCAAATTCTCCCACCGGCCAATTGACTTTACCCACCCGCACCCGGCAGAATTTCCACAAACTTTCCGGGCGTATATGAAGTGATCATGCCAATTTCATTTTAGCTGTACCCTTTTCAATGATTCATAGACGGAATTTTTTTTAAGGCAGCCCTTTCTATTGGATGCACCAAACCTCCTGCTCATCACTAGCTCATCACTAGGTCTCAAGTCTAATCATCTATGGAATGCTTTGGTTTTCCACATTTGAAATGTTTTTGCTTATAATATAAACAGTTTAATGATTTTATCTTTTTACATAATAATAATTTAATTATAAAATGGCTTAGTGGTGAATACAATTTAAAAGTGACTTCTCTTACATTGGTGGTCCAACAGAATTAAGTATGAAATCAATGAGTTAAGTAATATCATTTTTGAACACATCTACAAGGAGTACAACTCTTTGGCTCACAAACTTTTGAAGTAGACTTTGGAGGTGGAGGGACAATAGGGCTGCTTATTTTGGGAAGAATACCTGGGTTCTTATAATCAGGATTTGGGGGTACTTCACTTTTTTTATTAAGTTCAGATTTTGAAGTGTTGACTGTTCTTATGTAGTAATATTATGGGGTTTGTTGGGAAGGCATTATCTCACTAGTGATATTTTGTGAAGATACATCTGATTTATATGTAGCTGCTATGTCTTTTACGACAAGGACATCATTGTACTATTTGATTCATAATTTGAATATCAATAATATGTTTTTTTTTTTTCTGCTGAATTTTTTTTTTATATGTTTACTTTAATGAATATGTGTTTCTTTTTAAAACAATACAATAATTTAATTATAAATGGATTTCTTGTAATGAATATGTGATTTTTTAAGCATAACAATTATAAGTAGGTTTGTTGTAAAATATCATAATAATTTAATTTATTTATAAGTGAGTGTTTCCTTTTTTAACAACATATGTTTGGATATACAGAGGATAATATATATATACCTCCACAATTTAAAGAATCAAGTTATTAAAATTAAAAGATCTTTTGTCCATGAACAAGTTATAATCTTTTATAAATATATAATCATAATCTATTATTTTAAATTTTCCACAAATTAAAGAATCAAATTATTAGAACCAAGAGATATTTTGTCCATCAACCAGTCATCATAAAATTTAGTAATTTTTTACAAAGATATAATAATTATCTATCATTTTAAATTTTCTTATAATCTAAATGGGTCTCACTCTTAAGAATATAAGAATATGTAATTTTTTCTTAAATATCATAATTTTAAATTTACAATAAATTTTGGAGACACTTAGAATTAGTTATTGATGATTTGAATTAAATGTTTGAATAAATGTAATTTTGCATTTAAAATTGATGTGGGTATAACTATGTGTGTAGTTAAACTAATTTTATATGTACGATTTAAGTGTTAAGGTGTAAGAGGTAATGTGAAATCTATTATGTAAAGTAAGAATTATGTTTTAATAAATAGGTTGTGTGTGTGAAGGTGTTGTGACGTTTATTGCAACAACTATGTATAAGGTAAAGATAAGTTCAAGTCTTATTTTACTTTTTTAAATATTTAATCTCATTAAAATTTTATATTTCACATTTTAATATTCCAAGATTTATAAGTATTTTGTCATCTCACTATATTAATTGTAAAAATAAAAAATAAAAAAATATTTAAAAATATTATAATATATATATATATATAGATATAATATTTAATAAAAATAAAAATATATAAAAAAAATGTTGAACAATTTTTTTTTTTAAATATTTCTTAATTTTTAATAAAATTATAAACCTTCTTTAATATTTTATTAATACATGCTTCGTAATAAATTAAGTGTGTAAAACTCCATAATATATGCACATCCATAAACTAAAGAATCAAGTCATAAAATAAAAGGTCATTTATTCCACCAATAAAAAATGATAATAACTAAATACTCAATTAGATATTATACGAATGAAGTATATAATATAAAAAATATAGAATTTCCACACCATGTTAATTTAATGAGTAATTAAAATAATTACACATAGAATACACTTTCCTTGTCATACATACGAAAGTGCTAACTAGCCTAGGCCTCATAGAGCTCATAAATACTCTTAATAATGTACAAACAATGTGCATATTGGGTGTGCGTTGGCCCTAAGGTTTACCCTTGAGGTTTTACGACGTTTTAATTAAGATATGTTGAGTTGGCTCCAAGGTTTCTCTTTGACATTTTACATCTGAAAAGTAGCTGTTACTAACCTACCGTGCCAAGCTGTAATCGCTTAATAAAAGGTAATGTAACCTCATATTCTAGAAGGTTTTATATATATATATGAAATACTAATTACTTAGTATATAGGGTGATTGAAAATGAAATATTTTTATTTTTATCATTTTAACCTTGCAAAGGTTTGGGATCAAACGCTCAAGAATAGTTAGGTTGTTGAGAGTCCGAGTAAGTTTACAACCAAAATAGGTTATATGCATGGAAAATATCAATGGCAACATGCCTCATAAATGAAACGTAAGAGGAAATAAAAGAAACAAAGATGGGTTTGGGTAACAAGGTTTGATAGGATAAAAACTCCTCTTCAAAAGAGACAAAAACACCACATGTGAAAAAGGCATTTGAGTTGAAAGTGATGAAGATCTCACAATGATGCAATGAATGGAAATAGTAGGAGACCAATGGAGGCTAAAAGCTCCATCTAAAATTCTGAAGAAGACTCGAGCCAAATAATCTCAATGAACATGTTTCACCTTTGAAGAAGTTGATAGGTTGTAGAGGCACAAAAATGGCTAGCACTAACAATCACCACATGAATGCTCCAAAGAGATAGGATCTTAGTTGTTGGTTAGGAACTAGAACAAGGCTTTGAATAGAGGTGAACGCCATCAACTATCAAACAAGTAATTAGGCCCATGGACACTAAAATATTCAAACAAGAAGTAGGGATGAAATTATACAGAGGGCCTAGAAACTCCACATTGTCAACACCATCAAAGATACATGTAGATATCCAAGAAACATATTTCAAACTCATGAGTATTGAATGCACGTTCCAAACTATTGAGGCAACAAGAGATGAATGCACATGTGTCAAACTAAATTGGTCCTCTAGAATGAACCCTAGCACAAAAGGCCTGGTGAGGTACTTGTTTACAACCGAGAAAAAATCATATGCTAAGTGTCCCTATGGACTCCAATCCATGTCATCAAAATGCATGGTTAATTAGCCACTGCAACCGCCAAGCAAAATAGGAATTGGTCCTTTGTGTACAAGGTTCACTCTAAACATGCTTGATCTCAATCGAACACAGTGAGTAAAAAATCACCCAAGGAAGCATTGTATACCACCCCCCAACAATGTTGAACTAAGTGGAAAAAATGACATCAATGGATGTCATAATTGACGACAAAAGTATGGAGTGTGAGCTAAAGGCGACAAAGATTCAAAACATCCTAGGCAAGAAACACTCAAATGTGGTGAGCTCCAAGATAATGCGAGATAACACAGTACATGGAGACAAATGCCTAGTTACACTCCTAAGACTATCTTCACAAGTGGCACATAATCCACTATGCAAATGGGTAGAATGAGAGGTACCATAAAACCATCATGGAAAACAACTCTTGATATGGGTCCTAGAAAACAAGACCATTTTAGGTGTTCATTTACAAGTGGGGAATCAATAAATATTTAATCGAATAATAAAAAACAGATACGCACCAAAAAAACTCTATCGGGCTTCTCCAAGACCTTAATTGCAGTACCCATGCCCAAATATGTTGAGCATCATCGAATAATAATAATGATAATCAACATAGTTGGAATTTGTAAATTGTATGATATATAATCCTGAACCCTTGGAATTTGAATTTCAAGGGTATGTTGACAATGGAATATTATCAATTAATAAATGTGATTGCCATTGAAATCATTTCATTTGATATATGTTGAATCTTCACTCAACAATGTGACTATGTACGCATGATCCATTTCATTTCCCTTTGTTATGAAGAATACCATCATGATTAAGTGTGAACTTCCAAGAATGGTCACATAAAATTATACATGGACACATATATAAATTTTTGTAACTACCATATGAAATTTCATTCGATGTATGAATGATTTCGATAGAAAGAGGAACATATTAGTTAATAGAGATAAAAAGTAATGTTCAAATTAACAAGGTTTCATATAGTTGAGTGGCAACGGTGCAACATTACTTATGGTGAAATGAGCATGCTCACATTCTTAAAGTATAAGGTGCTCAACTTGCAAGTTCTATGAGGACATCTTAGTGAGGCATAGTACAAGTGATACAAGTGGTTGTTGGGAATTTCCACTAGTAAGGTAACATAGGTTTCGAGAGGTGATAAGCTTTCTTGGGTGGAATGGGATGTTTAAGAGTAATGGTAACCTTATGTTATGATATGAAGACAATAACCATATGTCCAATATTCATGCTATAAAGTCCTCAACTAGGCTAATGTGTGATTCATATGTGCTAGGTGTGCAGGTCTGGGGCCCCTGCTCTTTGGTGGTTTGCGGGAGGATCCCCCAAGGTGAAAAATCCTAGACCTTTATAGTGTATTTTGGTTCCTTCTAATCCTCCATATGTAGTTTATAAAAGGGGAGCACTAGTAGAAAAATGGGCGATAAATGACAAGGCGACCAAAAAAGTTGGTCACCAAGTGAAATAAATGACTAAATCACCAAAAATGTTGGTCACCACAATGTTTTAAAGTCAAATATGACCAAATTTGAGCAATTTTAAGTTATCACAACTAAAAATTAATAAAATAAATGACTAATTTAGTCATGTGATAGAAAATATGACTAATTTAGTCATGGGATAAAAAAATATGACAAGAAAGTCTAAGTTAATAAATTTTATATAAGATGTCTAAAAATTGTAATAATTTTATTACAGTTTCATAAATTTTGACGATGCATATGGATTGATAGACCCCCTTAAAATGGATCCATTTTACTTGGGTGAGATTGATTTCCATCCAAATATTTATTTCTCTAAACAAGTGAGAGAAAATGACAGTTATTTAAAAAATGTGCTTTAGAACATTGCTTCAAATGATGTACCTTCTAATAGGGAGAACTCATATCTCATATATAAACTAGAGCTATTTGCATTAACCATGGGTCATCCAACTGTTTCCTACAAGGGGTCATCTCCGAGCTAGGGGTTTGTGGAGAAGTAATTGTATGGTGCTTGAAACTATGCCCAGAAGGACCTTGTGATTGAACACAACCTAAACAAATACTGTCATATAATCCCTTTGATAGGCTTAAAAAGTTGCATCATGTGCATCGCCTTAGTCTCATCGATGTCTTGTCTTGAAGAATGGTTTTTTTTTCCATGCATGTCGTCATGTCATGATTCTTATATCCTCACAATAAGCTCAGCAACTTGGTCGTGCCCATATTTTTTTAGATGAAAACTGTCGCCTTTTGACCATCTCGAGAGTCGGTCAAATTTTCGGTAAGAGAATGTATTTTTAGTTTTCTGTCATGTCAGCTAATAAAGATTCCATGTTCACATCCTCCAATAAATTGTACATTATATCTATTGGTCGCCATTATCCTCACATTTTCGTCCAAAATGTAAAATATCTTTTCCCAAGTGCCACTTTATAAGAAAATGCCAATAACCTCCATTTTAGACAAATTTAAAAAATCCCCTTCCCTTTTTTATAAATCCCTTTCTTACCATATTAATTTTATATCCAAATCTAGTTCATATGGATAAAAAATACTATCCTCCAAGAGATAATTCCTTCAGCTCATACTTATTCAATTCTAAGAATCACTCTTTCCCATCTTAGCAAATGATGATTGGGTACAAAACTACAAAATCTACTTTTCATATGGAAAACAGTCCAAATATTTATAATCAGATCCAAATCATATAATATTTGGAAAACAACATACACAAGTTTGGAAAACAATTTTTATTCATTCTAATATTGGCTTTCATTTAGTGTTGGTGTTCACAAGGCTGAGGAGATTGTAGAAATGAAGGTTTGCCTGGAATATTCTTGTTTGAGGATGTTAGATCTGATGGACAATGACTTGGAAAAAGATCATCTGCGAAATCTTAGTGTAAGCTCTCTTAACAAATATTAAGAGCTCCTCAACTGATTTCCTAATAATTAAGGAAATAACAGATTTCTCGTTGAGAGCTCCTAGAATGGTCCATAACTCCCTCAATGGTTCTCTACCTTGATTTGTGGAACAATTGACACATAGCCAATAGAGGCTTGATGGAAGTTCGGCTATAAAGACTTATGTTTGGTCCCCAAGCTTGCTAACTCAATCTCCTTCAGTTTTTACACCATCAATTAGAGTGAGCAGAGTTTGGAAGTGCCATATGGAATGGTTTCCTTAACCAAAGTCTCAAATCAGAGTGTGAGCAGCATCAATGGCTAGAGGTATGATCCTGACGGCATAAATTATTAATTCTTTTTTATTCTTTAAAATTTTATTCCGCATGTAAAGAATCGTAATTTTACTAACAGTTGGTATGAGAGCGTAATTTTATCTCTGCCTTGATGTTTGGATTGTTGTGCGTCCATTGGGGTATTGTTCATGCGTTTTATTATTTAGTTTTTTCCGCGTCTCTATTTTTTGGACATGGGAGAGCCATCACAAATTTATTATTATTGATGTTCTTCGACCTAGGGAAGTCTTTGTCTTTGTCTGCTTTCGGCTGAAATATCTGAAACCTAAGCCTCGTTTTTGAACAACTACATACAAAAAACACCAATATGGTTTTCCCATTAGAATTAGCTAGGATTTAGAGACCTCAGAACTATAAATTCTTGTGGGAAAAAGAAAGATACAGGTAGATTCCAAACCTAGACTCACGGAGAGGTCAGCTCAGGCGAATGGACTCCCTTTCGATCATGTTGCCAGCGATTATTTCTTATACAGTAATAAGAAATAATTATAATTATAATTGATACATATTTTTGGGAGATCGATACAGTAATTTATAATGGTTATTTCGATACAGTAATTTTAATTATTCTCGGAGATCAAAAGTTTGCAGCGTGGCTAGTAAAACGATCTCCATACAATTACCTTTTGAAGTGAATAGTTCCACTCGGTAAAAGTAGTTTATCAAGTGCGCACAAGTTTGAATCTTTATTTCATTTCTATCTGAGTTTTATGCACATGTATAAAAGCATTGAAATCAAGAAACTATTCTTTGGATCTCCGTTGAGATCTTTACAGTTAGCTATTTTTATTTTTCTAATAGTTCATGATGTTAGATAAAGTTTTATAATAGGGTGCTATTAGGATTTTTTCCTAATCAACTTAAATATATATTTCATTTGCATGATTAGTATCAAGTTAATTTTAGTAATGTCTAGTGATCCATATAATTTTTATTGATTAGAGAATAGCCATAACATCTCTAATTAAATAATGTTATATATTATGATTGATTAGGATCACATAAAGAATATTTAGACATTAATTGTAATTAATTATACTAAATGTAATAAATTTTATCCCACAGGAATTTTTATTATATTTATATAATTAATTAGGATAAAATATTTCATAACTTACCCACAGGAATTATGAATTAATAATTTTATCATAAAGTTCAATTCTATCATAAAGAATCATTGAATCTGCTTGAATTGAAAATTTAGCCCATGCAATTTTTATGTCATTAGATTCAATTTTAAGCATGAATTTACATTGGTGAAGCATGAAATTTTATTTTTTTAAGGCCTCAATTTTAGTGGAAGCATGGTGAGCATTTGGTTTGCAAGCTCAAGAAATTCTTATACGGTTTAAAACAAGCATCCTGCCAATGGTATTTGAAATTCCATAATGTAATTTCTTCTTTCGGTTTTGTAGAAAACATTATGGATCAATGTATATACCTAAAAGTTAGTGGGAGTAAAATTTGTTTTCTTGTTTTATATGTGGATGACATTTTGATAGCAATCAATGATAAGGGTTTTGCTGTATCAGGTGAAACAATTTCTCTCTAAAAATTTCAATATGAAGGATATGGGTGAGGCATCTTATGTCATTGGCATTAAGATCCATAGAGACACATTTTGAGGCATCTTGGGTATGTCTAAGGAAACCTATATTAATAAAATTTTAGAGAGATTTAAGATGAAGGATTGTTCACCAAGTATAGCTCCCATTGTGAAGGGTGATAGGTTCAATTTGAACCAATGCCCAAAGAACTACTTTGAAACGGAACAAATGAAGAACAATCCATATGCTTTTGATGTTGGAAGCCTAATGTATGCTCATGTTTGCACAAGACCTAACATTGTATTTGTTGTGGGAATGTTGGGACGATATGAGAGTAATCCAGGTATAGACCACTAGAGAGCTCCAAAGAAAGTAATGAGGTACCTTCAAGGAACCAAAAACTCCATGATTATGTATATACGTACGAACAATCTGGAAATAATTGGCTACTCAGATTCTGAATTTGTTGGATGTGTTGATTCATGCAAATCAACATCAGGATACGTTTTTATGATGGCCGGTGGAGTTGTATCATGGAGGAGTGCCAAGCGGACCTTGATTGCCACTTCCACTATGGAAGCCGAGTTCGTCTCCTGTTTTGAAGCTACTTTACATGGTGTATGGCTTAAGAGTTTCATTTCTGGGCCTAGAATTATGGATTCTATCTCTAAGCCATTAAGAATGTATTGTGACAATTCAACTGCTGTTTTTATGGCTAAAAACAACAAAAGTGGGAGTCGAAATAAACATATCGACATTAAGTATTTAGCTATAAGGAACATGTTAAAAAAAAGAAAGTGGTCATTGAGCACGTCAGCACTGAGTTGATGATCGTTGATCCTTTGACTAAGGGCATGCCACTGTTTAAATTCAAGGATCATGTAATGAATATGGGACTTGGTTCCATTATGTAGTTTCTCATTGTATGGACAATATTATTTTAATGAAATTCTTAATTATTGTGATGTTTTTCTCATACTTATGTGCACCTTAATTTAATTGAGAGTATTCATCTATATAGGACCAAGAATAAACATAAGGTTTATTCATTAAGAAATTGTTGCCACATAAATTCTAATAGAAATAAATACATAGTAATACATGGAAGATAATACTCGTCTTAAGAGGACTTATCGCCATGATTCATGTATCTATTTTTAATATAGATTATCAATGGGTTTTAAGATGATACATTAAGTTTGGAAGTATGGACCAAGTGGGAGAATGTAAGCTCTCTTAACGAATATTAACAGCTCCTCAACTGATTTCCTAATAATTAAGAAAATAACTGATTTCTCGTTCAGAGCTCCGGGAATGGTCCATAAATCCCTCAACAGTTCTCTACCTGGATATGTGGAACAATTGACACATAGCCAATAGAAGCTTGATGGAAGTTGAGCTATAAAGACTTTTGTTTGGTCCCCAAGCTTGCTAACTCAATCTCCTTCAGTTTTTACACCATCAATCAGAGTGAGCAGAGTTTGGAAGTGCCATACGGAATGGTTTCCTTAACCAAAGTCTCAAATCAGAGTGTGAGCAGCATCAATGAATGGAGGTATGATCCTCACGGCGTACATTATTAATTCTTTTCGATTCTTTCAAAAGTTTATTCCGCATGTAAAGATTCGTAATTTTTCTAACACTTAGATCTCACGGACAATGACTTGGACAAAGATCATCTGCGACATCTAGTAATTATCTATCCCACCTAGCATATTCTTTTCCCACAACTTACATTTTGAATACATATGTCATAAACATGTCACTATGCTCACCTACTGTTCATCTACAGAGATACTACATCTTTGTATTTAACGGAAGTTTGTATTTCTCTAAGGATGGTAAATTTGCATAATTCAAGTTTAAATTAGTTGAATATTAACATCACTAGGGAATTTATTTTCCAATGTTCGACCTAATATCTAAGAAATTCTAATGTTCCAGCGACATAAGTATATTATCAGCAAGACCGATTTAAAATTCAGATCGACACATGGATGGTTTGATTGTTCACTTTATAGATAAATTTCTAGGCCCATTTTTCAGTATTTTCCCTTCATATACATATACAGTCCCTGTTTTTTTTTGTAGCTCCCTTTCCCACAAGTATTTGTTCTTCAAAAGTAATGACCGTTCCATTCCTTGGACATATCAGATGAATTTATAATTATTTAGAGCTACCAGGTAGATTTTTTGTTGTCAAGAACCTTCTTTGGTTTCTATTACTACATTCATCCATTGAAATCAAAGTTTGCAGGTTGTAACATTTATTCCTAGAGAAAACTTTTCAAAATAAACTTAAACATAACTTACAAACTTTTTGTTGGTTAATGTCTCAACAGTACCTACAATTTATGATTCTCAACCATAGTTATATGGTTTTTTTTAAGAACTTTTTGATTTGTAACTCTTGTCAAGAGATGAATGCATATTAATAAAGATATTCCTTTTTGGTCAAAGTTATACACTTCTAGGAACCCTAGCTCTTATGGCTGAATTTATTTGTAGATCGGAGGACATTCAAATTAGGAAAATGAATTGCTTTACAGGTTCGTGTTTCCTGAGAGGCCAGGTGCATTGATGAAGTTTCTAGATGCATTCAGTCCTCTCTCGAACATAATCCTATTTCATTACAGTGCACAAGTGCATATCTACCTTTATATGGGTTTGTGGATTTTAGTTTATTGCTTTGTTATATATGTACTACAAGTGAATATAAGTGAGTGTTATTTTAATAAGATCTCTACCTATGAGAAGTATTTTAATTTTTGGCAGACTAATATGCAAGGTGAAATGAGTGCAAATGTACTTGTGGGCATAGAAGTTCCAAAAGAGGACGAAGAAGAATTTATAGTGCAAGCTAGAACTCTTGGTTATGAATACAAAGATGAAGGAAAAAATAAGGCTTATCACCTTTTGATGCACTAAAGCAATATAGAATTGATCCTTTTGAGTTTACCCTTTTGAGACCATTCCACTCTTTGGCATAGAAAATGAACTTATAATGATTTTGACATACGAGGTAGATTTTTTATTGTCAACATTCTCCTTTGGTTTCTATTACTACATTTATCCATTGAAATCAAAGTTGGTAGTTTGTAACATTTATTCCCAGAGAAAACTTTTCAAAATAAACTTAAACAGAACTTACAAACTTCCAGTGGGTTTCTGTCTCACCAGTACCTACAATTTATGATTCCCAACCATTGTTATATGGTTTGTTTAAGAAATTTTTAATTTGTAACTCCTCTCAAGAGACAAATGGATATTAATAAAGATATGCCTTTTTGTCAAAGTTATAAACTTCTAGGAACCCTATTGGGTTTCATTAACCTAGCTATTCTGGATGATTTTATTTGCAGATGGGTGGACGTTCAAATTTGGAAAATGAATTGCTATACAGGTTCGTGTTTTCTCACCAGGTGCATTGATGAACTTTCTAGATTCATTCACTCCACGCTAGAACATAATCCTATTTCACTACCATTCACAGGTGCATATCCACCTCTATATGGGTTTGTGGATTTTAGTTTATGGCTTTGTTACATGTGTACTTTGTTATATGTGTACTATAAGTGAATATAAGTGAGTGTTATTTTAATAAGATCCCTACCTCTGAGAAGTATTTTAATTTTTGGCACACTAATATGCACGGTGAAACGGGTGCAAATGTACTTGTAGGCATACAAGTTCCAAAAGAGGACGAAGAAGAATTTATAGAGAAAGCCAAAACTCTTGGTTGTGAATACAAAGATGAGAGAAGAATAAGGATTATCGCCTTTTGATGCACTAAAGCAATATAGAATTGATCCTTTTTATTTTTACCCTCTTCAAAAGTACTAACCATTCCACTCCTTCGACATAAGGACATAGAAGATGAACGTATACTTATTTTGACCTACCAGTTAGATTTTTCGCTGTTAAAATCCTCCTTTGATTTCTATTACTACATTCATCCATTGAAATCAAAGTTTGCAGGTTGTAACATTTATTCTTAGAGAAAAAATTTCAAAACAAACTTAAACAGAACTTACAAACTTTCAGTGGGTTTATGTCTCAGCCGTACCTACAATTTATGATTCCCAACCATAGTTATTTGGTTTGTTTTAAGAACTTTTTAATTTTTAAGTCATGTCTAGAGATGAATGAATATTAATGAGGATATTCATTTTCGCTCAAAGTTATAAACTTCTAGGAACCCTATTGGGTTTCATTAACCTAGCTCTTATGGTCGAATTTATTTGCATATGGGTGGACGTTCAAATTTGGAAAATGAATTGCTTTACAGGTTCATGTTTCCTGAGAGGCCAGGTGTATTGATGAATTTTCTAGATGCATTCAGTCCTCACTGGAACATAAGGCTATTTCATTACCGTGCAGAGGTGCATATCTACCTCTATATGGGTTTGTGGATTTAAATTTATCGCTTTGTTATATGTGTACTATAAGTGAATGTAAGTGTGTTATTTTAATAAGATCTCTACCTCTAAGAAGTATTTTAATTTTTAATACACTGATATGCAGGGTAAAATGGGTGTAAATGTACTTATGGGAATACAAGTTCCAAAAGAGGACAAGAATAATTTATAGAGCAAGCAAGAACTCTTGGTTATGAATACAAAGATAAATGGAAGACTAAGGCTTATCGCCTTTTGATGCATTAAAGTAATATAAAATTGATCCTTTTGAGTTTTACCCTCTTCAAAAGTACTGACCATTCCATTCCTTGGACATAGAAGACGAACTAATAATGATTTTGACCTACCAAGTAGATTTTTGGATGTCAAAATCCTCCTTTGATTTTTATTACTACATTCATCCATTGAAATCAAAATTTGCAGGTTGTAACATTTATTCCTAGAGAAAAAATTTCAAAATAACCTTAAGCGAAATTTACAAAATTTCAGTGGGTTTATGTCTCAGCAGTACCTACAACTTATGATTCCCAACCATAGTTATATGGTTTTTTAAAGAAATTTTTAATCTGAAACTCCTCTCAAGAGATGAAGGAATATTAATAAAGATATGCCTTTTTGGTCAAAGTTATAAACTTCTAGGAACCCTACCAATTTTCTTTAACCTATCTCTTATGGATGAATTTATTTGTAGATGGGTGGACGTTCAAATTTGGAAAATGAATTGCTTTACAGGCTCATATTTCTTGAGAATCTAGGTGCATTGATGAAGTTTCTAGATGCATTCAGTCCTCCCTAGAACATAATCCTATTTCATTACCGTGCACAGGTGCATATCTGCCTCTATATGGGTTTATGGATTTCAGTTTATTGCTTTGTTATAATTAATATATTTGAATAAAGTATTACTAATATTTTTATTATTGAATGTAGGGATAGTAAGCTAAAAAGATCAAAAGAACTATTTTTATAAAAAAAATTAGGTTAGTAAGTATTATGATTAGTATAAATTATTGAATTCAAACTATGAGTTAATTTTTAGAGTTACTTAAACTTAGTGTTAGTTTATAAACTATGTTTGACTAGTATTTGTTATGGTTATCTCTTTACTATTAATTAAATTAGTAAGGTAGTTATTTAAATTGTTAAGGTTAGGAAATCAAGACCAATATTTGAAACTAGTTAAATTTGTTAGGGCTAGCAATGTAATATGAATTAAATTTTTTGGATTATTGATTAATATTAATTTGGATGTTGGGAGTAGAAAGTGATACATTTTAATTTCTTTTCTAGGGGGTATTTGGATATTATGTTAGTTATCATGAATTGCCTAACTATATTTTTCTTATGGTATGGGACTCTCCACATTTATAGCAAGTTTTCTTAGTGGTTGTCTTGCGAGATTATTTTATACACACATTTTTTATGTGAGTTTGTAACTTGTTTTATACGTCATGTAGGATATTTTTGAGTGGCTTCGTGGATACAATAGCAAAGATGGTACTATTCACTTAGAGATTATCTCTCCGTTGGTATGTTTTTGAAGTTGTCAAATCATAGATTGATTTCCATTTCCTTTGCAATTAAATAGTTATTTTACGTCAACCTTTGTTATGGAATTACTTAGCTAAGACTTCATATTTGAGGTTTTAATTTTTCTTCTTTGGATTTTTATGTTATTTTTTTCAATTAATATTTTTATTTTTAAACTCGAAAATTGGATCTATTGTTGTTCACAATGTTTTGTTTTTGTAAATTTTAATAAATATTAAAATATTTGTTTCTAAATCATATCTCCCTTGAAAGTGGAATATTGAAGCTACTTTTATATTTGTTTTCTTTTTTCCTTTTAAGTTGAGTGTTGATGATATCTTGTGGTAAAGGATTCAATTAAGTAAATAATTTCATCTACAGATGATCGATAGAACTTGCCATTATTATGGGAGGAATGAGCCCTTCTCCTATATTGTAGGTGATTTTCCTTTAAAATTAGGAAAACTTGTTATTTGAATTGTTTGAAGGAGCAACAACTAAGCCAACTTAGATCTCATGTGTAACAATGTCAAGTGCCATCCTCGCAATGTTGGGAAATGTCATATGTATTGTCGCCATAAGTATACCCCATTTGTATTAGTTACTTATCACCCATTTTGAGACCACATTCTAGAAACCAAACCCCAAAGATCAAAACCATTGACTTCAAGAGACCACACTAATATGTAATCATATAGATACCCTTTGAGATAGTGTGTTAATTTTTTTAAGAGTTTGTGATATGTTTTGGGATGATGCACAATAATGGACTCCTTTAAAGATGTAACATACCCTAATATCCAAATGAAATATTAATGACCCTTTTTAAAAAATTCTTGTAAACACCTCATGTAAAATACAATTGCGGATTTCACTATACATAAACCTCAATGAGAGTCCTGCAAAAACCATCAATTAGTATGATAATCTATACAATACCAATATTCTTCTTCACTTTACAGGCCATCTTGTTTAACAAATATAAGAAGTATCCAGATGTAACAATAATAACCTCCTTATATCCTTCAACCATTTCAACTATAATCTTATGCATTATCATCTATACCTCCTTATATCCATCAACCATTTCAACTATCATATTTAATCTTATGCATTATCATCTATACATAGTATATTCCTTCAACGGTATAAGCTTCTTTTGCAATTTAAAATAATACAAGATAGATGTAATTTATTTTTCTAAATAGCAAAACCCATCACTTTCTCATATAGAAATATAGAAAAATGGATCACCTAATTTCTTAAGAGTAAAATCGATTAAGTTGATAAGGTACTCTTTTATCATCTAAAGTTAAGCGCACACACCTTTCCTCCATTCAGTAATCCATTATGTGATTCATGCATATAAGAAAACGAGTGTCATATACTTATTCTAATTCCAAGAGAATCTTATTTAAAATGTATTACCCACGAATACCGAAGGTCTCCTCCTACAATTACTAACAAAATACGATGAATTCACTCACATATATATAACGAGTTGAAACATACATTACTACATAAAGCTACCTATATACACCATACATGCATTCGAAACAATGTTACTTGTGTAATTGAATTTGTTCATAACAAAATGGAATAACTTTTGCATACTTAAGAGAACAATATTAACAATGAATTACACAACCGAAACCATTGCAATTACGCATCATAATGGCACACATCAGAGAGACACGAATATACACGTGGTTCACCCGAAACCCCGGGCTACGTCCACCAAAGCATTGTCACATCTTTATTTAAAAGAAAAAGAGAAATAAAGATTACATTCTGCAACCAGTTGTTGCTTTCCAATTGTCAATGCTTTTCTCTTCCGGAGTACTCTCAAGGCTTTCAATGCCTATAAGTATATATGGTACTCAAAGCCCAATAACAACATGCAAAAGAGGCATTCCACAAAATACAACAGAGATATTCATACCTCTCCCTAATGGCAGTGTATAAAATGATAGGGCACTGCAAACTATTCACATTCTATATCGTTACTAACTATAAATATATATATATATATATATTTATATAAAGTTGTAATACTCTGTATCACTATTGTTAGTCGAAACATATCATATATATGGAGCTGCATTGAATCCCTTCGACAATGACGTAACTTAAAAGCAATGAACTATAAGTAACCAGATCTGTATGCATGGATTCCTATTCGTGTTGAGGTCACCTAGACCTGTCGATTACTCTAACTCTACAGGGAACAACTTTCGGCCCTTTCATAATGATCTACATGACATAATATAAAGATTGAAATATTTAGGAAGTAAGGCGAATGAGATATCAGATCTCAGTTTCACCGGGGTCTCATCGACTGCAATGTCACGGATCTATAGAAAGCAATACAATTCAATAATTATACCTTCATAAGATAACATGAATGAGATACCAGATCGCTACGGTCTCATCGGACGGCTGATCTACATAACATATTGCAGATCAGCGTCTCTATGTCTTAAATTTGTAGATATAAGCTCGTGGCTTCTATTTATCATAAGTAGTACATAACTATTCTCACGCAGTTCTACCTGAGGGATTTCTAATCTTCAGATCGTCGAGATGCCCCAACATCAGTTCTCGGAGATGAAGAATTAACAGCTATACACAGAAAACAATCGTTGCAGCAAATGCATACCAACAGAGATATAATATTGGAAACATAAAATAAAGAGATCCAATTTAGATCACCTTCGCTGGTATCTCAACGCTAGCATATTAATAAACTTAAACGCAT
This sequence comes from Larix kaempferi, assembly GCA_027924585.1. NCBI lineage: Eukaryota > Viridiplantae > Streptophyta > Pinopsida > Pinales > Pinaceae > Larix > Larix kaempferi. The sequence goes on from BSBM01000019.1 coordinate 8,271,673, forward strand.
AGAACAATGGAAATATAACGGATTTCAACCCTAGATCCCTACGCAAGCTTCATAAGCGTTCAGCCTTCCATAAACCCTAACTAGTCATCCACAGGAATTGCAGCACCGCGGCTATATAACAACATATATAAACTATAGAACAAGGAAAACAGGGTTCGATCTTCCTTAGCCGTCCCTCAATTCATCATAAATAAAATCTACAGGGATGAAATAGTTCTCAACATAAAACTCACAAAAAAAACTGAACTGCGACTCTTACCTTTCGAAACTTACGCAGCTATGAAATCATATTCAAAGAAAGGAGACCAGGTCTGGGACTTCATACCCCTTTCTACACACTCAGAGATTTTTCTCGCCAAGCACGCAGAGGCGGCATTCAAGTACTGTAGCTTCCATTAACCTGTGCGATGTAGTTCTGGATTACATGACTCCCCTTCCCCGGATCTTCCCTTCGTCGAGTTAAAAATTTCAGCGCCATCCTCTCTTTTCCCTTCCCTCGAGGTTAACGAACACAGAAATTTTTCCCCCTTTCGTTACTGCCGAGATCCAATAAATGGCGAACTGCCTTGCTTCCGAGTGCACAACCCGGTGACCAGTGGCATGTAATACTTGGCGCTCCATCCAGGAGATCGCCACCCATGATATCCTCGGAGAAAATCTTAGCCTCCCGCCAAAACTTATGCAAATCCCCTTAATTAAGTGTAATCCCATCCGTTATAACTGGAGTTCCGCTCCTCTAAAGGGATCTCAGTCTTTAAGAAGATAACTAACATTTCCTCCACCCGTCCAAAACTTGTTGGGTTAATAAATTCATTAACTACTCATGTTATGATGCTCCTCGATCACAGCCTAGTGGTGATAATGATAATAAGGGCTCCATCATTTCTCTAACATGTATTACTCGACCTACTAAGATATGGTTTCTTTTAAACCCCTTCAAGGAAGCACTATAATTATTCATTTTATATGGAGGTACTTTGCTATATCCTCTATGTGTAAGCAAGGGTGTTAAATGGTGTAATTAACTCATAATGATTTTTCTTTTTTACAAGTAATTCCTCAAGGAATTATCCTTCAAAGGAAAGAAACCCTACCCTTTTTCCTTCGATTCTATGGGCATGTAATATCTAATCACGCCTTTTGCATAATATATTAAATTGTCTCATAATATAGATCATAATCGGGTATATAATTTATTCGATAAATACATGATATTTTATATGCTCTCACCATAATATTTTTGAGAAAATCTCTTATATGTACCTATATGTCTTGATCGACTATTAGGTATTTATAAATTTATTTTTGGCCTGGTCCGATAAGTCCGCTATATATATATATATATATATATATAATTACTTTTCATGTAATGACACCCGCTACCTAAGTGTGGCACAAATTAACCCAAAAAATCGGTTTTCCTATCGTGTGTCATCATAATTTTAGCCTTCTAAACAATACTTACTTCTACCAGGAATTATTTTAGAGTTTCGACTTTCAAGTAGCTAACCCATTCTCTTCCGACGTGAAGTACCAAAATGATCTTTGTAATCGTCTCTTGGTCTACCTACCATAGACTTCTCTCTCTTCTTAAAGCGTTTGGTTATTTATTGTTTTAGTACATGGCCTTGGCCTTGAGCTCCTCACCTGGGCCATGTACACATTTCCAATTTCATTTACTAACAAAATAATGGGGCATAAAGGAGGGATATTACAAAAGACACTTTAGATGCCACATAATACTAAAAAATCATGGAACCTATCACTTTAGGTGACAATTAAGGGTACTTCCGTAACAGATTTGAAGATCAAGTAAAAGGACAAAAGATAGGTAATTGAATCAGCTTTCATAATATGTAACATTTATCTATAAAATTTTTGTGTAAATGCTTATAAAATTAGTTTCCGTTAAATTGGGTTTTCAAATTTTTAGCACATCATAACATATATGTTTGTGCGCGTGCAACACTTATTGAGGTAAATGATGTCAATTTTGGATAAAATGTTGTAGACATATAAAGGACATATGGGCCTAGTGCAACACTATTGTTTCAAAAAATTTCATGAAGTTTTTATTATTATTAATTATTGAAGTCAAAAAACCTTGAAATGAAAACATTATGTGCGGGTGCAACACTTTAGGGGCAAAATTTAATGAAATCATTGATTTCTATATATGAGATTGTAGAGTGGAGTCTCCTCTAGTGCACCATATAGTTTTCTTGGGAAATGGTGAAGGAAATCAAAACTTATATAAAAACCAATCGATTTATGTATTTTCAAAAACTGACGTGTGTCATTTAGAAAATTAATAATAAATAAATAAAACATAGATTTTTATGAGAAAATTACATATTCACAATCGTGAGATCGTACTCTACAATATTCTATATTTTCATAAAAAATATTGAGTTTTGCGTAGCAAAACACACCATTGAAACTGAACATATTGATAGAGTTCTAAAATACAGGCAATGGCCCTAGTTTTTTTGTTCTAGCCAATGTGTTCGGTAGAACGAAGCTATTTCCGAACATCATCCCAAGCCTTGCTCCCACCAAGTTTTTAAATTTTAAATTAATGCATATGCGGTTTAGACTTGTTCATATCACATATGCAATATAACGAATATGCGTTTTTGTTTAGTAAAAAAGAGTAAAAAGAGAATAAAGATTATTAGATAAAAGAGTGTGTCACGAACCCAAAATTTCGTAAAAATTTAAAACTTTTCTAAGTGCCTAAAATGCCACTAAATTATATGCGAAACTACAAAGTGTGGGTTTATTTTCTTTAAATACTGCTTAACAAAATAATTTAAACTTTGCGACACTTATTACTGTTTACAAATGTCGTTATGCTAATCAAGGAAAAGATATACGATATAATTTCTGAACTTGATATGTCAACCAATTCTTAAATATTGCGGGAAACACAAAAACTTCATTATGTCTTAATATGCATCTTTAGAAAGCATGTATATCTTTTAATGGACAATTTAGAATGGATCAATTAGTTCCCATCATCCTGATATAAATAGAAACTAACACATTCATACAAAGATTTCTAACTTGATTTTACTCATCACGTGGATTTCTAATGACTCGTATGAGACACATCCAAGGAATGCATTATTACATTTAAATAATCAACATATCAATATATGAATACATAACTTGCAAGGTACACATAAAACATTCGATTTCAACACAAGTACACACATGCGCAAAATCAAGTCATACACAGGAGACCAAAAGTAACGTGGTTCACCCGTACACGGGCTAGTCCACAAAAGTGTGTGCATCTTTATTTATTCTGAAAACATAGTGTTTACACGCTGCAACTTTAGTGGTTGCCATAGTAATTCCTCTTATTGAAGGAATCCTTTACAAGATAATCAAAATACTAGCTATTTCCAAGGTTACAAAATTCTAGCCTAAGTGTCAAAATAGCCATCAAGATTCTCTTGATACTAAATGAAGTAATTTCAATAATCTAAATAAGAATAATATCATTTCTATGAAGATCTACTCTTGTATAAAATAAGATCCCCAAGAGAGTGAAACACTTCTACTCACTAAAATCTTTATGTTTTTCATAACATTATCATAACATAAGCAAAGCCTTAATACTAATGAATACATAAACATGATCTTCAAGATTATTTACTTCTACAGCTTAACCTAAATAAACAAGGCCTTCTCATATGATTCAAATCTATCATTTTGATTTCTACTAGGTAGCACACTTTTCCATAAACTTTAGTTATAATTAACTACCTTTATACTTTTCTCATAATCTTCTCCATATAGTCTCATGTCTACTCATAATCTATAAAATTCAAATCCCTTTTCTTTAAAATTACTCTAACCTTTAATAACCCATTATGTCATAAAGACAAATACTTTTTAAATAAAGTAATAAGTTTTCAATTGTAATCTTTAAGCTTTTGCTAGAATTTCCACCAAGAATAAATCTAGAATAACTCCCATACGGATTATACAAATTTATAAAGAACTTAAATAAGATCAATATCTTAATTATTACTCAAGTGGACAGTTACAAAGTGAAATACTATTGTTACCATAAATACTATTTACTCAAATATTAATTTAATATGTTTAATATAGAATGATTTCCATTCTAGACTTCTTTTACTGCTTACATCTTACTATAGTTTTAAATAAGTCTTTTAAATGACTAAACCTTACTTTAGTAATCTCAATATCTCTATTTAAGAACTAAGGTCAAACGTATAATCAAGGTTGGAAGATACATTAAAGCTATATCCAATCCAACCTTAAGTATGTGGAATATTAAGTAAGGGTGGCATTCCTTTTGGAATTTATAACTAGTTATGCACACCATGCCTTTTAGCTTCTACCGGAAGCATTTTTAGTTATCTGTCAATATATTTATATATATGTATATATATATCGACTGCTTATCCATGTGTCATTTATGTTAAATACTTAATACCATGTTACAACCGAAATATATGTCCATTTTTACCTTCTGTAGGATAATTGTTAACTATAAGCACGCAACACCTCAACACTTCGACTTGATAAAAAAATTCACTATAACTAAAGCCGAAAACTGACTTATCATAAAAAGGATTGCCATTTAAATCAAAACTTACCAAATCACACTGGTCTATACATGGGTCCTACATTCGACGGAGATCAAAGTAAGAACTACGTTATAGATGGATTATCTAAAAAGAACTCGCCGATTTTAGAAAAACAAAACCAGAGTTACTTTATCAATAAAGAACAAGATCTAAAACTGAGAACTAAAGATCATTAACTTAGGCAAAAATCAACCTTTACTGCGATGGGATCTGCACTAGAAATCTATCGTCTAAGAGACAGAGGTCAAACATTAGCAATGAGATCAACCACAGGGTTCTAACAGTTCACAAACTATTACTGAGATAGAACAATTCACGCCGGAAATCAACGGTTTAAAATAGAGATCGTATCTCAGCAAGAATGCAGAGGTGTATAACATATATATGAGCTATCTTAGGGGAATCACATCCCTGTTAGCTTTAATTCAGAGATGTAACAAGTATCTACTAAATAAAAGAATCGGTTTTTAAATAGCTGGAAAGTAATGGAACTGGCTCATACATTACGATCACTTTACATGCAGACTGTAGAAAATATCTTCCACATAAGTGAATGGTTAGGGGTCTCCTTCCTGGACGCCATTCTACTTGGAAAAAGGGGAGGCAAGAAAATAACACAACACGCAAAACGTAACCAGTTTCTCATGGCCGGAAGAACGACTCACAAATTCATGCACATAAACCATAAAAGAAATCAAATAGATGTGTGGATTGAAATCAAGACAGAGTTCCTTAATCAATGTTCTACCAAAATCGGAAAAGTGCAGGGATATAATTGAAATACTGAATCGCCATAACATACCCCGACGAGTGAGCTTTCCAGACTCTCGACCAACTCGTTCTTCTGCCACTAATCTCCAAGCTGCCCCGTAGTTTCCTCATTTAGATAAGATTGAGTGTGAAACCTTCATTGCTGAAGATAACCATTCTTCCCCATTCTTGTCCATCCCTCTAATAACTTCCAACCACCGAGATCATCGATAGTAACTTACAGTGGCTCTTCGCATTCGCAGAGGCCATGCTACTGAGTTTTCAAGGAAATACATCATTTTTTTTTTTTTTCCCAAACAAAAATTAACTTCCTTCTTATGAAGGTGACCCCAAGTTTAGTTGAGGTGACAGATGTCGGTTAGAATGAGACAAATGGCATTCTGAGTAGTTGCACTTGGCAATTGGCTTTCAATGAGTGGCGATACCCTAAAACCAACCTCTCCATTATGGAGACAACCTTGCAGGATTTTCTCCCTAAAACTTCCACCAAAAACGCCACTACATTTTAGCTTTATTAAATAAATAAATCTCAAAACCGGTTTCCAAGGAATCCTCGGCTAGGTCTGTTACCGCCAAGCTTTTTAAAGAGATCGTGGAGAGATCATGGAAACTAGAATTTAAGTCCAATACAACAACCGTTACCCATCCTAAAAGGCGGTAGTTGACATCAATCAATTAAGCGAAAGAATGGGTATGTAGTTACCAGTTACATATGTACCTTTATAAGGATTTTATTGTTTCCCACTCATAAATATAAATGTCACTCCTTATTACTTTCAAAGTATCAAATATAGTGATCCATACTACAATCCAAGGTTTAACTTAGTAATATAACTTATTCTCATTATGAGATAAGTTATGGTTTACATAGGTATGTTCATAATTTGGTTCCACCATATGTAACACATAACATCTTCATATTTTTCAAAAGTGGTTGTATCATCTAGATCCTTAGTTTATTCATACATAGTTATTCAAGTTCTAGTTTAGGGATTAAGGATTGACTCCTTTTAGTTTTATCAAAGGTTAGAAGTATAACTTTCTACTTCAAATACTAACCCTGATCTATAAAGTAAGCTTCTTTTTCCTTCCATAATAATGGTTTGTTGTCCTTATTATACATATTATTCATATGCATCCCACTCCTTTTTGTTTGTCAAAAATGAGGAGAGTAACCTTCTTCTAATATATATATTTTAATGATATATGCATCTTTTAATTGTCTCTTTAAAGTAATGAATGCCCCTCTCCTTTTTGCTTAGCTAGGGTCATAGCTTACTTAGGATAAAATAGTTATCCAAGTGTTGATCATTAGGTCTTTAGAAATCCTTTCACCGCCTTTCGGAAACTAAAAGGTGTCTTTGGTATCCTTTACTAGGATTTAACCGATAACTTAACTTAAGTGCTTACGACAACACTCATAACTTTTAATGACCTAGGTCTACAATTTAAGTAAGTAGATACCATAACACACATCATTCTCTGGTGGGGCCTTGGCCTTGAGCTCCTCACCAGAATGATTACAATTACAATAATAATAATATTAATGATAATAATAATTGGGGTCAAAATTGAGGGATGTTACACACTCCACCCCTTAAAGATAACACTGTCCTCAGTGTTCAACAATTTGTCTTTTTGCGTCCATTCATCGTCTTTCGCTTACTTTTTGCCATTAAGGTTTGGTCGTCTTTACATCTTTGCGATTTTCAGCAAGATCTCTTCATTTGTAACCTGCACATTGTACAACTCGTACAAGATTTTCAGTATTTTTCAGTATAACATAAGTATACAAAATTTCAAAATAGCAAATGTTTATCATTCATCCTCATCCTTGATGAAATAATTGCTTACTTTAGCATCCATAACATTCACACATAAATACATGTGGTAGTCTAGCTACAAGACAATCATTATCATTAACTCATATCATAAAACAATTCTTTCAACTGTACTTTGAAATCACCAAACCTCTTTGTACTTCCGCAATCATGTAGACTTGCATACAAAAACTCTTATGTATTTCCTGCAATCGTGAAGACTTGCCATACAAAAACCCTTTATGTATTTCTGCAATCGTGGAGACTTGCCATACAAAACATGAGTCTTCTATAACTCAGCCGGAAAACCTCTGCATACAGCAGAAATATGACAGTCTTACTCTGCGACTCATTACATAGATTTCCCTCATCGAATCTTCTTGTGGGCTCAGTTCTAACACCACAAGGAAAAAAATTTAGTCTCCTCAGAGAGCCTCTTGTGTGCTCCGTTCTAACAACACAAGGAAAAATCGTGAGCCCTTCCTCTGCTCAATTCGATGGTTATAAAGTTTGCCTAGGACTTTTGGGTCAGTATAACATTCAACGAGCTTCCCACCTGCTCTGTTCCACTTCCATGGGGAACATGACCACAATTTTAGGGAAGTTGCACCCTGCAATAGCTAGTAAGTGAGTGCAGATGCAGCCTCTACTTGAGTTCAGGAAATATTATTTTCCTCTCAAACCTTCTCATTTGAGTCCGAGAATTTTACTTAGTAATAATCATTTAGTATTTCCACATGCGACAAAATGGCCACACACTATTTAATGAATATATTCATCTATTTACCATCATAGTCTATGCATTTTGATGTTAACACATCATCAATCATAAGTCTTACCACCAATCATGATCCATAAAGCCCTGTAAAAATAAAAATGCAAAGTAAATTATTACTTACTTTTGAGCGATTTAGCTCAACTTTTCTATGTAAGTGGTTGTATAATCCATGTTCCTCTTGGATTATGACATTGGTCGTGATCCAAAATCTCCTCCTGAAGTGTTAGTATAAGGAAAATTTTTCCTTGCTTCAAAAGTTCAACAACTGAACTCATTAGTTCCATAACATGATATACATGCTCATTCAATAACTTATGCATCAAATATTTAGTAACCATCACTTCTACTCACAAAATTTTTTTTTTACCCGATTATCTTCTACATATCTACGAAGAAATATTTATGAAGTGGCATTATATAAACTAACAATCATGCATTGAATTTAAGGGTGTTTAACTGACTTCGCTTAATCAAACAAACTTACTTCATTGGAGTATAGAGATGCTCATAGGTAACATACGTAATAAACTTCGATAAAATGCAGAAAATATATGATACTTCTATGAGATTACTTATTAGTCGGTATGTCTCATAATCCTTTGTTCTGTCAAGGTAATAACATAATTCAACTAAGTTTTCCATATCCTCATCTATTTCTTCTAATTTAGTACTTTTAAAATTATGAATCAACAATCCGATAAGAGATTATGGTGCTTCTATTTCTTTTAACAAGGTTAACCGAGTTAATAAATCATAATACAGAATTCGTTACATTCACATGTACGAAAATTATTTCCACTAAATATTCCACGATAATCATGTGAGTATCTACATCTTTCTTCTAGCAAAGAAAACTTTCGACAAGGATAACATACCTCCTTCAAATGTTGAGATACTTATCTTTCCTTCCTTGAACCTGGATGACATTAACTCCTCGTTCATTCAAATCCCATGCATCCAGAAACAAAAGAACAATTGATTAGTAAATTTTCATACCTATTTATTCCATGTTGAGCCCATCAGGCCCGAGTGTTGTAACCTACAGCTTTGATACCATATGTCACGAACCCAAAATTTCGTAAAAATTTAAAACTTTTCTAACTGCCTAAAATGCCACTAAATTATATGCGAAACTACAAAGTGTGGGTTTATTTTCTTTAAATACTGCTTAACAAAATAATTTAAACTTTGCGACACTTATTACTATTTACAAATGTCGTTATGCTAATCAAGGAAAAGATATACGATTTAATTTCAACTAAATAATTTATGAACTTGATATGTCAACCAATTCTTAAATATTGCGGGAAACACAAAAACTTCATTATGTCTTAATATGCATCTTTAGAAAGCATGTATATCTTTTAATGGACAATTTAGAATGGATCAATTAGTTCCCATCGTCCTGATATAAATAGAAACTAACACATTCATACAAAGATTTCTAACTTGATTTTACTCATCACGTGGATTTCTAATGACTCGTATGAGACACATCCAAGGAATGCATTATTACATTTAAATAATCAACATATCAATATATGAATACATAACTTGCAAGGTACACATAAAACATTCGATTTCAACACAAGTACACACATGCGCAAAATCAAGTCATACACAGGAGACCAAAAGTAACGTGGTTCACCCGTACACGGGCTAGTCCACAAAAGTGTGTGCATCTTTATTTATTCTGAAAACATAGTGTTTACACGCTGCAACTTTAGTGGTTGCCATAGTAATTCCTCTTATTGAAGGAATCCTTTACAAGATAATCAAAATACTAGCTATTTCCAAGGTTACAAAATTCTAGCCTAAGTGTCAAAATAGCCATCAAGATTCTCTTGATACTAAATGAAGTAATTTCAATAATCTAAATAAGAATAATATCATTTCTATGAAGATCTACTCTTGTATAAAATAAGATCCCCAAGAGAGTGAAACACTTCTACTCACTAAAATCTTTATGTTTTTCATAACATTATCATAACATAAGCAAAGCCTTAATACTAATGAATACATAAACATGATCTTCAAGATTATTTACTTCTACAGCTTAACCTAAATAAACAAGGCCTTCTCATATGATTCAAATCTATCATTTTGATTTCTACTAGGTAGCACACTTTTCCATAAACTTTAGTTATAATTAACTACCTTTATACTTATCTCATAATCTTCTCCATATAGTCTCATGTCTACTCATAATCTATAAAAGTCAAATCCCTTTTCTTTAAAATTACTCTAACCTTTAATAACCCATTATGTCATAAAGACAAATACTTTTTAAATAAAGTAATAAGTTTTCAATTGTAATCTTTAAGCTTTTGCTAGAATTTCCACCAAGAATAAATCTAGAATAACTCCCATACGGATTATACAAATTTATAAAGAACTTAAATAAGATTAATATCTTAATTATTACTCAAGTGGAGAGTTACAAAGTGAAATACTATTGTTACCATAAATACTATTCACTCAAATATTAATTTAATATGTTTAATATAGAATGATTTCCATTCTAGACTTCTTTTACTGCTTACATCTTACTATAGTTTTAAATAAGTCTTTTAAATGACTAAACCTTACTTTAGTAATCTCAATATCTCTATTTAAGAACTAAGGTCAAACGTATAATCAAGGTTGGAAGATACATTAAAGCTATATCCAATCCAACCTTAAGTATGTGGAATATTAAGTAAGGGTGGCATTCCTTTTGGAATTTATAACTAGTTATGCACACCATGCCTTTTAGCTTCTACCGGAAGCATTTTTAGTTATCTGTCAATATATTTATATATATGTATATATATATCGACTGCTTATCCATGTGTCATTTATGTTAAATACTTAATGCCATGTTACAACCGAAATATATGTCCATTTTTACCTTCTATAGGATAATTGTTAACTATAAGCACGCAACACCTCAACACTTCGACTTGATAAAAAAATTCACTATAACTAAAGCCGAAAACTGACTTATCATAAAAAGGATTGCCATTTAAATCAAAACTTACCAAATCACACTGGTCTATACATGGGTCCTACATTCGACGGAGATCAAAGTAAGAACTACGTTATAGATGGATTATCTAAAACGAACTCGCCGATTTTAGAAAAACAAAACCAGAGTTACTTTATCAATAAAGAAAAAGATCTAAAACTGAGAACTAAAGATCATTAACTTAGGCAAAAATCAACCTTTACTGCGATGGGATCTGCACTAGAAATCTGTCGTCTAAGAGACAGAGGTCAAACATTAGCAATGAGATCAACCACAGGGTTCTAACAGTTCACAAACTATTACTAAGATAGAAAAATTCACGCGAGAAATCAACGGTTTAAAACAGAGATCGTATCTCAGTAAGAATGCAGAGGTGTATAACATATATATGAGCTATCTTAGGGGAATCACATCCCTGTTAGCTTTAATTCAGAGATGTAACAAGTATCTACTAAATAAAAGAATCGGTTTTTAAATAGCTAGAAAGTAATGGAACTGGCTCATACATTACGATCACTTTACATGCAGACTGTAGAAAATATCTTCCACATAAGTGAATGGTTAGGGGTCTCCTTCTTGGACACCATTCTACTTGGAAAAAGGGGAGGCAAGAAAATAACACAACACGCAAAACGTAACCAGTTTCTCATGGCCGGAAGAACGACTCACAAATTCATGCACATAAACCATAAAAGAAATCAAATAGATGTGTGGATTGAAATCAAGACAGAGTTCCTTAATCAATGTTCTACCAAAATCGGAAAAGTGCAGGGATATAATTGAAATACTGAATCGCCATAACATACCCCGACGAGTGAGCTTTCCAGACTCTCGACCAACTCGTTCTTCTGCCACTAATATCCAAGCTGCCCCGTAGTTTCCTCATTTAGATAAGATTGAGTGTGAAACCTTCATTGCTGAAGATAACCATTCTTCCCCGTTCTTGTCCATCCCTCTAATAACTTCCAACCACCGAGATCATCGATAGTAACTTACAGTGGCTCTTCGCATTCGCAGAGGCCATGCTACCGAGTTTTCAAGGAAATACAACATTTTTTTTTATTTTTTTTTTCCAAAACAAAAATTAACTTCCTTCTTATGAAGGTGACCCCAAGTTTAGTTGAGGTGACAGATGTCGGTTAGAATGAGACAAATGGCATTCTGAGTAGTTTCACTTGGCAATTGGCTTTCAACGAGTGGCGATACCCTAAAACCAACCTCTCCATTATGGAGACAACCTTGCAGGATTTTCTCCCTAAAACTTCCACCAAAAACGCCACTACATTTTAGCTTTATTAAATAAATAAATCTCAAAACCGGTTTCCAAGGAATCCTCGGCTAGGTCTGTTAACGCCAAGCTTTTTAAAGAGATCGTGGAGAGATCATGGAAACTAGAATTTAAGTCCAATACAACAACCGTTACCCATCCTAAAAGGAGGTAGTTGACATCAATCAATTAAGCGAAAGAATGGGTATGTAGTTACCAGTTACATATGTACCTTTATAAGGATTTTATTGTTTCCCACTCATAAATATAAATGTCACTCCTTATTACTTTCAAAGTATCAAATATAGTGATCCATACTACAATCCATGGTTTAACTTAGTAATATAACTTATACTCATTATGAGATAAGTTATGGTTTACATAGGTATGTTCATAATTTGGTTCCACCATATGTAACACATAACATCTTCATATTTTTGAAAAGTGGTTGTATCATCTAGACCCTTAGTTTATTCATACATACTTATTCAAGTTCTATTTTAGGGATTAAGGATTGACTCCTTTTAGTTTTATCAAAGGTTAGAAGTATAACTTTTTACTTCAAATACTAACCCTGATCTATAAAGTAAGCTTCTTTTTCCTTCCATAATAATGGTTTGTTGTCCTTATTATACATATTATTCATATGCATCCCACTCCTTTTTGTTTGTCAAAAATGAGGAGAGTAACCTTCTTCTAATATATATATTTTAATGATATATGCATCTTTTAATTGTCTCTTTAAAGTAATGAATGCCCCTCTCCTTTTTGCTTAGCTAGGGTCATAGCTTACTTAGGATAAAATAGTTATCCAAGTGTTGATCATTAGGTCTTTAGAAATCCTTTCATCGCCTTTCGGAAACTAAAAGGTGTCTTTGGTATCCTTTACTAGGATTTAACCGATAACTTAACTTAAGTGCTTACGACAACACTCATAACTTTTAATGACCTAGGTCTACAATTTAAGTAAGTAGATACCATAACACACATCATTCTCTGGTGGGGCCTTGGCCTTGAGCTCCTCACCAGAATGATTACAATTAGAATAATAATAATATTAATGATAATAATAATTGGGGTCAAAATTGAGGGATGTTACAGAGTGGCATAAAGATTATTCTTTTGAAAGGTAAGATAGCATCCCATCATGGTTAATATAACATTGTTTAACATTACAAATGGGTTCAGAAACAAAACATCTCTATTTTGAACTAAGTTATATTTGATATATTAGGGAGTATGGTATAAAGTAGAAACTCACAATAAAGTGAAGGGGACATCTAAGAAGCCAAATGGTGGATTGTGGATTGTTATTGATGAAGTAATTGGGATATCATGGTGAGTATAATTTGATTTTCAATCCATTTTCAAGGGTTAGGGATTTAATCCTCTCCGTTTTAATAATTTTCCTTGTATCCTATCCTAGGTATGAGAGTTAATAGGCACCGAAGAAAATTCGATTCAAATATATCTTGAGAATTCGATCTTCACTATTGTGTAGTCTCCTAGTATAGAACTTCACCTTACTACACTAAGATAGTTGAAGCTTGTGGCTTCGACCTATAGTTCACTATGAATCTATTGATTGATGTTATTGATGAGAACAAACACATCTTTGCACTTATTTTGTTAATCAAAGTTTCTTTGATATTAGTGCAGTTAAATGACTTGAAGTAGGGTTTTTATTTAATGAATTTTTTTTTATATAACTTAATAATGCTTTACTTGAGTTGATGATGATTATGGTTGTTATTAACGTCCATTGAGACCAATTTTGTTCTATCAAACCTTTAAAAAGGTAAGGAGTCACTTGGTTTTCTTTAGAATTTTATTTCTGTGCTCAAAAATTTTAAGAGAAAAATTCATAAATTACCATAGTTTTGATGAGTTAAAATGTTAAGAAGGTTGGTATTGTAAAAAATATTTTGAATTTGGGATGTAATGTGGGTGTACAAATGACATTTTAATGTGATTTGTTTCTATATGATCTTTAATAGTTTGATCACATTACACTATTGATTCAAAAACAACAAATCATTTAACTAGAAATTTTGCAACAAATCATTTAACTATAAATCTTGATGATTGATCCTCTCACTCACTCCATACCTCACTTTCTCCACCCCCTTCTCTCTCCCCCCATAATTCCTTCTCTCTCTCTCCACCCCTTCTCTCTCACACACATCCACACACTAGGGATAATTTTAAGGATCCATGCTTATTTAAAAGTGTATAAACCTTGGCGAATCTTACCAATTCTTAAAATGTCAACTATAAAATATTTGGCGATATTTTTCTAAAATTATTTCAATTTCTAAGGATTTTATATAGTTTATATAATAATTTGGAGAATTTTAGAGTGAAAAAAGTTTACCCCATCAAAATTGGGTGAAATGGGGCTTCAAAAAATGCAAATTGGCGAATATTGTTTTGGAAAAAAACATGGAAAAATAGCCCATGGGATAAATTTCACCCCTAAAATTATCCTTGCCACACACCCTCTAAAACAATTCCTTTGTTGCCCCTCTCTCCCGCCAAAACTCTTTCTCTCTCCCTCCCTCCCTCCCTCCATGTGTTCCATCCTATCACTCACTCCATCCCTCACTTTCTCCCCCTACCTCCTCTCTCCACCTTTAAGCATTCATCCCTCCTTCATCTCTCCATCTTTCTCTCCTTTCCTTAATATCCATGATCTCTCTCTCTCTCTCTCTCTCTCTCTCTCTCTCTCTCACACACACACACACACACACACACACACACACACACACAATCCCTCATCTCTATCCCTCTATGTAACCATCCTTGACCATCCTTCATTTCCCTAAATCCCTACTCTCTCATTGTTATTATCCCACTCTCTCACCCTCTAACCATCCCTCATCCATCATTCTCTCTCTCTATCTCTCTCTCTCTCTCTCTCTCTCTCTTTGACTCTCCCCCTCTAACCATACATCCATCCAATCCCTTTCCTTTATATTTCTCCTCCCTTGAGTCCCCCTTCATATCAATGTCCAGAGACCCATCCCTCCCTTCCCCTTATATTTCTCCTCCCTTCATCTCCCCCATATCTCTCCCCTACCCATCCCTCCCTCCCACGATTCCCTCTACAACTTCCTCTCCCTCCTTTGATCCCCACCACACCTCTTTTAGCTTAATCAATGTAATGTTGGGGCATGAGCCACCCCATAGATTGTTTGGATGGAATCTTGGGAGTCTAAATTGTATTATAAGGGGATAAGGGTGACATTATAGGGTTTTGGATGGGAGGGATGGGTCTCTCGACATTGACCATAGTCATGGAAGAAAAGATGGTCTAATGAGTCTTAAAATCAACACACATGCACTATAGATGGAATATTTGGCCTTTAGTGGGATATGGGTGTCATTATGAGGTTTTACGCACTAAGGATGGGTATCAGGGTCTTAACCATGGTAATGGGACAAAAGTGTAACAGAAACAAGTCTTCAACCACTACACATGCCCTTTAAAGGGGATATTTAGCTTTAATATGGGATATATGTGCCATTAGACTATTTTATGCATTGAAGATTGTTCTCGAAGTGTTGACCATGGTCATATAGGAACCATTACGAATAATTCCAGACAAGACATAGTTTTGAAGACACTACCATGGTCCAAGGATAAATCCAATCTTATAGGGATTAAATGATTTTTTTATGGTTCATGGTTAAATGAGGTTTCAATAGTTGATATGCACTAAATTGCATATGCAATATAACGTATGTGTGATATATCACATATGCGATTTAGTGATCACGTTTATAAAAAATTGGTCGTTAATAAAAAGCATAAAAAGCATAGAGTTCATATTGCATATGCGTTAAAATGGAGATGCGTTATATCACATATGCGATATTTGTTTAATAAAAAATCTTGGGTTGCGGGCCGTGGGCCAATTTTACTGTATACGAAAAGACAAAATTCTTCCAAAACCCAGCAGAGCATACTGTTCAACCTGCAATTTAATCATTTATTATACAGATCCATAGGTTTTGTACAATTTTGGGTGGATTTCAATGGGGAATCCACGTAATCGAGTTCAGAAGTCAGCAAGAAAGATGCTTACACCCGAAGAAGCTGAAATTAAAAAAGAAAATAAGAGGGAACATTCAAGAAATCGTCAGCATTCATTGGATGACCAAATACCTCCCATTCCCGCTCAACAGATACCTGACGAAGAGGTTGAGGAAGATATTGCAACTTTAATGCAAGCTGGTTATAACCAAGATGAAAATATTGGTCCATTATTAAGCGGACAACCCTCTGAAGAGTTCAATCATTATGTTCATGACGAGATTCTGCAACAACCATGCCAGGTGGTTCAATCTCCTATTCAAAGTTGTCAGCCTGCAATGGATGTGAACGTCTCTCCATCATTTAAAACGACAAGAAATCTTGCATCAAAACAAAAGAGAACTCCTAAACGCATACAAGTGGATGAGAGCGAATTGAATTCCATAGAAGGTAAGGTGGCTAAACGTACAATCCTTTGTCATTGTTCTCAAATAATGAAACAATATTTTGAACCAAAATCTGAAACCGGTAAATGTCAATTGTTTTTAGCTTTGATTAAATCTAGAAGTATGGAAACTGTTAGAAAAAAGTTAGGCATAAGAACATTGAAGAATACCGAATCAAGTAATCACATTGTTAAATCTCTTGCTGCTGCATTCACATCGATTGTTAAAAAAAATCGTTCAAAAGACTATAATGTGGCTCACCGCGTATTGGCTAAACCAATTGTATCTAGATCCACAAGACAACGTTGTTTACTTAAATGCACATTAGAAATTGTCCCTTTACATCCAAAGACCCTTAAAAAATGTTCAGTTAGAAGAGACAAACTTGATGTAGAGGGACAAATGGAAACATTATGGGCATTTAGCAATAGGGTTCCCCGTAAAGACATGAAGTTGGTCGAAGCAATGAAGGGACTAATGCACACTTTTTGGCACAATAACACTAGACCTTCTTCTAACACAAAGGATGTAATAAAATGCTGTAGGGGTACTATGAACAATCAACCTCATGTTAAACATTATCTTGACATGACACAAACTCAACTGTTCGAGATGTTTAAAGTTTCCCACATAGAGCTAAGGCTCGGGAAAAGATCTTTTGAAAAATGCAAGCCTTGGTATGTTAGAATCAATAGAATCTGGAACACTTGTTGTTAGAGATACCAAATAGAGTTTGATCTATATTATAATACATTTTCACATATACATCATTTTTTGCATCCTAACCATGTGTAGGAATGCTCAAATATAGTACCGCCAATGTCATCTAGAGATTTCATCCATAGCATAATGTGTCCAAGGCAAGATGGGTAGACACATTACTTAAAACAATGTGTAGAGGGTTCTTGCAACAATTGTGGTGGGCTATCATTATGGTCCGATTGCATCCATGAGAGTGAAGATCAAGCATTCATGATTGCAATTGTCGAGAAGTAGAACTTTCAGTATGAGACATGTCAACTACGTGATGGGAAAGAAAGCAAGAAGAATAAATTGGTGACTTCACAGGTGACAATATACACGAATAATGTTCATTTAATTGAGTGTACATTATTTATGTTGTTTTATAACATTGTTAAATATTGATGTATATTAATATTCATGTAAATCTTTTTATGTTGTGATATAACATTGTTTATTGTTTTCCACCAGGTGCAAGTATGTGATTTTATTCCAGAGTTCCGTGGAAAGATCCATCAGTACATTCAGCATGTCGATATGGCACGGTGGCAAGATGAGCAATTCAGAATATGTCGGGACACCTTCCCTCGTGGAACAATACTATCAATGGTTGAATTTACGGAAAATTACACCCTGCAACCACAAAATGAAATACAAAGTCAATACTATCACTCAGAGCAGGTGAGCATAATGGTCCATATGACTTATCGACATGGGCCAGATAGCAATGAAGAGAAATGTGTGATATTGAAAGAAAGTCACTTTTACATAAGTGACGAATGGACCCATGACATCCATTACGTGCAACATTGCTTTCAATTGTTCTATGATCATGTGATAGATATGGATATACCATTTTATCGTCATTTGATTTGGTCACATGATTGTGCTGGACAGTTCAAGAATGCACGTGTATTTCAATGGTTGTGTTTGTTGCACATAAAATACAAGGTGCCACATACATGGAACTACTTTGAAACAGGTCATGGAAAAGGAGAGCACGATGGTGTTGGTGCATGCATAAAAAATTCCCTTCCAAGGGAAGAGATGAAGTTTATAGGTGCTCGCCTTCGAGACGATTCATATATAGTCAGAAGGTGTCAATCTGCGATGGGAGAATAAGCAATAAGGAAACACCTAGTGCGGAGAATATTATGGGAGGTGACAGATGTGGACCGATCCCAAACACATCGGGTGAGCATAGTGCATGGAATTAGAGGTTTTCATTCAATTAGAAGCTCAGAAAACTCAGCCCTACAAATTTGGACAAGATTGAAGGCTTTCTTTTGCAGTTCCTGTAGCATCGATGAATTGGATGATTGTGAGTATACACATACAATTGATACACGGGATCAAGTGACACTTGGCACCGATTTCAAGGGGGTTAATGAAATAGACCATTTGGAAGATGATCAGACATATATTTCTGCAAACTATGATCACATATCGGATCTCATACAAGCAGGTACAAAAAAGAAAATTAGTAGTACCTAAATCACTACAAGCCTTTACATTGAAAGAAATTTTATTTATGTTGCATGCAAGACCTTTTTTAATATTTATGTATTTATAACCTTTTTTTATTCCCTTTCATAGGTCCGAGATGGGAACACTACCAACACTGGATTGGCGGAGGGTTTTGCGGAGTTGACCCACTAATGCGAGATTGAATTGAAGGAAACTAAGCAAAACCCTAGTTTACGAAATGAATGCACCATGAAGTCACTGGGCCATGAAAACACAAGGGAGAGGGCTACCTAGAGGTAATCGCATGCAAGGAGACCAATGGATTCTATGGTTCGTCGATCCGACCTCCGGTTGCCGAGTTATGTCGAGTTGCAAGTCGCATGAAAATGTTGTTCAGGGACATTTGAGCATTAATCTCTTGTTTTAATAAAGCATATTCACCCTAACCAAGTGTTTTACACACGCTTGGTTAATTCTAGAAATTACATGTGCAAGGTAAATAATCTATAAATTTTCATTGTGCACATTCAAGGTACATAATCTCGAAAATGCTAAATTACATGCATGGTTCTCATTTAATTTATTGGTTATGGGTTTATTTTGATAATTTATTGGTTACACTATTTCCTTGTAACTAACCATTTCATAATTTATTGGTTATACTAATTCCTTGTAACTCAACATTTACACATGTAGTTTACTTTCAGTTAGCCCTTCAAGGTTTAAATTTTTGTTGCATTTCTTAAAGATCTAAAAGTGTTAGAAAAGGTGAATTTTTTATGCTAACTCAAGATGAGAATAAAGGTAGAATTGTTGTTTGATAGTCCTTAGAATATTCTTGTAGCATGTTTGGGATGGCGAAGTTGTTGAAGACTTTAGGGAAGTGGGCTTTCCTTCAAAGTTAAGTAGTCTTTTGGGAGTTAATGAAATTAGATCACAGTTGTTGCAGACCGTTGGTATATGTGTTTAGTGTGAAGTTACTTGTTGGTCATAAATATCCTAAAAGGGTTGATTTTGATAATAATTGCAAACAAGTTTATTTTATGTGCACAACATTTTTCCAAAAAGATTGCCTATTTAATGGGATCTTAAAAGTATTCTTTAACAATTATACAACCAAGTATGGAAACATTTTGGTGTTGCTCATGAAGCTGTTCGTTGAGTTTGTTTGAACTATTGTGTGAGACTTGTTTCAACCATCTCATTTAATTTTCAAGGCGTTCTTGGGATAGGTTTTTTCAATATTTTAAACATATAACGCAACAACAACATCAAACAAAAAAATTGAGACATAAATATAAAAAATAAAAATGATATATAAGATGTCAAGTGGTACATCACACTTTTTTATTGAGATATGATATCTAGATCCTAAGTCATAAGTCTCGACAGGATGATACAAAATCACATAGTGATTTCTATTTATCCCCCTTTTCACTGCCAATGTCAGTGGCTTTTGAGAAGTCAATCTTTCTTTTTCAGCTTTTGGATGGCATTCGCCAACGCTGAATGGGAGGAGTGCTTCTCATTTCCAGAATCTGTACACACAAGTTACAAAAGTTTGTAAGTTAGTTTACCAAGCTATAAAAATAAAAACAAATCTATGTACATTTGTTCAAATTCCAAGCAAATATAGCATTTTTACTTACCATGCATGTGCAAGTCAAGGTAATAAGCCGTGTAACTGCATGTACTTGGGGGGGGCATGGAGGGTCATCAGTGGCCCTAATTGGGTGCTCTTCAAGCACCAGTGTATCACTATATGCTTGCATAAAGTAACATATGGACCAATGTCAGCAAATAGAAAGAAAATGAGACTGTATATACTACATGGACGTACAATGACCTTATCAAAGAAAGAGAGACATACATGTACCTGGGGGGGGAGAGGTGGGTCACCAACAAGATTGATTTGGTGCTCTTCAAGCATCATTGCATCACTAGATGCCTACATAAAGTAACATATGGACCAATGATAGAAAATACAAAGAGAACAAGCCTGTATATACTATGTATGGACATACAATGAACTTTTCAAAGAAAGAGAGACATACACATGTACTTGCGGGGGGGGAGTGGTGGGTCACCAACAATGTCAATTCAGCGCTCTTCAAGCACCATTGCATCACTAGAGTCCTGCATAAAGTAAAATATGGACCAATGTCAGCAAATACAAAGAAAATGAGACTATATATACTATGTATGCACATACAATGGCCTTTTAAAAGAAAGAGAGACGTACACGTACCTGCGGGGGGGGGAGAGGTGGGTCACCAACAACATCGATTTGGTGCTCTTCAAGCACCATTGCATCATTAGATGCCTGCATAAAGTAACATGTGGGCCAATGTCAACAAATACAAAGAAAATGAGACTATATATACTACATGGACGTACAATGACCTTTTCAAAGAAAGAGAGACATACATGTAACTTGGGGGGGGAGAGGTGGGTTACCAACAACTTCGATTTGGTGTTCTTCAAGCACCACTGCATCACTAGATGCCTGAATAAAGTAACATATATGTCAATGTCATTAAATACAAAGAGAAAAAACTGTATATATACTGCATGGATGGACAATGACTTTTTCAAGGAAAGTGAGACATGTACACGTACCTTCGGGGGGGGGAGAGGGTCACCGGTGGGTGGACTAAATGATGTTGTCCTAAATAGACGGTGAAACATAGCCTGGTAACCATGCTACATAACAAAAGATAAAGATACAATTAGAAAAATTCTAATAATTAAATGCATACATGTTTCAAATCATTAAAAGCATAATTAAAAGAATACATGAGTTTGGGAATCTTCCTCTACATGGGAGGGACTGACCTGGGATTCCACAAACTCATCGTGCCCATTGTTCATAAAACATATTGTATCAAGTTTAAGACATATTGAATGTTGTAATCTCTAAATTATAAATATGTAAATCACTCGATGACAAATTAAAAAGTAAAGTTCTTACAGCTAATGGTGAAGCACCAAAATCATATGCAGCATTGACCACTGCATTAATGATATCAGCATCAACGACCAGATTATGTGAATTTGGGGTGTCATTGAACACCAGTTGTATATTTGTTCACGTAAATTGTCAAATAATTATTTAAATATAAATAAATTACGAAAAAAATTGAAAACTGTGATATAAAACAAAATATATACTATGTACAGAATGAATTTTACTTACATATCGAAGTAATCCATCGCCCCGAAACTCTGAAGAAGGCCCATAGCATATGCTTCGACATGATGTGCAAGGGTGTGGAATAACACGATGCTCTGAAGACTCTGCATCATCGGTGCGATGTGTAGCTCTGGTTTGTTCTTGGGACCTAAAAAGTGGATCCTCAATGTGAGATGGGCCAACCTCGAAAGTGCCAACCCCTTGGCCTACATTGCCTTCGATGACAGTCCCATGTTGAAGTAATGTATCTTCCGAATGAAATAAGGCCTCCTGCGTATCATCAAGAATGGGACCAGCTGGAGGATATACCTGAGGGGGGTTTGGTGTTCGTGGAGAGCTTTGCACACGGTTAGGATCAGTCCTAGCCCCTTCCCTATCTTGGGGCATCCCACGACCTACCCCCTAGAACTCTAGAATGTCAAAATAGTTCACATGTTTCCCCTGGATAAATTCTGCATACATCTTCCTAAGGAAATAAAATGGGATGCCTCTATTCCCATGAGGGTCTTCATCGAAGACCATGTACTAGCGATCCATCCAATTGGATTTAATAATTGGTTCCATGCACCAGTCTATGGAAATGTGTGGTCGACTGGTGGCTAGAACCAATCCGGTGCTAGGGTCTCAGAATAATGAAAACAATTGGTCTTTTGTTATCTTTAGTTTTTTGACATCTTTGTAGCTCAACCCAGTGGAATAGTATTGCCTTTGGGAATCTTTGTACAAGCTAATGTTGTACAGTGCTCCTTGGGCATTGGAAATTGTGTTAGTTATTGTATCTAATGCCTCAGCTAAATATTGTCTTAAATGGTCCCCCCCTCTAAACAATGAGCTAAGGTGCTTCAATGCACTCAAACGAACCAGAATCTCAGTATTATCGTTGTGTTCCTCCTCGGTGTTTGGGTTTGTGTGCAGATTTGGGTTTGGGTTTGGATTTGGGTTTGGGTTTTGGTTTGTGTTTCAGTTTCTGTCCTCTGTTAAGATTACAACAACAAGTGCAAAATTTAATTAATAAATTTTCTTGTTTGGTTTAATATGTATCAAAATTTTATTAAATTGGTTTAAAAAAAAACAAAAACTATTAAATTGACAAACACACAAACGAAAATTGAAAGGAATTTGGAAGGAAAGGGCAACCTACCTTCCATTGTATCCCAAGTGTGAATTGGATCTTCCTAATTTGCCTCCTCCTTCTGTCAAACTCAAATCGACAGTGCATTTTTTCGCCCTCCCGAAATCGCCGACCTTGATTGTGTATGCGCAAATGAGAGTGCAGGCCATTGTTTTTTCTTTTGGTATTACAAATCGCAAGTGCGATATATCTCTAGTGTGATATATTGCACTTGCGATTTGTAACTCTTAAGAAATATGCAACAATTAAAGTTTTTGTAATGGTCGCTTATTGAGTTCAACAATTTTTATATTGCAATTTTTGTATTACAAATCGCACTTGTGATTTTTAACTCTTACAAAATGCAAGTGCGATATATCGCACTTGCGATTTGTAAATATTACAAAACGCAAGTGCGATATATCGCACTTGCGATATATGATAACTAACCTTAACCTCGGTTTTGGGCTCAGGTTTGTCCGAACCTAGCCACAATAGCGCATATGCATTATGGATTTCCATTTCGGAAATGCGTTTTCAATTTCTAAAGTGGTACTAAAATGTGGAACCAACTTCGTGTGCCCACCCTTTTATGTTATAGATGGAATCATGGAGTGTCAATGTTTGTAAGAGTTTGAGATATATTTTTAGTGTGAACTTTGATTCAATGTGAATTTCCATTCTATTTAAGGGTGCTAGCTCAATGAAAGATCACATGCCTTACAGGCATGAGGTTGGTGGTTCGATTCCTCCATTCCCTATCTACATAAATCAATAACTAATTAAATGACCAATTAACAACAATCAATGATTAAATAAGTTACTAGTTAACAACAATCAATGACGAAATAAATGACCACTTAACAACAATCAATGACTAAATAAATGACCACTTAACAACAATCAATGACTAAATGCAATATCAAACAATGATTACTAATGACCAAATAGTGACAATTAATGACCAAATAAATGACTAAATATATGACCAACGCATGAAGCAATTCAAGCAATTTATGACCAAGTGATAAATGAGCAATTTGGTTGGGTGATAAGTGATTGCTAATTTATGACCAACGGTCACGTGACTAAGTTTAGTCATTTGTCACCCATTTTTAGTCATTTGTTTAGTCACTTATCACCCATTTTGTACTAGTGGAGTGACTCCCCATCATTGTAATACAAAAGATATAGAAAAAATGTTATAAGGCTTTTACCAAGTAATAATAAAATATCATTGTTGTCATTTCCTTGTGGTTTTACTTATATACAATAGGGTTTCCACGTAAACCTCATGTTCTATCATTATTATTACTATTGTTTTATTTATTTTTTCATTTTTATAACATATTTTATTAGATCCTAAAATCAGAAGCATAAGGTTTTCTGCGAGTGTGAGTTACAACAATGACATGAGATTTAACTCTGTTTGAAATTGACTAGTTTGATGGAAATAATTTACTACTATGTAAATGAAGTTGGAATATTGGTTGCATCAAAATGACCAAGCCCTAATCTTTAAAGTGGTTGCAAAAAAATTGAGTGGCGTGACAAATGAGTTATTCATAAAGATGGATAGAAAGCGGGGTTTCTACAATTTGTATTTTCCTGACGAACTTTATCTTGTCCAATGTTGCTGAACAAAATACCATGAAATCCATTTCGGAGAAACTTGAGAAGCTATATGAGACTAAATCAGAAACAAATAATGTTTTCCTGAAAAAACAACCACGGAAAATTTTAAGGATTCAAAACTTTATCAAAGCATAGAAACCTTGGAAAATCTTACTAATACTTCAATTTCAACCATAATATCTCTGGTGAAATTTTTGTAAAGGTATTCAAATTTATAAGGACTTTATATAGTTTTTGGACAATTTTGGTAACTTTTAGAGTAAAAACAATTATCCCATGGAATTCAGGTGAATCATTTTAGAAAAAAATGGAAATTGAAAAATATTTTTTTGGAAAAGAACATCAAAAGATAACCCATGGGCTAAATTTCTGTAATGTCCCCAATTTGAGATTTTTCCCAATTTGGTCAATTTTCGAAACTTGGACTAGTAAAGCCCCAAACTGTCCCAAATGATTGCAAATATTTTCGAATGGTGTATGGATTGTATTGAGATGTATTTGGACACATTAAAGCATCTATTATATGCTTGGACACTTTACAAATACTTCAGCAACTTGCATTTACACCAGGGTATTTTTTAAGGGTTATAAAATTATACTTAAGTATAGTATTCTAGGTGATTATTTTGGATTGAAAAAAGAATATATATAGATTGGTAGGATAATGTTACATATGAAGCATACGATCAACTACAGAAACTTGTAAATTTTGGCGAATATCGTGTTAAAAAAACATATTTACTTTAAATATAGACGATATTAGAGGCTAAAAATGAACAAATAGCGAATTTATTTTTTGAAAAAAACCCAAAAAATAGTGAATTGGCTAAATTTTTCCCCTAAAAATTTCCCTAATTTACACTTAGAGAATGAAAGGAAGAATTACTAAGAAAATCGATGTTGAAACCCCCAAGGGTAGATGGCTCCAAAAGACTCCTGAGGATTTCGAATTGGGTATGAAGGTATATGAATGGTATTAAGACATAAAAATGAACCTCATGGGATATTAGACACTATCATAATACATCTGCAGCATTCATTTAACTTCAGGATAAGTTGAGGAATTTTACAAGTAAATTCGAGGTTCAAACCCATAAGGGTTGGGGACAAAGATGGCTTCCCAAATGTTGTAAGACCTTCCCAAATTTCATAACAAAGACATGGCACAGTTAAAGGAATTCAATGGGATCCCCAATGCATCATCAATTATTTTCTATAGTCTTCTTCAACTCCCATAAATCAGAGATTTGTATACATGTCTTCACATAGGGGGAAATGATGTTAAACTTCACCAGTTGTTATGAAATTAAAAATTTAGGTTCCAAGGAATTGTGAAATGTTAATGAAAATTATTCAAATCATTAATGGAACTCCATACATCAATAAAATCACATATATTGACTGATATAATTTGAAATAAATCCTCTTCAAGCTCCAACAACAAGATAAAGAGAAAATGGCTCCATTTATGCATTGTTTGGTATTTTTACATAGTTTCACTTGGTATTTCAACCTGAGAGTATTTTGAGAATCAAATAAATAGTGTATATATATATATTAGAATACAAATAAATGGATATTCTTAGACTCTCCCAAAGAGATCAACATCTCACCAAAGGCGCAATTCCTCCATGAGCCAAAATATGAAAGGAAATGTGTGATAGAGATGAGAACAAGTTGTAGAAGAAAGAACCACAAGCTGCCTTGTAGATTCAACCTGCAACTAATAAATAAATTTTAGCTCCAAATGAAAGGTCAGAATGGCCTCTGCAATTTCCAATTAGGATGGGAATCTTTCACCCTCGAAATTGGTACTAAGGCAAGTAGAGTAAACACTCCACTAGCATGGACAAGCTAGAAGCTCTCCAAATTGCAAAGATGTAAATAAAAAATTATCAAAACCTACTCTACTTCTTTGTTCTTGAATTTTATAAACTTCCAAATACCTCCTTATCTCTAATTCCATCCATGATATTCATTCCATCTCAAATTAGGAAGAGATTCCAATGTATGCCACTTGTCCCTCCATTCGTAGCCTCCTCCTTCACTCAACTTGAATGGGTGAATCTTTGGCTGCCATAACTCCCTTGTGCACCATATTATAGTCTATTTTTATCCCTAGCATGTCATTTATGTCATATGTCAGAAATCATGTCTGATTTGTGTCATAGGTGTCATAGCATCTTCATCATTGTTGTCATAGAAGCTAGGGAATCTAACCCAAGTGTCTCAATATCTCTCAAATCCCTCTTCATCTTCCATGGGAGTTACTATTCCACTCGAATTCGACCTTCTTTGATTCATGCCAAGTATATTAACCTCCCAATTCCCCAAGAACATTAGACTCCGTCTTGGATTCGAATGGGTGAGAATAGGATGCCATGTGGCATGGGGAATCTAGCTTTGTGTGGGTCCCACACCACCAATGTGTCTCCATGGCCAAGTGCCACCTTCTTTTCCTATCAGAAATATTTATTTAACCCTTTTTAATATATTTATGTCAATCTAATGTCCATTTGGGGTTTATTAGATTCCTTATTCAAAATCCCAATGTTTCCACCCCAACCTAGGAAACTAGTAGATTTGTGGAATTTTCTCTTTTGAGATTTATTTGAATGGGGACATTACAGTCCTCCCCACCCAAGATTGTTTGTCCTAAAGAAATTTATAACATGGATTTTGAAGAACATGCTTCCTTTCCAAAAATTTCTTTCCCAAAAACATTTGAAACCAGTGAGACTAAAAATTATTCCAGGGTCCCATTGCTTGCATTGGACTCCAACAATTAGGTGTGCTCTCCAACCCAGACGATTAGGAAAGAGAATTCCTAGATCCCATTTCCTTGTATGCATTCTTCCAATCATCATTAGTACAAAATATGGATAATCAAAGTACATAGAAACATAATAAAACTGTACATCAAGGAGGTGCCTCATCAAAGAATCATGAAGGTGCTTATACCTCCAAGCAAGTAGACCACCATTCTCCAAGTGCATACAAGCATCAAGTGACCAATCAAATATGCTCCAATGACATAGGTGAGGATCCCATGTCCTATAATGCTACTCCAAAAGGATGTAAGATGAATCAAAACAATCAGCCATGTGTCCTTTCATCCGAGAAGTGAATGAAGGACCTCCACTAAAATCTGAACCAAGTAGGGAGCAAAGAAAACAATGAGCCTTCAAGGGGCTCACATAAGTACCATTTATGCATCCATGGATATGTGTATCATCAAGAAATAACAAAGGATGTTGCTGGAAATGTAAATAATAAGGTTCTCTAGTCATGTCATCATCAAAAGGAGAGATAGGCATTTCATACTCCTCATGTGGCACCATTAGAAAAAAACCCTTTCACCTGATTTTCATCCCCGATTGATGTGGTTCAAAAAGAAGTAGGGGTTGAGGAATTATGAACCAAAATTAAATATTTGCAAGTCCTACCCATCGAAATATTTAATTCATCTTCTCCATAATTGGCTGGTCCAACTATTGTGATATCATGTGCCTCCTCCAAGGATTTTCAACTCTCTCCATGAGGAAACTCAAATCCCCCTTAACAAAGACAAGTGATTGTCTTTCTTCTTATTTGAGTGTAGCATCTTCAAGCACCTGCATATCAACATGTACCTCATGTTCCACCATTACATGAGGTTCCTCCTTTGTGACATATATTCTTTCATCCATTGCCTTCTTTTCCTTGAAAGCAGAACCCCTGCTCCCTCCTATTGCCAATTTGCTTCCAAATTGACTAGCCAATAATTCAAACCCTTGCATTAGATGTTTGTCATGTCTTCAAAGAACGGCTTCAGGAATTTTATAAACTCCTAATTCTCCTATAAGGTTCCTTTCTCATCCTTACTCATGGTTACCAAAGAATGCACTTCTTCTCCTACTTCTTCCCTTTCAGCAAAAGTAATTTCAGTTTCAGTTTCTAAGGGTGGGGGATGATTTCTTTGAATTCTTGTCCTCATGAATGGTCATCCACATTAGGTGCAAGGACCATGCTTTAATACCACTGTAAGGTCGCGAATTTGATATTTTTCCCACTTTGGCCAATTTTCGAAACTTGGAATAGTAAAGCTCCAAACTGTCCCAAATGATCCCAAATATTTTCAAATGGTGTATGGAGTGGATTGAGATGTATTTGGACACATTAAAGCATCTATTATATGCTTGGAAAATTTACAAATACTTTAGCAACTTGCATTTACACTTAGAGAATGAAAGGAAGAATTACTAGGAAAATCGATGTTGAAACCCCCAAGGGTAGATGGCTCCAAAATACTCTTGAGGATTTCAAATTGGGTATGAAGGTATATGAATGGTATTAAGACATAAAAATGAACCTCATGGGTGCTTAGACACTATCAGAAGACTTCTGCAACATTCATTTAAGTTCGGGAGAAGTTGGGTAATTTTACTATTAAATTCGAGGTTCAAACCCCCATGGTATCATAGCATAGCTTAGATGAGAATTATCATTATCATTTTGGATGAGCATAGCTCGAATTTAGTAGTAAAATTCCCCAAATTCCCCTAAAGTTAAATGAATGTTGCAGAAGTATTCTGATAGTGTCTAAGCACCCATGAAGTTCATTTTTATGTCTTAATACCACTCATATACCTTCATACCCAATTCAAAATCCTCAGGAGTCTTTTGGATCCATCTACCCTTGGGGGTTTCAACATTGTTTTTCCTAGTAATTTTGCCTTTCATTCTCTAAGTGTAAATGTAAGTTATTGAAGTATTTGTAAAGTGTCCAAGCATATAGTAGTTTCTTTAATGTGTCCAAATACATCTTAATCCACTCCATACACCATTCGAAAATATTTGGGATCATTTGGGACAGTTTGGGGCTTTACTAGTCCAAAATTCAAAAATTGACCAAATTGGGAAAAATCTCAAATTGGGGACATTACAATTTCACCCCCAAAATGTTTCCTTCAAAACAAATTTCTTGCCTAAGGATGAAGGAGGGTTCAAATTTTGCATATAATCTAAACAATTTTAATACCCTAGTAAACAAAATGTTTGTGGTTGGTATAAAGGTGGATGATGAGGACAAAACAATCATCTTACTCTATTCCCTCCCAAATACCTATGATCATATGGTGGTAAAATTCACCAAATCATCATCGGGAACTCTAAATTTTGATAATGTGTTAGCTCCTTTGCTAGGAGAATACTTGAGGTGAAAATCATCTTTAGATCCCTCAACCAATCAAGACCTATCTGTGAGAGGGCGATCTAGAAAAAGGGGTCAACAAGGGAGATCATAGTCTAGTTCCAAGTCCAGACGATGTAAGAAATGAAAGTGATAGAATTGTGGGAAACTAGGGCACTAAAGGAAGGATTGTTGGCATCTGAAGAAGGAAAAGAAGGATGTAAATCCATGTCAACCATCAACTGAAGTTAGCATAGTGGATTCATAAGAGATGAAAAAATGTGAGTTTTTATGTTTGAGTAACAACAGATCTCTATTATATGCTTGGGTTTTGGACTTAGGCACATCTTTCCACACGTCTCCACATAGAGAGTGGTTTTTCAAATATCAACCCTATAGTGTTATAATTATCTACTTGGGTGAGGATAATCCTTCAAATTGTTGGAAGAGGGGACATCGATATCAGTCTACATGATAGTACATAAAACAAGTTGTGTGATGTACGACATGCACCAAATCTTTGGAAGAATTGGATATCAATGAAGATGATGTATAAGATAGGTTATTCTACTACCTTTGATTACAATCGATGTAAAATTACCAAATGATCCCTCATGATGGAAAAATGAGAATCTTATGGGACCCTATATCATTTGCACAATGATAAAACAACAAATCAAGTAGTAGTAGAACACTTGGGGAATATTATGGATGTATTCATGTTGTGGCATCAAAAAATACAATATATGAGTGAAAATGGTTTGGAAAATCCTCATGATCGAGATATGCTTTCTAGGATTATGTATTATGATTTAGACTTCTGCAAGAACTATACTTGTGTTAAACAAAAGAGTGTTCGATTTACTACAAGATCAAGTAAAAGTTTTGATCTTTTGCAACTTGTTCATTATGATATATTTGGACTAGTCCTCACTCTTTCTAAAAATGATACTATATATTTTATGAATTTTATAGATGATTATTTTAGAAGAATGTGGATGTATTTTCTAAAAATAAGTCAGAATACTTTGAGAAATTTACAGAGTTCAAAGCACGAGTAGAGAAAAGTTTGGGAAAGTACATTATGTCTCAAATCTAATAATGGAGGAGAATATTTATCCAATAAATTTGATAAGATTTTTACATAGGAAGGAATTAATGTCACGTCCCCTCTCGTGGATCCAACGCAAGGAAGAGAACATGACTGTAGATCTTGGGGATTTTACATAAACTCAACCCATTTCATTAAATTCATAAAAACAAATGTGTGCAAATGCAAATCAAGCAAACATGCACAACAAAATAAAACATCATCCACACACATTTCATATGCATTGAGCATATCAATAACAATCATCAATTAAAACATTGCGGAAGTAAAACACATAGATAGAAAAATACTTATCTTCATTGTGAAATGGTCCCAATCAACTAGCTATGTCATTGCAACGTTCCACCCAACCATAGGTCTCTGCCCATCCTGTATTCTTTTAGCACTCAAAGACCACCCCTAAGCTAGGCATGCTTTCTACAAGAAAAAGGGGACTCTCAAGCAGAGCACATCCCAATCAAAGATCACATCTAAGCCAAGCCAGTCTACAGCTGGGTTGTGATATCCCTCTCTTTTTGTATCCTATTGTTTTGTAAAAATGTCATAATTTGTAAGACGAAGATTAAAAGTGTTTTACAGCTGACCTTAGAGCTTTAATTATCATCGTCATAAAAGAATAGATATTCGACGCAAGTTGGATTAAATGATAAAGTCAAATTATATAAAGTATTCGTACAATTATTAGGGTAGAGAGACATCCTAGAATTTTGATGCAAAGGAATTATTTTATAATATATATATATATGTATATAGACAAACAAAACTATATAAAGGAATCGATTATCTAAATGGACTTTGTTTATATGAATTTTTTTATAGGGATATCCTTGTTGAAAGGAGCAGCCCTTACTGACAACTATTTTTAGTGGAAAATAAAGCTAATATTAAAGACCACGCGGAGGAATTTGAGGAGAAGATTATGCAATTGGTCTCCTGGGATGGAGTCGTGATAGCAAACAGAAAACGGTCCATATAGTGGAGAATTAATTATTTATGGAGTTAGTGGGGTGTTGGTTGAATTTTATTGAGAGCTTATGCTACGAATTGTCTCCCGAGTGGAGTATTGAGCTCGTTAAAGCCACCCCTTGGATTTTAAGTCAGGGATGAATCACCATTGTCAAAAAGGAAAACGGCCATTTGTTTTAGTAGAAACTGCCATTTGTCGTTGAGGTGGAGAGATGGATAGTTTGATACGCCACCATAGATACCAGGAGCTATTTTTTTTTTCTAACCCCGGGTTTTCATTAAGGAGGGGGTTCCACCTGTTCTGGAAAGAAGGTGGAAGGGGAAAGACATCTCTTGGATATCTTGATCCTCTGCAACATCTTGGGTTACTTTAATTGTTTATGTTTTTTTTTGCTTTCTGGGGAATATATCCACCTCTGTGGAGTTGTTTCTAACAGTGAAGGGTGTACGGGAAGGGACGGTTGAGCTCGTTGGAGAAGCTCGATCTCAGGTCATTTTAGTGTTTCCTTTATGCGAATCTGAGGTGCACGGGAAGGAACGGCTAAGCTCGGTGGAGCAAGCTCGATCACATATCGTTTGGTATTTTAACTTATATGAATTAGCTTGGTGATGTCTGGGTGGATCTCGTCTGACCCATTTGCTTGGATTCTTCGTATTGGTGAGGCTTTGATCTCACCACGCTGGTTTCCTTTGTGTAAATTATGTGGTTACACATTTAGTACTGTATAAAATCTGTTGTAGGCCCTCGTTCACTCCTTACCAATGCATAAGGATCACTATGGTAAGCCCACCGCCTATGCTTGCTGACTGTTTTCTTCTGATAGTAATCGTAGTGAATATCTGCGTCCTGCAGTTTTAACTGACAGGTTCAGATCTAATGTTGTCGGATCGCTGTGAGTATAAAACTCATTTTATTGCTTTATATTTTTCTTCCTTGCTAACGAATGCCATTTATCACCTGTTTAAATGTTTTCATCTTATCTCAGTGGGTACATTGTTTTGGGGTGATATCTCCGAAGTGAAGATCAATCCCTGGATATTTTTGGGATAGAGTCCTTGTGCACAATAGCGATTTGCTTAGCATAACTAATCTGATTCATAGAGGTTGTTTTCTATACAGAGATCTTTTAGTATCATCTCTGCGTGCACATTGCTTGATAGAGCATTGCTTAGTATGAGATCTAGTTTTTCTCCAATACGTTGAGAAGAAAGTGACGGATCAGCTATGAGGAGCTAGCCAATCCCATAAACTGCATACTTTATTAGAATCCCTGTGCACAGTAGCGATTTTTTTTATTATAACTAATCTACTTCATGGAGTTTGTTTTCTGTACAGAGATCTTTTAATATTATCTATGCTTGCACATTGCTTGATAGAGTATCGTTTTGTATGAGATCTATATCTATGTTGAATGCATTACGAAACCGTTTCTTAGATATGCAACTGAGTGAATGCGTTATGTATTTTTGGATATGCTTCTTAGATCTTTGGCCGTTCGAATGCTTTATAGATATTCTTCTTAAATCTTCATATAGGTTGAATGCATTATGAAGCTGTAACCCTGTCGGTTTCCATTTTTAGGAGCAAACCCTGTCGAGATCTTTTTATACTACATGGTGATGGAATGCCTGGAACTCGTCTTTATTTCTGTATGAATGTGAATGCTGGAATCGTATTTCCTGGAACAAGTCATATCTTTATATAAGATGGCTCCCCAAAAAGTACTAGTCTATGAAGAGAAAGCCCAGGCGGTAAATTTTGGAAGGATCTCGGTATATTATAGATCCCTAACCCCACTCCTTTAATTATATGTAGATCTCTTTTACAGTAATGTAGTGATGAATATTGGAAAGATTGTGTTAAGTTAGATGATGTAGTGTTGAGTAATCGAAAGATTGGTTAGGTTATAAACCGTCGAGTAGTTGATGTAGTGATTGAAGATTCAGAAGATTTGGTTAAGTTATAAACTGTCGAATAGTTGTTGTATAAACCACCGAGTAGTTGATGTAGTGATTGAAGATTCAGAAGATTTGGTTAAGTTATAAACTGCGGAATAGTTGTTGTAGTGATTGAATATTAGGAAGATTTTGTTAAGTTATAGACTGTCGCATAATTAATGTAGTATTGTACATTCGGAAAGACTTTGTTGAGTTATAAACTGATGAATAGTGATGAAGTGTTGAATATTCAGAAATAACCTTGTTATTTCCTTATCATCAGAGTTAGGTCGTTATAGCCGTAGTAATGTTAATGTTGCTTGTCTTGAAAGCACTCTCGATGAGAGCAGCTGTGAAAGGTGGAATTGATTAATGCAACAAGAGTTTTGCGGATGTAAAGGTCTACTTTTATGAATAAAATTTGATGCTGCAAAGATGAATGAAGTAGGTACCATTGAGTATCTTTTAGATATCTAAGCCTTGTTTTTAAAAATATATATATAAATATAAACTGGGTTTTGAATGTAGAGGGTAGGACGGCCGCAAGGGCCTGATCCATACTGTCCTAGCTTGAATTTATCTGTTGTTGAATATATTTTATATATATGAAGATATGTACAGGCTGGATATCAAATGATAGGACGACCACGAAGGCCGACCCATAATATTCTATGGTAAGAAACTCTACTTTTGTATGTTTTCGTAGGAATGTTGTTGATTTATGATTGAAAATCTAAAGGAACTCTCATTAAGTTTTTGTGAATCCCTGTCATATCTTGGGTATGGACTTAGGAATGTATCGAAAGTACTCTCAAGGAGAGTTGTTGTAAAAGTGTAAAGTAAGTTTTTATTGCTGAAAAGTAATTTCTCTACCTTAAGGGTTCTCTAGGAGAAGGCCATTAAGTAAAGAAAGTGTCAACAATGATGCAACAAAAGATGTTGCAAAATGTAATTTGTTGTCTCGACAAATGAATGAAAAGACCTGCCCTTTGTGGACATAGCCCAATAGGGGTGAACCACCTGAAATTGTTCTCTTCTTATGTGTATGTGTGTTATTGTTGTTGATATATTTATTATGGGAATTTCTTGATGTCATGAGATAAATGTATGGTTGAAAGGAGACCCAAGGAGTTGCAATGGTAATACTCAATAACATAAGCAAATTGACTTGTATAAGAATGTCAAGTGTATGCACAAGAATTAATTACATGTTGGTTGTTTCCTTATAATGTTTTATTGCGAAGATCTTTAAGGGAATAAATTTTAATTTTCACCAAAATACTAACATGCAAATCTTGGAGATGTTACATATGGTATCAGAGCACAGGTTGCAAACACTCGGGCTTATTTGGGCTCAGTCGGGGAAAACATATATGAGTTAGTCGAACTGGCGACACAAGACGCAATAGAAAATTTCATTTCAACGGATCGACAACAGGTAGCTTACAAGTCGTCATTGAATTGCAAGTAAGTATGTTTCATTTGGTGAAAGCATTATAGTGACGCAACATTGTTTGTAGGTAAGGATAGTATATGTTTCATTATGGAGATGAATGATCTGTTATTGGTAAATATTAGCTATGAATATATCCTCCTATTTTACAATTAGATTCATTGGACGAAAAAAAATAGTCTTTAGAATGATAACGGTTATGGTTTGTGGAATGAGTCTTCGTAGATTGAAAGTCATCCTAGTTATGAACGTGCTAAACTGAGGAACTCTCCTAAATCTGTTGATTTGATATTTCGTCTTAAATACTTATTTCCTTCTCTAACTTTATTGTTATTCTTAGGAGTGGATATCTTTCAGTTTCAGTAAACGCGTCATATGGGAGAATAGGGTTGATACATTTTGTTGATTGTTTCTGACTAATCGAATTTTATTGATCCATTCGTCAGGATTTCCGAATATGAGATTCAGATAGATAAAATAAGCAACTTATATCTGTTAAGTCTTTTATAAAGTAATTATATATACTAATATTTGACTATAGAAGATAGTCTAATGTTTTGATTATGTTAGGAACTATCAAGTTCCTTCATATATAAAGCCACTTTGAATGATAAATTTATAATGTTGACATAACTAATAAATTCTGGAAAAATGCTTACAGCCGAACTAACCTTCCACAAGAAATGTAGACTTTCTAGTCTAGATTCTGTTAACTGCAAAGTAAGAGAGTTTGAAAATTTTCCCTATGACTGCGAGGGAAAAGTTGGATAAATAATAGAGTATATGATGGAAATGCATGATCTCATCTTCATGGATGTTGGGATACTATGAGTGGTAGTAATAAAAACTATACTTTTATGAGACCATGATTTATGATGATTTGTTGTCACATACAATTATATGTGGTGTCAAAATGATTATTTTGGTTAAGAGATAAAATTTTAGTTAATCATGTTGTTCACGTAATGAATGCATAGATGTAATTAATGGTGAGTATGTGTTGTTGTATGAATAAAAGTATTGGAAAACTAGAACCGCCACGGAATGGTAATACATGACACTTTAATTACCTGATGTCTTTATAATGACTGTGTTATATCCACATTAGGAGTTAAGGAAAACCTTTAATATCAGGGAATTTCCATGATAGATCAGAAGTAATATTTAATAGTAATTGATGTATAAGTTTTTATGAAACAATTCAAGGTGATGATCGACATATGTTTTATGCATGATTGCTCTTATGATTTAATTACCTTTTTTTTTCTTTTTACGACTAACACATTTAATGTTGTGGTCGAGCGGGATGTTATATTCCCACACATCACTACAACAGTCAAGAGGTAAAAATGGGATATATAGATTCTTGTAATATTTAGTGTAATACTAATAGGTGATGATACAGGTAAACTGGTACCTCGACATACGAGGATATTATAATAAGAAGATATGCGGTCACCCTTACAGAAGTATATGGTTATCATTATAAGGTATGCAAGTATGTTTTAGAAAATTAGTTATTTCTATGTGATGTTGGTATATACAAAGAAGTTGTATAACTAAAATAGGAAGTGTGTTTGAAATGGTGAAGGATAACATTCAAGGTTAAGAAATCATAATGTCCATGGGTCATCATAGGAAGAATATTATTTCATGTTCAAGGAATTATGTAATCCTATTAAGTAACTTAGTTATGCTTGGAAGGAGAAAAAATTTACTTCAGATGATCAAGTATGGATATTGTAGTATGAAGAATGAATGATTTTCTTATTTACAAATATTTGATTTTGTTATATAAAGTGCTACTAACAATTGAATTTGGCAGATGGCCAAAAATCGGTGGCACTTGTTGAAAGACAAAAGCTTAATATATTATGCATGGTACAATAAAGGGGTGAGAATGAAAGATCCACATTGCAGCTTTTATTATTGTTAATTATTGTTGAATAAAGAACTAGACCAAATTGGTCAGAGAAATTGTATGGTTATAAAATGTAATATGACCAAATAATTGATGAATTTGAATGAGATCATCCTAGACTCAAGCGAGGAGGCTTGAGGGGAATAGATTCCTGGAGTCAAGTGAGAAGGCTTGAGGGGAATTATGTAAAAGTGCATCAAGGGCACTGAAACACTCCCTAGAGATCAGGGAGTTGACAGTCGCCAAGATTCTCGAAAGAATCGGCGAGATGTAAAGACCTAGGCAAACTGTAAGAGAATGCATATGCGGGAGGCAAGATGCTGCTTAGTATGCATGAGAGAAAGTATTGCTGTGTGAGCACTGTGGTGTTAGGAAAGAAATCTGTGAAATAATTGCTGGTGAGCACTGGAGTGTTAGGCAAGAATTTCGAAAGGATTGTTGTGTGAGCACTCGGGTGTTAGACAAGAAATTTCTGGGTCAAGTGAATGGTTTGTTGTGATGAAGTTCATAGTCTACATTCCTGTATCACTTGAATTATGTGTGCTTGTGATAATAAAAGCACAAACAATGATTAAAATACATTCCATAGACTGCAAAGGTTATGTTACAATAAATGACTCAGTATTTATGAATATGAGTTTGAAATTGATGATAAGTTTTACGGTTTCTTTGAATTCCGGTTTAAAAAAAAATGCAGGGTGATTGATAGTGACTTGCGAGAAATTCATGAAAGACCAAAGAAGGTAAAAATAGAAATGATGAAGCAAACAAAAAGGTGACTCAAGAAGAGAGGACAAACTGTTAGAATACATCAACACCGAGGACGGTGTTATTTTTAAAGGGGAGGAGGATGTGATATCCCTCTGTTTTTGTATCCTATTGTTTTGTAAAAATGTCATAATTTGTAAGACGAAGATTAAAAGTGTTTTACAGCTGACCTTAGAGCTTTAAGTATCATCGTCATAAAAGAATAGATATTCGATGCAAGTTGGATTAAATGATAAAGTCAAATTATATAAAGTATTCGTACAATTATTAGGGTAGAGAGACATCCTAGAATTTTGATGCAAAGGAATTATTTTATAATATATATATATATATATGTATATAGACAAACAAAACTATATAAAGGAATCGATTATATAAATGGACTTTGTTTATATGAATTTTTTTATAGGGATATCCTTGTTGAAAGGAGCAGCCCTTACTGACAACTATTTTTAGTGGAAAATAAAGCTAATATTAAAGACCACGCGGAGGAATTTGAGGAGAAGATTATGCAATTGGTCTCCTGGGATGGAGTCGTGATAGCAAACAGAAAACGGTGCATATAGTGGAGAATTAATTATTTATGGAGTTAGTGGGGTGTTGGTTGAATTTTATTGAGAGCTTATGCTGTGAATTGTCTCCCGAGTGGAGTATTGAGCTCGTTAAAGCCACCCCTTGCATTTTAAGTCGGAGATGAATCGCCATTGTCAAAAAGGAAAACCGCCATTTTTTTAGTAGAAACTGCCATTTGTCGTTGAGGTGGAGAGCTAGATAGTTTGATACGCCACCATAGATACCAGGAGCTATTTTTTTTTTCTAACCCCAGGTTTTCATTAAGGACGGGCTTCCACCTATTCTGGAAAGAAGATGGAAGGGGAAAGACATCTCTTG
Source organism: Larix kaempferi (assembly GCA_027924585.1). Classification (NCBI taxonomy): domain Eukaryota; kingdom Viridiplantae; phylum Streptophyta; class Pinopsida; order Pinales; family Pinaceae; genus Larix; species Larix kaempferi. Next base: position 8,310,791 of record BSBM01000019.1, read on the forward strand.
GAGATCTTGATCCTCTGCAACATCCTGGGTTACTTTTATTGTTTATGTTTTTTTTTGCTTTCTGGGGAATATATCCACCTCCGTGGAGTTGTTTCTAACAGTGAAGGGTGTACGGGAAGGGACGGTTGAGCTCGTTGGAGAAGCCCGATCTCAGGTCGTTTTAGTGTTTCTTTTATGCGAATCTGAGGTGCACGGGAAGGAACGGCTGAGCTCGGTGGAGCAAGCCCGATCACATATCGTTTGGTATTTTAACTTATATGAATTAGCTTGGTGATGTCTGGGTGGATCTCGTCTGACCCATTTGCTTGGATTCTTCGTATTGGTGAGGCTTTGATCTCACCACGCTGGTTTCCTGTGTGTAAATTATGTGGTTACACATTTAGTACTGTATAAAATCCGTTGTAGGCCCTCATTCACTCCTTACCAATGCATAAGGATCACTATGGTAAGCCCACTGCCTATGCTTGCTGATTGTTTTCTTCTGATAGTAATCGTAGTGAATACCTGCATCCTGCAGTTTTAACCGACAGGTTCAAATCTAATGTTGTCGGATCGTTGTGAGTATAAAACTCATTTTATTGCTTTATATTTTTCTTCCTTGCCAACGAATGCCATTTATCACCTGCTTAAATGTTTTCATCTTATCTCAGTGGGTACATTGTTTTGGGGTGATATCTCCGAAGTGAAGATCAATCCCTGGATATTTTTGGGATAGAGTCCTTGTGCACAATAGCGATTTGCTTAGAATAACTAATCTGATTCATAGAGTTTGTTTTCTATACAGAGATCTTTTAGTATCATCTCTGCGTGCACTTTGCTTGATAGAGCATTGCTTAGTATGAGATCTAGTTTTTCTCCAATACGTTGAGAAGAAAGTGACGGATCAGCTATGAGGAGCTAGCTGATCCCATAAACTGGATACTTTATTAGAATCCCTGTGCACAGTAGCGATTTTTTTTATTATAACTAATCTACTTCATGGAGTTTATTTTCTGTACAGAGATCTTTTAATATTATCTATGCTTTCACATTGCTTGATAGAGTATCGTTTCGTATGAGATCTATATCTATGTTGAATGCATTACAAAACCGTTTCTTAGATCTGCAACTGAGTGAGTGCGTTATGTATTTTTGGATATGCTTCTTAGATCTTTGGCCATTCGAATGCTTTATAGATATTCTTCTTAAATATTCATATAGGTTGAATGCATTATGAAGCTGTAACCCTGTCGGTTTCCATTTTTAGGAGCAAACCCTGTCGAGATCTTTTTATACTACATGGTGATGGAATGCCTGGAACTCGTCTTTATTTCTGTATGAATGTGAATGCTGGAATCGTATTTCCTGGAACAAGTCATATCTTTATATAAGATGGCGCCCCAAAAAGTACTAGTCTATGAAGAGAAAGCGCAGGCGGTAAATTTTGGAAGGATCTCGGTATATTATAGATCCCTAACCCCACTCCTTTAATTCTATGTAGATCTCTTTTACAGTAATGTAGTGATGAATATTGGAAAGATTGTGTTAAGTTAGATGATGTAGTGTTGAGTAATCGAAAGATTGGTTAGGTTATAAACCGCCGAGTAGTTGATGTAGTGATTGAAGATTCAGAAGATTTGGTTAAGTTATAAACTGTCGAATAGTTGTTGTATAAACCGTCGAGTAGTTGATGTAGTGATTGAAGATTCAGAAGATTTGGTTAAGTTATAAACTGCGGAATAGTTGTTGTAGTGATTGAATATTAGGAAGATTTTGTTAAGTTATAGACTGCCGCATAATTAATGTAGTATTGTACATTCGGAAAGACTTTGTTGAGTTATAAACTGATGAATAGTGATGAAGTGTTGAATATTCATAAATAACCTTGTTATTTCCTTATCATCAGAGTTTGGTCGTTATAGCCATAGTAATGTTAATGTTGCTTGTCTTGAAAGCGCTCTCCATGAGAGCAGCTGTGAAAGGTGGAATTTATTAATGCAACAAGAGTGTTGCGGATGTAAAGGTCTACTTTTATGAATAAAATTTGATGCTGCAAAGATGAATGAAGTAGGTACCATTGAGTATCTTTTAGATATCTAAGCCTTGTTTTTAAAAATATATATATATAAATATAAACTGGGTTTTGAATGTAGAGGGTAGGACTGCCGCAAGGGCCCGATCCATACTGTCCTAGCTTGAATTTATCTGTTGTTGAATATATTTTATATATATGAAGATATGTACAGGCTGGATATCAAATGATAGGACGACTACGAAGGCCGACCCATAATATTCTATGGTAAGAAACTCTACTTTTGTATGTTTTTGTAGGAATGTTGTTGATTTATGATTGAAAATCTAAAGGAACTCTCATTAAGTTTTTGTGAATCCCTGTCATATCTTGGGTATGGACTTAGGAATGTATCGAAATTACTCTCAAGGAGAGTTGTTGTAAAAGTGTAAAGTAAGTTTTGATTGCTGAAAAGTAATTTCTCTACCTTAAGGGTTCTCTAGGAGAAGGCCATTAAGTAAAGAAAGTGTCAACAATGATGCAACAAAAGATGTTGCAAAATGTAATTTGCTGTTTCGACAAATGAATGAAAAGACCTGCCCTTTGTGGACGTAGCCCAATAGGGGTTAACCACCTGAAATTGTTCTCTTCTTATGTGTATGTGTGTTATTGTTGTTGATATATTTATTATGGGAATTTCTTTATGTCATGAGATAAATGTATGGTTGAAAGGAGACCCAAGGAGTTGCAATGGTAATACTCAATAACATAAGCAAATTGACTTGTATAAGAATGTCAAGTGTATGCACAAGAATTAATTACATGTTGGTTGTTTCCTTATAATGTTTTATTGCGAAGATCTTTAAGGGAAGAAATTTTAATTTTCACCAAAATACTAACATGCAAATCTTGGAGATGTTACATGGGTTTATCAGGATAAATCTAAACCCTCTTCATTTATTGATGCTTGCACTCAAGCTCAAGCTAAAAAAATGGATACCCATAACCCATACCCAAAAATACTCTATCTACACATAACAAAATACAATCATTGGACAAGGATACGCATTTTTAACAATGGGATTTACAAACAAGATGGCCATGGGTTTTCCCCAAATCGTGGGCACACCAAAAACGGACTGTGGAAAGGGGAATTCTACCACAAGGAGAAAAATCGATTCCCCCCACATGTTATGAGCATTCCCAAATGGACAAAATGGCCTCAATGAAACCCCGAATTGATCTCCATTCCTCCCACCAGATATGCAACATCAAAAATGCCCTCTTCCTAGCTAGAAAACAAGGGAAAACCAGGAAAAACGCCTCAAAAGCTTTGATTGCGTGAGGGAGCAAAGGCAAGGGTGAATAATGGCTTGGGGAGAAATTTTGTGGCTCTCCTCTTTCCCAAGGAGTCAAAAACTGATTTCCATGAAGGGTGGTTTGCCCATACCTGAATTTGGATAGCCATACATCTCCATTCCCCAAGGCATTAACTAGTTCAACCAACTCTTGGGATAAATAAATGATTGGGTATAAAATTCAACATGGGTAGTTGAGGGTTTATGGGTTCTCTCACTGACACTTGTCTTGACTTGATTGGATGCAAGGGTTTGAATATTTCGCTCCTCATTCCTTGTAAACATCATGCCCCCATCTCTGGTTGCATTGCATAGCTAGTTGTGGGTATTTCATTAAAATGCAGATTTATATGATATTTGCAATTACATTGTGCCTAGATAGCACATAAATTATATGCATCATTCAATTGATGGCGGGGCCTTGGACATGAGCTCCTCACAACGATTTTATAACAATATTACATTATTTACATTGTTGGTGTACATTCTGATCTAGAGGTTTTTCAATGTAGACCCAGGTACTTCGCAGTGCAAGATACCAATAAAATCCCTATTCACCAGCCCTTTCGGCAACAGACTGCAAGCAGCCTAAGGTCTCACCCAAGGCGAAGTTGCGGGGGTGGTTGCAAAAGCAGATTTCCACAGCCTTGTGATGCGAGTGTTTCAACTGGTTAATGCACAACGTAGTGATGGATTGCATACTGCGGTTAATAACTGTGCGAGGTCCTCTACCGCGTGTCGAGTGCTACGGCAAGAAAGAATGCTTGCGCAACCAGCGCATTCGCGGACTGCATAGTGGGATTACTTCCACTCTATGATGATAAGTTATCAACAGCTTACTGCATAGCACTTCTGATGGATCGGTGCGTCAACTAGACTTTGCGGCCATTATAAGACTCAATCACTTCTACTCAATCTTATTCAATAATCCTTAATCATTCAATTTTACTTAGACTGATAAACATCATAACTTAGGTAAGTGAATGAGATGTGTGATGTTGTGCGCTTTGATATAGCGATTCAACCTTAACAATTAACTGCATGCTTATCTCACAAATCCATTCATTCAATGCCTTAAAGGTGCCTGACTATTAACATTCATCCATACACGAACTACTAACATCGTATTTCATCCCTTCCGCGGTGAATACAGATAAAAGTAGACATATATCGAATAATAGTAACTTCATGCATACACTGTAAGTAATTCAAGCAAAAATAATGGCAATCATACACAACAATCACATAACACAAGGTTTAGTGTGGTTCACACCCCGGATGGGAAGCTATGTCCACAAGAACTGTTGTTTATTTATCTTAAGGAAGGCTACAACAGTTCTTCGTCTATGCACTCAGCTGCAAATGCTCTTCTACCTCTCAAAATTAGGTCTCTGTGCACTCAGCTGTAGAGCCTTTACAACGCTTCAATCTTTTAGATCCAACTATATTTAATAATAATCACCAAAATGAAGAGTTAACCCTTTCCTTTAAAAAAATTCCTTACTTATAGATCAAGACCTGTAGGCCATGTCTTTACATTTACGAAGGAAGAAACCCTTAGGTTTAAAAAACTATCATGGTTTTCCCAAAACCAGACTGTAAGTGTCTGGTAATGGATATTCAATTGTGGCTCTCCTCTGTGTAAACATGTTGCTATCCACACCCCTGTCATGCGCGCCAATAGCTTCCGTCCGCCAAGTTGTTCCTTCTTCCACGGCCTTATATGACTAGTTCAAGTAGTAGTAGTCCTCTGTTTCTGTGATCAATCACCTACCTCCCAATCTACACCTACCCCCTGCTTGGTAGTTATCAACGATCTTTGCCAAAAATAGGTCTTCTGTGACCTAACCAAAATAATTGCCGTCATCCATCCAACAGTCTGCTTAGCTGGATCTCCATTGACGTGGCACATCGTAGGGATGTAATCTTTGGAGCACCGACCTTGCAGCTCTTCCATTAGTGTGATATGCATAATCGTCAGATCATACCAAAACTATGTTGCACTTCTCCTCGCAGCTTCCAAAAATTGATTTTCTCAAAAAGTCTCCATCCATGCTACGCTCAGCTTCACAGTTCCCAAAAACTTAATGTGTTCAAAATTTGACCCCCTTGGGCCAGGCCCAACAGGGCCCTAACACTTACATGTGGCTCGCCCCCAAGCCACCTGCAACTTTGGCATCTTCTAGCTATTCCTCCTCCGGTGGACCGATTGACGCAGCAAAGTCATTGTATTCAACAATCAACTTCTTGACTGCTTCCTTCGTGTCCTTTTTCACTTTCCTTACTGTGTCGAGCATTTCAGGTGTTATTTCTTATCCTTCCTGCTCTTCCACCTGCTGCTCGCTATCTCGCAGCTCTTTCAGTTTGTCCTTCGGTATTCCATGTAGTCTAAAAATCTGTTTCATAAAGATATCTGCAATATCTAGAGCTTTATGAGTAGTCTTTACGAGTATGAAATGTGTTGCCTTACTGAGTTTGTCCACTACCACCATGATAGAATCATGTTGTTTCTGATTTTTAACGTAATCCAGTAATCAAATCTATGCTGATCACTTCCCATTTCCAACTTGGTATCGGTAACGGTTGCAACAATCCAGCAGGATGTTGGTGTTCAATCTTCACTTTTTGACAATCCAAACATTTAGCTATGTACTCTCCTACTTCATCCTTCATTCTAGGCTAATAATATTCTTTTATTAGCATAGTAATGGTCTTTTGATAACCTGGATGACCAGAATAGTGACTTTTATGCATCTCATTTAATATCATAAATTTTATTTCTGGTATGTCTCGTACATACAATCTGTTTTTAAATAGTAATAAACCGTTTTCCTTCATGCTGAAATCTGCCATACAATTTTCAGAACTATTTTTTGCTGTCTTTTCCTTCATTTTTTTGTATTCTTCATCTGTTTCACTCTTTTCCAAAATCTGATTTTCCAAATCAGTTGAATAAGTACTGATTGTTGAAATGAAATTTAGTTTTTCCTTACGACTCAAGGCATCTGCAACCTTGTTCTCCTTTTCTTTAATATGCTGAATTTTGAAATCATACTCACTTAAGAACATCAACCATCTAGCTTGTCTAGTGTTCAGGTTTGTCTGATCCAATAAATATTTCAGACCCATGTTATCTATCAATAATGTAAATTTCCTACCAATAAGGTGGTGACGCCACATTTTTAAGGCATGAATAACTTCCAATAACTCTAAATCATAGGTAGAGTAGTTCTTTTCATGTACTTTCATCTTTCTAGATTCATATGCCACCGCATGCCCTTCCTGTGTCAGGACTCCGCCGAGTCCATCATTGCATGCGTCTCTACAAACTACAAAATCCTTGTTGGGGTCTGCTATCCTCAAGATAGGTGTTGTCGTCAATAGTTCCTTTAATTTCTTAAAACTGTCAACACATTTCTGATCCCAAACAAATTTCTTCCCTTTCTTCTCCAAGGAAGTTATGGGGTTGGCGATTTTTGAAAAAATCTCTATAAACTTTCTGTAATACCCAGTAATGCCCATAAATGATCTTACATCCGACACATCTTTAGGAATCAGCCAGTCATTAATGGCCCTTATCTTGTCGGGTTCAACCTAGATTCCTTCTGCCAAATATATGTGTCCTAGATACTGAATCTTGTCTTTATGAAAGTCACACTTACTAAACTTGGTGTATAGTTGATGATCTCTTAGAACTTGTAAGATAATCGGTAAATGTTCATCATGCTCTTCTTTACTTTTTGAGTATACTAAAATGTCGTCTATAAACACAACAACAAACTTGTCTAAGTATTTATGTAGAATATTATTCATCAGACACATAAATACAGCCGAGGCATTAGTCAAGCCAATGGCATGACTATGAACTCGTAATGTCCATACCGAGTTCGGAAAGCTGTCTTGAAAATATCTTCATCCTTAACCTATACTTGATGATATCCTGATCTTAGATCAATCTTTCAAAATACTGTTGCTCCACACAGCTGATCAAATAGATCATCTATGCGTGGCAATGGATACCTATTCTTTATCATCATCTTATTAAGCTGGAGATAATCTATGCACAGTCTCAAGGTTCCGTCTTTCTTCTTAACAAAGATGACAGGTGCTCCCTAAGGAGACACACTGGGTCTAATATACTTTTTGTCAATAAGTTCCTTCAACTGTGATTTTAATTCATTTAACTCCAGTATGTTCATTCTATATGGATCCTTCGAATTTGGTACTGCTCCTGGTATTAACTCTATGGTAAAATCTAAATCTCTTTTGGGTGGTAATCCTGGAATCTCCTCAGGAAATAAATCCTTAAAATCCTTTAGGACAGGTATGTCCTCTAATTTCAGTTTGTCCTCTTTATCCATAAACTCGTCATTTATCACGTTTACTGCAAACATTTGGCATTCTTTCCTAACTTCCCTGTTAACTTGCATGGCTGAAATCTGTCTAAGGGTTACCTTCCTTGGGATGCATTTTATTTCTACAATTTTTCCTTCGTCATTTAAACATGTGAAAAAATTTCCATAATAGTCCAGGATGACATGATGGGCTTCTAACCAGTCCATCCCATTTATAATATCATAAGAACCTAACAGTAGAATATTCAACTTGATTTGTGTTTGTAAATGATTCATGGAAAAAACACTGTTTTCTATCAAATCTGATACTTTTCTCTTTGTTCCAGTTGCTAGTCTAACTAGCCAAGATTTACTAAACTTTTCAGTTTTCAATTTAAGACTTTCCACAATGTCTGGTGATATATAACTTAAGCTAGCACCTGGATCAATTAAAACAATAACAGGATGATCATGTAGCATACCTTCAATCTCTACCATGGAGATTTGATGATCTACTTACTTGTTGTCAAGTGCTGCATTGATTCTGGGTATTTCCCTTGCCACATATCCAACCGTAGGTTCAGTCTGTATAGAGTTGATGTTGTTTGCTTTCTGCTTCCTCAAGGGACATTCTGATGCATAATGAGGACCTTGGCATTCAAAACATTTGATAGGTGCCTTTGGCTCACTGGTCTTGGAATTATTAGGTGCATTTCTGGGTGTTGTAGAATTTTGCTGTGAACTGTTTCTGGAATTGTTCCCTTGATAATTCCGGTTTTGAAAATTTTTCCTTTGAAATATGGAATTTCCACTAAATTGAAAATTTTTCTTTTTCTACTCAAAATTGTTGGGCTTATGATTTTTCCAGTTTGACATTCCTTCTCTTTTCCAATTTGTGTCATAACAGAAAACTGCCTTTCTCATAGCCTCTACCAAGGTTTTAGGACTGTTGTACTCAATTTTGTCCTTAATATTGAAAGGTAAACAACTCAAGTAACTTTGAATTTTCAGTTTCTCTTCTATGAGGTATGGTACATATCTTAGTAAGTTCAGAAACTTACTGTTCATTTCCTTTATGTTCATACCTCCCAGCTTCAAATCATAGAACTCTTTGGATTTTTCTTCATAGTACTGTTCAGACAAGTACTTCTTTTTAAAGTATTGTTTAAAGGTACTCCAGCTTACATCTTTATCTTTGATGCCCTTTACTCTTTTGATGTACTTCCACCAAATGTCTGCTTTTCCGGTCAAGTTATATATAGCCATTTTCGCCTTCAAAGACTCTGAATAGTTATAAATATGGAAGTATTTATTCATACTGGAAGACCAAACTTCAGTTGTCTCTCTCTTCTCAGTTTCTCCATTGAAAGTTGGAGGTCTAATATTTTTGAACTCCCTAGAAATCTACTCATATTTCTTTTGATTTTTCCTTCTGGGGTTGAAATCTCCTTCACTGCTATCACTGGTGTAGTTACGTTTCTTTCTGCGTGTTTCAATAGCATCTCCTGATGAGGTTGAACTGTCGTTCACCTTGTTGATTTTCATTTCCTTGTTTTTATCAGCATGAGGTAGATCCTCAACTTTGGAAATATCCTCATTATCTTTCTCTTGTTCCTCAGTTTGGCTCTGTTCAAACAGCACCTGGTTTAATTGTTCTTGTGCTTGTAGAATCATTTCATTATCTTGTTTCACCAATCTGATTTCTACTTTTAATTCATGAAAAGCACGTAATAGTTTTGTCGAACTCTTATTTAGTTCACCGTACCCTTCTTCTACATAGTGATGTCCCGAGCTATGACTATTTGGATGACATCTGTCTCCTATTTGTTTAGCTGATTTCTCCATACCTGTAACTGAAAATAACTTTTGGAATAACATAATAATTACATTTTTCAAGTTAGTACAATTTTCTGCTATATAAAAAAATTTCTGCTGCATGTTTTGGACCTCATTCAAGTCTAGAGTTCAAATCTGAGCTCTAATACCACATGTAACATACTGAAATTTTATAAAATTTTAAAATTTTTCATAACAACATTAATTATGATAATAATAATTGTGGAAATAATAATTAAGATTATGATAGCATTAATTGTAAATTTGTTAGTACTAAACATGCTTTAATTTTTGTTTAACGGCTATATGACAATGACAATTTTAATAAAGGAATTAATGAACATGATAATGATGACAATGAAATAAACAGATTGGGAATTTGATGCGACACTTTTTCTTTTGCAATGATACTTACAGTTTGACATTGCCGCATAAGGGTGTCCTATGAGGTATCCTGGAGCTTACTTAGCTACAACGCTAAAGCGTATTGAATGTCCTATGTGCAGATGACAGGTAAGAAGTTTCATGGCTACGTGTAAAGTTCAAATTCAACGTCGTAATTTAATAAAATGTTATAATTCTGTTGTGATCCACCATAAGTATGCAGGTATGGATTTCATTGCTATAATTATAGTTTTTCAGATGTTGTCTTACTACTCGACAATGTTTAAAACATACTTATCTATGTACGTCATTCTGCTGATGGTTTTGTTGCTGTAATAACTAGCTTTGTCGTCGTCTTTAACTTCGCATTACTGATGTAACAATGTTTCATCAAATTGTTAAATGTTTGTAATGTGAGAATATAGTAAGAACTCATAGCATTTTAGTCAGTCTTCATGCTAAATATATATCTTTGGATCAATCGAATGTCTACTATACAAACTCTTTATTTTTATATATTCGATAAAAGAGTTTGTATAATCACAACCATAGTTACAAAGGTAACATTATAATCTCCTAAGTATGGGCTATCCCATTCGTGACCTTCGTGATACTTATAACCCTTTCAAAGGCTTGTATCTATTTTGTATGAATGGCATAAGTGAGATTATTTCAAAAAGTGACTATAGTTTTCCTATCAACTATTATCTAAGTCATATCTCTATTATTTAAATCCACAAATAATAACTTGGGACTATATAAACTTCGAAATTATTGTTCTATATAATATTATAAATCTAGCTTTACAACCTAGAATTGCGATTGTGTGAATATATGTATCGTCGTTGGTTTAAAACAACACAATAATGTGTGATATGAATCAAAGTCTTGGAACCCATGCGATCTTTGGAATTTGAATTAACATAACAAGTAGTATTATAATGTGATGTAGCAATGTATGAAATCATAAAGTTTGAACCTGTCACGTACCCAAATTTTCGTAAAAATTAAAACTTTTCTAAGTGCCTAAAATGCCACTAAAATATATGCGGAAACATAAAATGTGGGTTTACTTTCTTAACCTTGCGGGAAACACAAAACTTTATTAAGTCATAATATACATCTTTTAAGAAACATATACTTCTTTCAATAAAATCATCTAAATGGTAACAACACAATCATAATCATAAGCGAAGCATTATATCAACAATCAACCTTGTATATGAATTGTATACATCAAATAATCATAAACAATTTTAAAGACAGAAACAAGTACTCATATATGAGACACATTGAGTAACACCATAGAAAACATAGGAGACAAAATATAACGTGGTTCACCCTAACTTGGGCTAGTCCACAAAGGTGTGTGTGCAGCTTTTATTATTCATCAAAAGATAATTTACAACTACAACCCAATGGTTGCTTTAATCATCTTCCAGTTTACCTTTTTCCAAGCTTCTCGAATGAATGAGTAATTTGGTTGTTGCCACCAGATTTCTTCTCCTTCTGTCAAGCCTCTAACACATAGAGCTTTTACATGTATAATAGCTATATCAATAAGTGCTCCTAAATTTGGTCCAGATTAACTTCATGATGGTGGATATAGCCGAGACCATGTATAAGGCTAGGAGTAGACCTTATTCCAACAAAGAGAAAAATAGGAAAGTTATATGCAACCTAGCATAAACCTATAATATACATGAACCCCCATATATTATAAAACTTCATCCTAGCATAATGTAAGGATATCCTTATGTGTTTCTCTTACCATTTTTCAAATAGTACATACAAGTATAAAGCTTCATATCTCAACTTTAACATGTAAATAATGAGATCTATTTTAATATGTTGATATATATACTTAAGTTTTATGTGTGCTAAAAGGTATTTTAAGCCCACCTCTTTCGAAAGGTTATAGAAAAGAAGGAATAATTAAAACTCAGAAAGCATATCCAAAATGCTTTGGCCATAGTTCTCATCTAGAGGTAAATTCAAAGATTAAATTCTAACTCAGTTCATTATATATTCCTACACCGAAATATTACCAAACGTATAATGACAGGAAGTATTGGCGGTGTCCAGATAAAAGTGTACCGATAGTGTTTTGTTTTATAAATACGTGCAACCTAACTACAACACAAACTCTTTCATAGATCATTCTTTTCAAAGAAAAATATACCGAAGTTTAAGGTTTTGAAGGGGGTCGAACCTCACCCTAGAGGTATCGCCCAAACTACTCTACTACGTAGCCAAAATATAAACTTACACACCATAATACACAGAAATTTTTGAAAGGTTTCGACCAGGTTTAAGTGTCATGATACCATTTGTAAGATATCTATTCATAGTTTGCGTTTTCTCTAAAAAAATACAAGCATAAGGGCGGAGAAACGCAGGCAAAGGTCATAGTACTGCCAGGATAAGATCTATCATTCAAATGCTGGCAGAAACCACAAAACAGTGCATTTGACAGGTTTTCCAAAATCCTACACTAATGGTGGCTTCCCACATCATATTTTACTGTAATGCAAATAGTGCCCAATTGAAACTGTCAGGTACTGTTGAATTCCAGAATTTAGTCAAAGTAACACTATACATTATAAACCCATTTCAGATCATATCTTATCTTATCTAAAACGCCAGTTTCTGAAAATGAAATTCAACGAGGGAGCTATATTTATTGAAATCACAAAGAATAACGACCAAGCCCTGGTTAGATCATTTGATTTATCAGCATTCCCATCAGATTCATCAAATTCACAAACCTAACGGAGAAAACAATAGAATTCACAGAAGATCGACGATTTTCAGCACCCATCAGAGCCTTCAACAGATAACTATACGAGGGGAAAGTAAACAACGAAAATAAAACTTTAAAAGCAGCGATTGCAGAGATCTGACAGCCATAACCAGGCACAAAATCATTTTCTAAATTTTAGTAGAAAAGGTATAGCCTCTAAACCCTGCAAAGATTACATCAAGAAAAAAATAACCATGTATGTTTAAAAATACTTACATCTATTACGCATTTGATTTTCCTTGATACAAAAATGTTGTCCCATATCATAACGTTCCTTCCATCGCCCAACTCGATTCTTCACACACTGAGCAGGGGGAACACGGCTCACAACTGGCAGCCAATTTCCTTTTTCCTCAAGCCTGTGACTGTAAAGTACTACTCTCGATCCCCCTCAACGCCCAGGTTTTTCCTTTACTTCAATCCCCAGAACTTCAATACCCCGAAGTATCTATTCTCCCTCTCATGATCAAAGATCCGATTCGAAGTCTTCCTCGATCTTCTCATCCCTCAGCAATCTTTTTCCATGACTTTTATCTATTCCCCCGTTCATAATTAAACTCCGCGTGTTTGCACTTATGCTTAGTGTGGACAAATGGCAGTTGGGATTCTCCGCGTGGGCAACTGGTTAGGGATGTGGGTGCTTCACTTAGGGAGACACCCTCCTAAAAACGAGTGACAAGAGGTAGTGGAAAACGTGTTGATCTAATGATGCCATTTGGCGATGGTAGTGCTCCACTATGGAGACACACTCCTCAAAACTCTCGGTTTGTTTACCATGATTCCACCAAACTCTCAAACATTACACGTTTATTACCTCTACTTGCCTTTTCCTTAGAGTGGAGTGACTCATTCCTCCATGTAAATTATTTTATAAATGTATTATCAAAGGTTTTTCTTCCTACTCTAAATGGTAGTGGAGAGAGTTTCCACCCATCATCGTTCCATTATCATATGTGTGTTTAATCGCATGGTTCTATTTTCCTGAAACATATATAATTTATTGTAGAACTTATTTACATACATATGTGCTCCCTCTCTCACTCATAATAGATTCTTGGAAACAATATCCTTAGTTATACCTCTTTTATAATAATGAGGATAATGATTTTTAAATAGGTACCAACCTTTTTTAGCTTCTGTTCCAAGCCCTCAATTTCTTTTATGTAATGATAATCATGTATTGCTATTTGTAGAACACCCAAATAACTTATATATATAACTTTCTAAGTTATTATAACTATTTGTAAATCTTTCTTATTATCACAACTTCTTTTATATTCATTAGTTTAAAAGACACCACATTCTCTTCTACTATATGTATATTCATAGGTGTATGTTTTGAACTAGCAATAATTATAATCATAATATCTCATGTATTATAATTAATGACATAAATAGCTTAATTAAATGACACATAACATCCTTCCAATACAAACCACTTATATAAGAACCATAACATCTTTCTAAAAGTAATTTCAAGTATTAGTTAATCATATGCATATAATTGTGATATTCACATATAGATGTGTATAATTTGGCCTTCTCTAAGGAAATGGATGACCTTGTATTTATACACAAGACATATATATAATAAATATTTTTCATAACTATTATTTTATCTTTCATAGTAAGTTTATTTTTGTAAGTTTACCCAAGGATATTATATACATATATATAGAGGTCCTTTACTCTTTCGCATTTGTCATTTGTAGGCCCTAACAAACTCCTCCTATCTTCCCAAGTATTTAAGTAAATTGGGGTATCAAAAATGGTTCAAATAACCACTTAGTCTATCTAGCGATAATAGTTACTCCCATCGATATAAACTTATACTAATATGTCATCGTGTTTATTTGTCGTATCCTTAACGTAGGAAGATGACCAACCCTCCTTATTCGTGATTCCACACGTTGTCGCATTGTCATCTTTTAATCTCCTACAACTTAGATAAAGGAGGGATATCACAGAACCCATATCCACTATGCAAACAATGTTTTGAGTTTTACTAAAGTCCTACGTGATGTTTTGAATATCCAATGAAGCTATTTCATAAGTCTCGATGACACTGACATGCAATGAATGTTGATAGCGTGACGAATGCTGGTTCATTAATATGACAAGAAACGTTGATCTATCGTGAAGATTTTCCTTCAATCCTACATTGATAACTTGGGTCGACTCCTTAGCTGACAAGGATTTGCCAGCTATCCACGTCATGAAAATTGATGAAATCGTTGTTGTGGTTTCCAAAGTTTAAGGGTCAAAAGTTTTGAATCATTTTCGAACTGGTTATTTCTTGGCCTTTCTATGTGCCATAGTGGCATTGCCAGGCTCGTACTGAAAAGTGGGCATTAAATGTATTTGTTGCTTGTCTCAATGTTAACTCGCTGGCACAAATGTGATCGTTGATGAGAATGAGTTTGGGCTGTTAGATTGTAACCCTAATAATCTGTCGTTTGAGTTGGTTTATGAGATTCGAATGTGGTTTATTGTTTCCATTCTTTTCGGTCTGTGGCCGACAGGGTGCCAAAATTTTCTAGGGTTAACAAGCTTGCAAGAGGTTTCGACCTCGAGACCCATAGAAAGGTATCTGTTTTTAATGGCGTCGTTTTTAACAGACTGGGTATCTGTTTGTAGTGTCAATGGTTGATAGTTTTTGGAACTTGTCGTTTTAGTTTGAGTAAAAGATATGCCTGGTACAAATGGACAGAGGGTTTTTTGTCTCGTCTTCAACGTGGAGTCATCGTTTAACTAGTGAAAGTGGAAGGCTTTGGTAGTTTGCAACAAGGTAATAAAAATCTTGTAAATATTAGTATTATTTCTCTATTGCAATTCGTCTTTCGATTTGAAAATAATCAGTTATCTAAATCCAATGATTGTCTTTGTCTGTTGCAGCTTATGAAGGAATGGTTCAAGCCAGGGTTTGGAAAGAGCGGTGTGCTTCCAAAATGGTAAGCTCCGAGTCTTCCAAAACCCTCGTAGGTGCTCTCCATCGGTGTGTTGGAGTGGTTTCAAAGGATGAGTGGCCAGTTCCTCACCATGCCTCATCGTTGTCTTTAGTTGGAGAAACTTAAAATGATTCTTTTGTTAATCGATTTGTGTCTGTACAGGGCTACGGCGTTCATTTTGTTTGCATGATACTAAAACATTTGAATATGATGTCTATCTCATCGAACTGTCGGTTATAAGCTCGTCAGAACAAAGGGTTCTTTGTATTTGTTTTGTAAATATTTAAAGTTTGGGTTTGAAACCCTATGCTTTTTCGTTTGGAAACAAGTTGTAATCGTTTTTGCTTTTGAGAAAATTGTTTATCCTTCTTAACTTGGAACCTGGAAAGGTGTAACCAATTGAACACATCCTACTGTTTAAATTATAAAAAAAAAGAGTAGAACCGAGGCTCGTTTACAGTGAAAATAATCTCCTTTCTTCTCAGAGATGAATAAGTATGTTATATATCTCTGTGTAAATGCCTGTGTTAAACGACTTGAGGCTGTAAGTTGACATCGTGTTTTCTGATCTATATTAGGTTTGTGAAACTTTGTCTTAAATGATGGTTTTGTAATATGTGTTGTTGGAAATGGTGTTCAAATCGTTGTAATAGAAACAGACAGGTCATACCGTGGTTCGTGTTTGGTCTTTGAAAAATGAAAGATATAAAATATAATTATTTTCATAATAACGCTTAAATGTAGTAGGGTTTGTACTGTAAAGTAATGTGGATATAATATACGTTTTTATGATACTGTGTATAAAGAATAGGGATCTAAAACAATGCGATCTTAGGTTTGTACCATGATACAATGCTATGTGTTAGTATTATAAACAGTTTGTAATAAACAATACTCAGATTACATAATACATGCATTTTATACAGTAAAATGATAGGTATAATATAGATTTAATAATCCTCTTGTTTATAGTTTTGATACTACTAATATAGTGATAGGAAAATTATTGTATCAACAATTTGTAATGAAAACCACAGTGGGTGCGACATGTGAAATTATTGTAACTTGTATTCAAAGCTAGCATTTCTAAATATTGCAAACATAATATGTTAGATAGAAATATGCATTCTTATTATTTCTTATATTCATAGTGATGATAGGAATATTGCAATGTAAATGTACAGGAAAGAATTGGATTCTATTTATTTCTATGAACATAGTAATGGTAAAGGAAACTACAATATTACTATACAGGAGTTATAGAACGTTTCTTTTTCATAAACCTAAGGAAACATTCTATAATATACATTAGATATTATACATAACTTTCTATTATTTTTAATTATATGACAAAACTGATAAACATTTAATTACTATTTTTATCTATCGAATTCAATGGCAAATTGCCTATCCTGTAATCTATTCTTAATTTGCGTATCTATACTAGAGTACGATGCATAAAATGGTATGTGGAAAAATATAGATACTGGTTTATCAAATCAAAATCATCATTAAACTTTAACAATCAGAATTTAAACAATTTCAGAAATGATTCTTCTTCCAAACAGAAAACAAAGATTTATAATTTTACTTAAACAGAACTAATAACTAGGATAAGTAGAAACTGTAAAACCTGGATAAAATTTGTAGGGGACAAACAACCCAAGACGACTATTCCACCTAACCAATTCCGGAAAGCAGTTAAGTACTTTCCTTAGGAACCTCAAGCATGTTCACTAAACCACCACGAGGAAGAAACTCTAGGAATTAGGACTTCTTCTTGTAGTAGCAAATAACTTTTGAAATCTTCAATAGCTATCACTCCAATAGACCTACACCAGCATCTCTGGATTCTTCTCAGCAATATGCAGACTTAAGATTGCACTCACAACTAGCCTCCCTATTCGAATCTCTCAGTGATCACCTAATGCACATGAGGAAAATATTATGTAGAAAATATTGTGTAAGAGTTGCCTGCTCATCTCAAATTTGCCTTTTGTAGGCTACATAGGCCTTTTCAGATGTTACTGGGTAATTAAATGAGCTGCCTGCTCACTCCCTCCACCTGGGGGATAATGCCACATTTTTAGGGGTAGTTGTACCATAACCAACAACTAGTGGCGTGATGTAATTGCTGCAATCTGTCCCATAACTTCCAACAATTTCCATTCCTCCTAGTGGATCAGTGAACACTCATTTAACAATCCCCTTGGGTGTTTGTCTCCTAATTAATTTATTTAAATAATAATATTCAGTAATTACAGTCATCCTTGATCAAACTAATCATAATTACAAAACTTTCTAATTAAATTTAACGTAAAGTATTTTGCAAATAAAATAATAATTTTCAGAAATTTGGGTAGGTGACATATGCGATGGATCAAATCAATGTTCAGGTCGACATTACGGTCGAGCCATAGGTATCCTTGGTGCATGAGCACCATTAAGGTTCGCACCACTGCATTAGCTTCTGGGGACCTGTCAAATTGTGGGAGTCATAATAAATTTAATTGTCCCAACTCCGCAACTCCAGATAGCCAGGTTTCTACGACTAAGTTTTGGTTTCTTTTTACATATTTCTTCTAGCACATATACCTATCTACCTGGAACTGCGGAAACCTTGGTTGATTATCATCCTTTTGTATTTGTACTAGGTCATAGTCTTCCCATTTGCATTCTTGTATTTTGCAGAAAAGATTATTGGCCAATTTCACGTGTTTTGAAATAGGTGACAGTGGAATATCGTATTTTGTATTCTTTGGTAGCTTTAGCGTTGGCGCACCCTATGCCCTTGGTGAGATATAGTCAATCATGAATATGAGAGGAATTTCCTTAGTAGTCTGTGGACCCTTCGGCAATACGGAGCTTATCTTTGGTAACTTCACCTTCTGCACCGGTTCTTTTCCTTTGGGCTCCATGGATACAGCGTATCTTGGATATCTTCGGAATCCTCTGGGCTTATCTTTGACAATATTCTGCATGGGGTTTCTCATTAACCCTTCAATACCTTCATATGGAAATATTTTCACAACCTCCAGGAGCGTGATTTCTTGCTCTACCAAAGACCTTTCAGACATTCACTTGGGGTTTTTCCAACAGGGTACCTCTAGTTTTGCAGAATAACTCAGAAAATAATGTCCGCAAGGAATTCTAAGTGTTTGGTAATTCCCGCGAGACATAATACAGTGGTATTTATAGGCGCAACTAGCCTTCCTACGCTCCTCTTAACGGTTAGATAAGCCTTAAATGATGTAACCATTAAGAAAATCTATAGAAGATATCGTTCCTTTCCGTCATTGACTTGTTTAGAGCGGTTATATTTGATTTAAATGCCCAAGCGGTTGATAGGAAGTACTGTATAATGGTTATATTTCCAACCGACACTGTAACGACTATTTTTCTGGAGCGTTGCATCGAACGGCGCAGCAGGTGAACATAGGTACTACGCAGTTGCTTCGTAGTATTTCATTTCTTTTCTCTGCGCGGTTTCCTTTTGAGCGTCGCAATAGTGCGGTTCCCTTTTTTTTTTAACATGCACAACTTTAGTAGTGCTGCGTGATATAGAGACCTTTCATAATAAATTACATGTACAGTATCTCAATAATTCCTAGTGTCTAATTTCAACTTTTTTTGACACTAGGAATTTTTCCCTTCTTCTTGATTATATAGGATTCTGTGAAGCAGGACTATCGCTGTAAAGCTTTAGTCTGCTACCATTTATCAAATTGGGTAATTTATCGCCGGCTAAGGTAGCTAATTAAATTACACCAATGTTAGTAACATAGATAACAGTGTATGGCCCAAGCCAATGCATTTTAAATTTTCTAGGAAATTTCATGAATTTACTATCGTACATGAGGACTAGATCACCTACCTGAAAAGACTTATTCTTGATGTGGCGATCATGCCATGATTTTTCCCATTCTTTCTGCACTTGCTAGTGGAATCCTGCAATGAAGCGATATTATTCCAACCCAACCAAGTGTAAAAGTATTTCTTCTAGTGCTGTGTGATCTGCCATCCCTGTAAATGCAGCTATTCTTACCCTGGGAATAATATATTCCATTGACATTATTGCTTCTTTCCCATAAGCCAATCTGAAAGGTGTATGTCTAGTAAATTTGTTGCATGTTGCTCTGTATGCCCATAATACAGATAGAATGTGCAGGTCCTAGTCATCGCGGTTTACATTGCAAATCTTGGTTAGCGCAATCTCAAGTGCTTTATTGAACACTTCAACAGTTCCATTCGCTTGTGGGTGATAAGGTGTACTGTGCTGATGATAGATGTAGAACTATTTAGTCAAAGCTTCAATGGTTCTGTTCATAAAATGAGTGCCTTGATCACTCATCAAAATCTTTGGACATCCAAACCATGTAAGGATGTTTTCAAAAATGAACTGCGCGGCTGTAGCTGCGCTATAGTCTTTTACTGGTTTTGCTTCTTCCCATTTGGTGAGGTAGTCAGTTGCAATAATAATGTACCTCGCACCAGTTCTCTTCTCCAGTGGGTTAATAGGTCCCACAAAATCCAGTACCCATTTGTCGAATGCCTGTAAAGTCAGCTGAGGGTTCAACAGTATTTCATTTCTTCTTGATGGCTTCCCTATCCTCTGACAGATATCACAGTTCTGGGAATGTTCTTTGGAGTCTCTATGAATCATAGGCCAGCATAGCCCTGCACGCAATATCTTCTGTGTAGTAGCCCTACCTGCGTAATGACCTCCTGCAACTCCTAAATGCGCATTAGCTAATATAAATGGTTTCTCATGTTCCAAGACACATCTTTGTAGCACTTCATCAGGTCCTAACTTGTAGAGCTGTCCTGCGACAATGGTGAAGTATGCATCTCGCACTACCAGCTTCTTCTTTTTTTGCGTACTGAATTTAGTAGGTGCGAACCCGGTAGATAGAAATTCAATGATGTCTTGATAATAATCATCGACAACCTGTATAGCAAACAAATACACATCAGGAAGATTGTATTTTAGATTCGTAGGTTCCTCTCCTAATTCGATTCTTCATAGATGATCAGGGCCCAAATTTAATCTTCCTGTCTTAGCTATTATTTCAAAATCATACTCTTGGAAGAGTAACAACCATATGCATATTCTCCCCCCTAACACTGGCTTATTGACCAGGTATTTTAATGCAGAATGGTCGGTAAACATTGAGAAGTGCACACCAAGCAAATAGTGTCTCAATTTTTGTAAACCATATACCATTGTGAGTCCTTCTCTTTCAATAGTGGTATAATTCTTCTCAGCAGATGACAACTTTCTGCTAAAAAATGCAATGGAATGATTTATGCCTCCTTTTCCTGGCTGAGCCAAAACAACACCCAATGCTATACATGAAGTATCAACATGTACGTGAAATGGCTTTTCCTAGTCTGGAAAAACTAGGATTGGCGCAGTGACCATTTACTTTTTCAATGTGTCAAATCCTTTCTCACAGTCTTTATTCCAAATGAACAGTGCATCCTTTTTTAACAGCTTTTCCATTGCTGCGGTTATCTATGCATACCCTTTTATGAATTTCCTATAGTAACTGGTATGCCCTAGTGTAGTGCGCAATTGTTTAACTGAATTCGGTGCAGGCAAGTTTACAATAATTGTGATCTTCACAGGGTCAACCATCAATCCCTGCTTACATACAATGTGTCCTAGCAGAATCCCATAAGGAGCACATAAAATACATTTCTTCAAATTCAATGATATCTGATGCTGTCTACATTTTTCCAACATCATTCTGAGGTTCGCGGAATGGTTCTTTAGTAGCCCAAAAATGGTCCAATCATCGAAGTAAACCTCTAAAAACTTGTGGATGAATTCTTTAAATGTTGTGATCACTACTCTAGAAAATATAGCTAGTGCATTCTTCAAGCCAAAAGGCATCACTGTATACTAGAACGACCCCCATTCTGTGGAAAAAGTTGTCTTGTGCCTATCGGCCGGATCGATTCTTATCTGATGGTATCCAAAAAATCCATTAGTAGAAGAGTATGCATCATTCCCTCCAACGTTATCAAGTAATTCGTCGTAAAAGGTGTAGGAAATGGGTTGTGCATCGAGGCATCATTCAGCTTTCTGAGATCAACATAGATCTTGATCTCACCCTTTGTTTTCTTGTCTTGGACGACCATCGGGTTTATCCATTCAGATTATTCAACAGGCTCAATGATCCCTGCATCGAGCATCTTGTCGAGTTCTTCCTTAACTCGTTCTTTGTAACATTGATTTAGTCTATATGGTCTTTGTTTTATAGGTTTTGCTCCAATTTTAAGAGGAATTCTCATCACTGCTATGTCTCCTAGAATGCCTTTCATCTCTATGAACTTTGTGGGGAATACTTCTTGATATTCCTGTAATATACCTACAATCTCCACAACTGTATCATCATCCCAGTAGTCCCCTATTACTGCGAACTTCGGTTCTTCGCTTGTACTAATGTTCACTTTCTTTGTTTTGACCGGTCCACTCATATCAGGAATCTCTAGTGGAGGTCCTTCTACTTTGTGCGTTCCTTTTGATTCATGGATCTTTATATTGCACGGGTCCTCCTCATTTTGTCTTCTTTATCTTCATCTTTTTCAGCTAAGTTATAATAGTCCAAGATTTTCTCTACTTGTTCTGCCCAATCTGGTTGTAGACTCACAAGTATGTTGTTTGCTTCAAAAAACTCTTCTGATATTATGTTTTCCTCTGTGCAATCTGGTGTAAATATATTTTCCTTGATAGGGCGCAGCGCGTCATGGATAGCCGGATGGTCGTCTTCAAATCTAAAGTCCTTCTGGAAGCTCACATTAAGGACAGACCAATCCACGGTTCCTCTGCACATCTCCTCCTCCAAGTACCATTTCTTTGGAATAGGATCCTCCAACGTATGCACAAAGAGATGTACCCATTCTGTCTGTGGTCTTTCTTCCCATGATTTTGCACAGGCTGTGATATGATCCTTTGTATCCATCTAGCCATTATATTTCTCAAATGGTAGTGTAACCTTATCAGCGAATATGATCTATAGTTTAATTCTGCACTAGCCCAAGTTGTCAATGTCTTTTTATGTGTTACCCACCATCTGGAAGGTGTCTTGTGGAGTTCCATGTCTAATGTTGAGATATGATGTTCATCTGCAACTGCTGTAGTGTATTCTTTGATAAATCAATACACGTTAGTTGTACCATCATAAGTGGGGATTAGACTTACCTGCTTTGCAATCTATAAGAGTGACTTTGTAATTGTTGCGCACCTCCTGGTGGATACTTCATGCAGTCTGTGTTGCCATTTTTCTAATCCTGCCTCAGATTCTGAGATGCAAGAGCTATCACAGCACCAACTGAGCATTCCATCCACAGTAGGATGAGTATAATCCGCAACATTTGTTTTCATGTTATAGATATGGTCAAGGTCTTGAGCTCTATATTCTTCTTGAATAGGTTCAACATATCGCTCACCCTGCGAAGGATCCAATGGTGCGACGACCCTTATGTCATTTCCTTCAAATATCATTTTCATTGTCTTCATATTTATAATAGTGGAGTTCATCATTGCACAATCGATGCCCAGGAGTGCTAGATAAGGATTGTTTATAATCCACAATTTCAATTACTTTGAAGTGTGCGTAACTTCGCACCCCGTCAATGTCGACAATGGTATTTGTTAACCTTCCCAATTGTATAACTTTGCCTTGATTATCGATTCTTAACTGTATAGGTGACCACTGTAACTTTGGTTTCCCCATCGCCTGCCATGTATGCTTGGTCAAGACAATCACTTCAGATCCAAGATCAAGAATGATCTCATCCATCTCGTAATCTCCTATCTGTACGGTGAACCACATCTCCCTCCCGGTTCTTTTGGGACTCCTAATGTTATGTACTGCACCATGTACAGTCACTTTCTTACTAGCTGATTCATACCGATTTATCAGTTTTTCAAATTCGATAAGATTGTCTTTGTTTTTTAATAACTTGATGCAGCTGTGTAGGAATTGCGCAACAAAAATAGATGTATCTGGTGCAACGCACGTCTGATCATATTCCAGTGGCATATCTTCTATTTGCGGTTCTTGACTGGGCAATGGGATCCTTGGTGAAGTAGGTGGTGGTTGTGTAAACATGTCCTACGCTTCTTTAAATATTTCTTTATTTTTCTGTAAATTCAATGGAGGTGATTTCCCAGGAGCTTTTCTAATTCCTACTGTTTCTCTAGGGTTATTCTTAGTGTCAGTTGTTCTAAAAGTAGAGGCTTCTACGCTTTTGTATCTTCCTGTATCAATGCCACTTCACGTTACTGCATTGAATCTCTTACCTATAGGTCTACTCTATGATGCGATCAATTGGATGTTAGGATTAGGTGTTTATGTTCTTCTCTGCGTCTGCATTTCTACCTCAAGCATGAGGCAGTCTTCAATCACATGATCAAACGATTTATAGTAGTTGCATGTGGTGCATGGATTAGTACATTCTCTGGATATATGACCTAGCTAGCCATAGTTATAACAGATTACCTGGCCTCGTCCTCTTCTTTGAGCTTGGCCAAAATTTCTTCCTCTCCTGTATTATCCACCACCACGGCCTCTATATCCTCCCTGATCATAGTGGGTGTTCTCTTGCTTTGGCTGACTTTCCTCTTGGACGCAGTTTTTTCGAGCACCTCGCATTGCTTCCATATATCGCTTTCTTTCATTCATCAACTTATAAGCGCGATAGTTAGACTTATCATTTCCAACTGATTTACAGAAATTACAGTATATGTTTTTAGACATTTTGACATATTTCTATAGGAGGTAACAATCCTCAGGGCGGTGTCCTCCGATTCTACAAATTTCACACCATGGGGCCTGGTTCTGATTCATATTCATTGGGTTTGGTGCGCCACTATTAAGATAATCTTGAAATAAGGGGCGATGTTTTCTAGTGTGGCCCTCTCCTTTGCATCCTGTGCACCAAACTTCATGTCTTTGTTCATGTCTATGTTCTTTTCCATTCTTCATACCTTGTAATTTTAATGTCAGGGTAGCCAACTGGTTCTGGATCTGTATCATCCCAGAGCTACTTTCTCCAATTAGTGAAGCTTCCAACTTCATTGTGATCTCCAAGGCCTCAGCTTGAGATACAACCTTCTGTTGCATCAGTGGTTGTCTGATATGGGGCAACAGCACAACAATGAACCATTCTTGATGTTGTTGCGGAGCTATAACAAAGCTCACTTGGCCCAACAATGTTTTGATTTTTTGGTCGAATTCCCAAACTGATTCAGTAGGTTTCTGTTTGCTTTCCTTCAATTCTGTTATGCACTGTGATTCTGATTTGGGCTTTTTAAATTCTGCTGTAATCGCAGTCTTGATGTCTGCTAAGGTTCTCGGCTGTACTTTAGAGTACTTCATAAACCAATGCAGTGCTCTATCTCTAAAAGTAGTGATGAGCTGTGCTCTTTTTGTAGCATCTTCTGTAACTTGCTTGACACTCCACATGACTTCACATAGAAACCAGTGTTGATCAAGGCCTTCCTGACCCGTTCCTTTGCATATCGGTAATTTTGTATCATTATCTGTCATTCTCCTTCTGTATTGTGTATATTGTTCTGGGACTGATTCCCTGTGACAAAAGTAGACACAGGCTACTGGATTGTTCTAGGGATAGTATTTTGTGGAATGGTCTGAGTCATAGTGCTATGAGCACTCGTTCCTGCGGTGTTACTATTATTGTTGATCTGTGGGATGGGTTGTGCGGTGCTCACGGTGGGTGGGTTTTGGAGTGATGGATTCTGAGGTGTAATACACTGGATTGTGGTTGATAGCTAAGTGTTGTTATTATTGGGGTCACATGGAATTTCGGTATCTATACGGTTTCTAGATTGTTTGGGATTCTTTTCATTAGTAAGCTTATATCTCTTTCCACTTCTCAAAGTATGGTTTTATTCCTCATAATCAATGTGTGTATTTTCTACCATGACAGATTTAGAATTATTGTTGCATTCTTAAAACACCTTTCTCAGCTAAAATAATTTTAATGTAGAGAGTGAGGTTTTTCAGGAACTTTCCTCTGAATCCTTCAAAAAAGTATGCTTCAACTTGGCTGTATGATTTCAGCGTGTCCACGACAAACTCCGTTACAAATCCCTCAAGTATGCTATCAACCCAAAAGTCGACTACTCGCGACAGTGGGCTGTCTATTGCTTTGAGTTGTTCAGTAAGCTCCGAAGTCCATTGCGTAGGTACTCCATCTTGAAAAAAAATCTTTCTTTGTGCTAGGCACAATATCCACTCGTGTAGCTTGTTTTGAAATGGATCCCAGAAAATTTCGTGGATGTCTCTCCACAAGTATCTGTTCAACCATTGTACGTTAGATAAATGTGGTCTTTTGCGAAATCTCTTTCGATCTTATCGCACCAATCCCAAATCTCTTTCTTTTCTAGATTCCAGTTGTCTGACCCTAATGGGAACTCATTTTCTTCTTCGCATATTACTTTTTGATACATGATATCGCATCACTGAGTCTTAGCGTGGCAACAGAACCATTTGTTGGTGTACATTCTGATCTAGAGGTTTTTCAATTTAGACCCAAGTACTTTGCGGTGCAAGATACCAACAAAACCCCTATTCACTGGCCCTTTTGGCAACAGACTGCAAGCATCCCGAGGTCTTGCCCGAGGTGAAGTTGCGGGGGTGGTTGCAGAAGCAGATTTCCATAAACTTGTGATGCTAGAGTTTCAACTGGTTAATGTGCAACGTGGTGATGGATTGCGTACTTTGGTTAATAACTGTGCGAGGTCCTCTACCCCGTGTCGAGTGCTGTGACAAGAAAGGATGCTTGTGAAACCAGTGCATTCACAGACTACGCAGTGGGATTACTTCCACTCTATGGAAATAAGTTATCAATAGCTTACTGCGCAGCACTTCTGATGGATTGGCACGCCAACTAGACCGTGCGGCCATTATAAGACTCAATCACTTCTACTCAATCTTATTCAATAATCCTTAATCATTCAATTTTACATAGATTGATAAACATAATAACTTATGTAAGTGAATGAGATGTGTGATGTTGTGCGCTCTGATATAGCGATTCAACCGTAACAATTAACTATGTTCTTATCTCACAGATCCATTCATTTAAGGCCTTACAAGTGCATGACTGTTAACATTCATCCATACACGAACTACTAACATCTTATTTCATCCCTTCCGCGGTGAATACAGATAAAAGTATACATATATCAAATAACAGTAATTTCATGCATACACTGTAAGTAATTCAAGCAAAACTAATGGCAATCATACACAACAATCACATAACACAAGGTTTAACGTGGTTCACCCCCCCGATGGGAAGCTACGTCCACAAGAACTATTGTTTATTTATCTTAAGGAAGGGTACAATAGTTCTCCATTTGCACACTCAGCTGCAGACGCTCTTCTACCTCTCAAAATTAGGTCTCTGTGCACTTAGCTGCAGAGCCTTTACAACGCTTCAATCTTACAGATCCAACGATATTTAATAATAATCAACAAAATTAAGAGTTAACCATTTCCTTTACAAAATTGCCTTACTTATAGATCAAGAACCGTAGTTCATGTCTTTACATTTACGAAGACATAAACCCGTAGGTTTACAAAACTATCATGGTTTTCCCAAAATCGAACTGCAGGTGTCTAGTAGCGGATTTTCCATTGTGGCTCTCCTCTCTGTAGACACGTTTCTATCTGACCCCTGTCATGCACGCCAATAGCTTGGGTCTGCCAAACTGTTCCTTCTTCCACGACCTTAGCTGACTCGTTCAAGTAGTAGTAGTCCTTTGTCTATGTGATCAGTCACCTACCTCCCGATCTGCACCTACCCCCTACTTGGTAGTTATCAACGATCTTTGCCAAAAATAGGTCTTCTGTGACCTAACAAAAATAACTATCGTCATCCATCCAATGCTCTGCTTAGCTGGATCTCTGTTGACAGGGCACATCGCGACGATGTAATCTTCGCAACACCGACCTCGCATCTCTTCCGTCAGTGCGCTACGCACAATCGTTGCATCATACCAAAACTGTACTGTGCTTCTCCTCGCAGCTTCCAAAAATTGATTTTGTCAAAAAGTCTCCATCCATGCTGCGCTCAGCTTCGCAGTTCCCAAAAAGTTAATGTGTTCAAAATTTAACCCCCTTGGGCCACGCCCAACATACATTTTAATGCAATGGGGTCAAAATCGAGATATTACAATTAAGCACTAGAAGAGTGTTGCATATATGCCACATCAAAATGGTATCACTTAGTGGATGAATCAAACAATCAGAGAATGTGCAAGAATCATACTCAACACATCTGGGTTTGATAATTAATTTTAGGTAAAGGATGTTAATACAAATTCATATCTAATTAATAGACCACCTACAATTATTTTTGATGGAAGGATTATAGTGGAGGTTTGGTGTGGTAAGCTAGTTGATTATTCTCATTTGCGTATTTTTGGTTGTGATACATTTTCACATATGTGTAAAGAAAATAGGTCCAAAATTGACCCAAAATCAAGGAAATGTTCTTTGGTCAATGTTGAGGGGGCCGATAGGCCTTCCCTTGTGTCATCATTGTTATATTGTAATAAATGAATATATATTAGTTAATCCATAACGCATGAGAAGTTGGAGCAGGTGTAACTGCTCCAACCATCCATAAGATGTATAAAATAACAACTCAAGATGAATAATAAATGGTTGAACATTTGACTCATTCATCTATCTTGATTATATCTATGTATAATGCTTCAATTTGCTTGAATACAACAGAGACACATGAGAAGTTTCTGGAATCTGTGCCACTCGCATTGAAGAAGCTCCTGGATTAAAAGAAGATGAAATGGAGTGCAAATTGATCACGAAGCTGATTAATGGAGGTTCTACGAATCTATCTAAATAGTGCGAGAAGATTGCTGACGAGTTATGTTAAGAACGTGTGATTGAAGAGTGAGTGTCTGTTGACGACGTGAGGAGATAGTTTTACACCGACCTTACCGACCAGTTTTTGTGTTCTTTTCTAAAACTTATGTTCAAGTTCCTGATTGAAAAAGGCACCACCCATATTGTCGAGAATCGACCCTTGCTGTTTCCACCACTTCTAAACTCAAATTGGGAAGAAAAAGAAAGACAATGGGAGAAATTCATACAAGAGCGAGAGTGGGAGTATTTCTTGAGAAAGTGAAGTTTCGTACTTCCCAAGTTTCCCAGAGAACATCGGGTCGGCATTGGGAGGATATCCAAACATGTTCTAATGGATTAGATGCATGACAGGATCGACATATGAAAAGGAGACATGGCCAGCAATGAAAGATCCAACAAATTAGACAAAGATCGAGGAATGAGTCACAAAATCACTCTAGACATCTAGAAGATTGAGCGGGAGAAGAGGAGAAAAAGGCAAGCAGAATTGAAGGAGCAAGCTAGTGTGCTTTGGAAGAAACGAGGATCGAGTGTCATGACAAATGCAGAAGGAAATCTGTAGGAGTCGAGTTGAGCACGAGAAGAAAGTGGTGTCGATGAAGATCTGTCACTGATGGACAAAGTCTTGTGGATAGAGCGTGGTAGTGTTCTCCAAGTTAACATACCTGAGGTAATAACGCCACCTACTTTGCTGCATGTAACTCAAAGTTTCCAAGTGCAGGATATTATCGAAGAAGATCTAGTACTTTACGCTGGCCAGTCAGGCATTTGAATTCGACGAAGTAATGAAGGTGATGAATTTGATAAACTATTGATTCATCGACCAGAAGAAGGAAACTGGGTCACCTTTTAGCCTGATTTTTCCAATAGAATTTTCCATCTACTCTACTCAGATCATGCAGAAGCACCCCCTGCCACTACTAGCATTGAATGAATCTTTGAGTTCATCAGAACAATCCAGAAGAGGTGAAATCCTGATTGAGAAGAATTTCACCTGGATTTCGATAGAAGCAATCAAAGAAACCAGTCTTCTGAGACCAAACGAACCGATCAAAGTTCCAGAAACTGGTAGTGAAGGTGAAGAACCTACTCTCAATACACATTTGGAAATAGTACCTATTGAGGTTAGCAAAGTAATTATGTCTCTGATAATAATCCACCGACTCCACTAGTCAACCTTGACGTCGAAGTAGCAATAGACATGCTGCATACCACAAAACATCTTCCATTCTATGAGGGTGATGAAGATCCTCGGAGACATTGGTTTGTATGTGAATCAATATGGGAAGCCAACGCACTTACCAACAAAGATCGTCAGATGGCACAGTTTGTTGGCTCTTTGCGAAAAAGAGCACTCACCTGGTACATGGGATATGTTGAAAAAAACATGAGACGCCCTGACAAAGGCTCTAGAAATCGAGATGGATGGAAAATACCCTCTGGTATCTGTTGATAGACATATTGAAAAACGACTAGACAATATGCAGCAATCCATCCGAGACATAAATCTCAAAGGAGCGGAAGTTTTGTGTACCAAATATAACACTGCAGGTCACACAAAATACTCTTGTCTTGAGGAGGACCGACGACAAGATGTCTGACTTGTACAAACAAGATGCTTGTGTGATATTTGTTAATATTACAAATGGCTGCCCGTACAATATAAAGAACAAGCAAGCAAGGTGGTGTCAGATATGTGAAGTTAGTTGTCATTCTATAGCAGAATGACATCTGAATCTAAAGGATAATCAAAATTACCATGCAGTGTACCAGACCAACTCTATTGAACAACAAAATGACATAAATGGAAGAAAGGACAGATACGAATAAAACAACATAAATGAAAGGAGCGATCGATGTGATCGGAATGACAGAAACAATAGATATCCAAGATATGATGGAAGAAGATACGATCGACGAAATGAAAATTACAACTTATGCGGAGGATATACCCAAGCTGAGCTCGCGGAAATGGAAGTCGATATTTTTGACCTCAATGACCTGGACAATGTTTCACTTATCTTAGTGAAGGACATCGCCATGCATATTTTCCTTATAAAGATTGAACAGTTCTTAAATTCTATACAAAATGTGGACTAGGGGATCACTTCTTGGTGGATTGCCCTACTATGCTTGAGAAAATTACAAATAAAAAGAATATTAATGCCTTATCGTGTGTTCCTAAATGTGATGTGATTAGAACAAAGAATCTGCAAATTGTAACAAGACAAGGTACTCGAACTGGTCAAGATAATCCACAAATAAGTAAAGTAATACATAAAGAGGATTATCCCAACCCAAACAAGCAAAAATCTCTGTATAAAAATGCATCTAATATATTTCATGAACTAGCAGCATAAGAGGATAATGAAGAAGTTCGATAGGAAGGTATTAATGAATTGGTCAATATTATAACTAAGGAAGAAGTTGTTGGAAAGTTAATTGACTTGGTGTACAATATCAAAAATAAATTTGTCGAGCATAGAAAAGCTAAAAACATATGCCGACTAAACCAAAAAGATAAGAACGATGTTGACCCTCTCGTCGACCTCAAAATACACGGATACCATGTCCGACAAGTTGTACTCGATTTTGGTTTGCAAGTTAACATCATGACTCATGATACTTGGGAACAATTAGGTCGGCCTCAGCTTCAAGAATCGGGCATTTATTTGAAACTCGTTGATCAAGGTTCGATTGAACCAATTAGTGTTTGGAGAAATGTCGAAACTTCCATCAAAGCATAATGACAAGAGTCAACTTCGAAATTATAAATCCAAAAGATGGATCCAGTTCATTCCCAGCCCTGGTTGGTCGACCATGGGGCCAAAAAAATGAAAGCATCGATATCTCTTGATAAAGGTCGCATTAAACTCAAAGGAAACGGCCAAAAGGTGATAGTACCCATGTTCCCATATCAAGGAGAACCCTGGTCAGAACATATGGAGGACGAAAATGACATACGAAAACTATATCAAATAAACAATAATGAAGATTATATTGAACCAAATGCACAAGGATAAATCTATCTTGGAGACCCTACATTGGCTAGATACAATTCCGACGCTGAACTGTATGACTGGAAAATGGAAAATTATGAATTTCAAGCAAAAGAGTGTTGGACAATTGAATCCATCTCTAAAAAGAAAACTAAGAAATGCTTCTCTATCTCGACCATTCCAAATATATTCTAGAGAAAAATTCACGAATCTCGAACTTTAGCACCAGCAAAAAATGACTCAACACATACTCCTGCGCTGCGATACAAAGAACAAGAATATCCATTAATACATGTCGAGGAAGTTTCAAAGCATGTTGGAGAACAAGGGAGATTGCAAATTCTGGTCCAAACATTTATAGGACAAGCTGGGAGATGGTGGGACACGCATCATTCAGGACTCCAAACATGGACCATTGCTTCGACATATTTTTTGAAAGGTTTGGAGATAAGAAACTGACGGCTCAGGCTGAAATCCCAATTTTCACACAAGGACAAGACCCTGCAGCTCACATCGACAAGTGAGAAAGGGAGTGGAGAAGACTGGGACATAAAGATGAAAGAGCATGGATGCATCTATTTCCGAACACGATCGATGACTTACCAAATAAAAGGTACAAGATGGAAGAGACAAGAGGAGACACCTTCATTTGGAAAGAACTAAAAGAAAATTTCATCAAAGACTTCCAACTTTCTCCAAAGGATGAGTAGCTAACTGAGGCGAGTAACCAAATCAAAATGTTTTTGCAACTGACGAAACATGTAGTACCAGCAGAAAAGAAGCCACTTGTCCGACAAACCGTTGTCTTCCATAACATTCAGTCGAAAGAAGTCTAGCATTCGACACGATTACGACTAGAAAAAGAGAAAACAATCAGAAATATTTTCCAATGGAAATAAGATCATCCAGCTGTGTCGAAGCCAGTCATAACAACTTTCAAATTGGAGACCGTAGAGAAAGAGGACCTTGAAATATTAACATAAAAATATTTCCCACTAGCGTTCACATAGATCAAAGATGGCGAATGCCCAATCAATGATGGCCGAGCACCAGAGTAGATGGATGTGAAAGTCAAAATAAAATAATTTGACATATTCAACGACGACAGGCAGAGAATGGCGAAAATTGTGATTATTGGAATGAAGAACAAACCGTAGAGATCACTAGCCTCCTTAAAGAAATCTAGGATGTCGATACATATTTCTTTGGGACGAAAAAAGGCTTTGTTGGTGGGCGATATGTTAAGGGGGGCGATAGGCATTCCCTTGCTTTATCATTGTTATATTGTAATAAATGAATATATTAGTTAATCCATAACAGATGAGAAGTTGGAGCGGGTGTAACTGCTCCAACCATCCATAAGATGTATAAAATAGCAACTCAAGATGAATAATAAATCGTTGAACGTCCGACTCATTCCTCTGTCTTGATTATCTCTTTGTATAATGCTTGCATTTGCTTTAATACAACACTCAATTATTACAATATAGTAAAGTGCTATAGATTGTGGGATCCTACTCATGACAAGGTGATTGTTAGTCATAATGTTAATTTTAATGAGAATCCATGAGAAGAAAGGAGGTAAAACATAAACCTAAGATTGTACAAATTGAATTAGAAATCAGTGAAGATGAAAATGAAGCTTCTAATCAACATGATGAATAATGAGTTCGACAACCACAACTTGGAATATCTACACAACCCAAGAAATGTCCATAAAGGTATTCTCCTGAATTTTAGTCTTATTTTTCTTTGTTAATTGACGATGGTGAACATAGCTCATTTTAGGAAGCTATATAGTATTAGAATGTGGATAAATGGAGGAAATCCATTGATGAAGAATTGGAAGCATTAAACAAGAATCAAACATGGGAACTTCTGGTTCTCCCATTATGAATAAAATATGTTGTAAATAAGTGGGTGTATAAAGTTGAGAAGTACAATTGTGGGTTCAAGTTGCAGGAACGTTATAAATATTTCTTGATAGAAAAAAAATTATGTGCTAAATTCAAGTATAGATGTAAATGAAATGTACTCTATAGTTAAGAAACTTACTACTGTAATGATTTTAGTTGCACTTGTAGTACCACTTGTAAAATCATTTAAATTGATATTTGCTAATCCTTCACTCAACATAGTGACTATCTACACATGATCCATTCATGACCCTTTGTTATGAAAAATAACATCATAAACAAATATGACTTGGCAAGAATACTCTAACAAAATCTAGGAAAATTTTAAGGATCCATACTTTAATTCAAGTGTAATCTTACTAATGATGAAAATTCCACCCATAAAATATTTGGGCATATATTTTAAAAAATATTCAAATTTCTAATGGTTTTATATAATTTTTGGAATTTTTTGCAATTCTTTGAGTAAAACTTTTTAATCCTAAGGAATTTGAGCTAATAATATTGAAAAAAATAGAAAATGGCCAATATTTTTTGGAAAAAATCCTTGAAAAATAGCCATAAACGAAATTTTGCTCTTAAATTTTCTTTTTATAAAATCATACATCAACCAAAATATTAAATATTATTTAATAGATATTGATGTATTACTATATCTAATTTCATTCAATGTATGAAAGAGACCCAAAGAGACCCAACAAATTAGTTGATAGAGATAAAACAAATATTGATCCAAATATTGTAAAACATGTAGATGAATTTAATATCACTTATCCAACCATAATCTAGAGTGATAATGGCCTCCTTTACCATGGTTTCTTTACTAATTATAGCTGTTTTTTAATGGTGTAAAGGTATTTGTTCGTTTACACGCATAAAGGTGAACAAAATCAACACGTTTCTAGTGC
This sequence comes from Larix kaempferi, assembly GCA_027924585.1. Classification (NCBI taxonomy): domain Eukaryota; kingdom Viridiplantae; phylum Streptophyta; class Pinopsida; order Pinales; family Pinaceae; genus Larix; species Larix kaempferi. The sequence continues at coordinate 8,345,196 of BSBM01000019.1, forward strand.
TCAAAAAGACGTTGCAAAACCGAGAACTTGAGCCATGCATGCTTTGGTGTAATTCCATCATTATTGTTTGGCGTGCCTTTCATTTTCCACTATTTGAGAAACTATATAACCCAAAGTTCAATGAACTTATTGATCTAAAATGGTTGTTTGATATGGATGACCATACTTTGAAGTTAAAGCGCATTGGACATTTATGGCAGTCATTTTCATAACAATCTTTGTTGATTTCCTGAAAGAAACGTTTTTAGTTCAACATAAAACTTTATAAAAATGTGTTTGATAGAAGGTTTTTTTCACTATAATATTTCTCGAGTTGAATAATGCATCATCAATGTACATGGATCCCATCACTTTTAAGCCCACAATCCTAATTTTGAATCTTTGCCTAGAATAAATAAGCCAATATATAATCAAAGTGCGATAGTGATCTAATTGCACGCATAGAGTATATCATAAAGTTACAGCAATGAAGATGGATGCATTATCTAAAAGAGGTTTTGTGGAGAAATTTACTCAATTGTGAGCAATTTTTTCTTTTATTGTAGGTTACAAATAAGACAACAAGGCACATGAGATGATGATTAGTATAATTGGTGATCATTAGTATAAGAGGAGGTATTAATGTATTGAAGATAATGATTTGTATAATCGGTGACAATTAGTATAAGAGGTACGTATGTATTGTAGATAAGAGTTAAATAAAACAAAACATATAAGTTATTAACAACAAATTTAAACTAGGAAAATGATATTAAAAAATCAAATTGAAATAAGATTCAATTTTATTATAAATGTTTAATGGAAAGCATAAATATGGTAGTATCAACTTCAAGATTGATGTTGGTAGATGGAAGTCAGCACTCTCTTTTGAAAAGCTCATTTGAATTTCCAAAATCTTTTCAAACAAACTTTGGAATGATGAATAAAAATGCCTACTCCATGAAGGAAGGAGTCAAGCATCTATAAAGATTAATAAGAGGATACTAGATAGAGATGATGTCTTCAAATCCATTTCCTATAGCATAACTTTGCTATAATTTTTCTTTATAAAATGCATTCTCATGGCTTGCATTAATATCCACAATAAAGGTCCTCAAAGAATTGGTTCCAAATGTGAAAGCTCTACCAATGAAGTAACTCCAAAGTACAAGAACGTGGCCTATAAAGGCCAAAGTACATGGTAGGTGAGCCTCATTCGACCTATTTGCAACCTGAATGTAATTTGTTAGCACTAAGGCACTAGGAAAATTTATGAGTTGATTCTTGTGTAGGGTTACACAATTATTAAGGGATATTTCATGTAATTCCATTTGGGCACTCATTTTCATAGTCACAAGACCTAAGTAAAAGTCAACTCAAAGTTGATCCTTCCCTTCCATATGTAGATTAATGATGAAGGGAAGAATTGCGATCCACATAATATATGGTGGTGATGTATTTCAATAACAAATGTGAAAAAGCCACAAGTGTGTGAAATTCAGGAAATAACAGTTTACCCCTTCATTTGAGAGGTTAGGAGAAAACCATATAGAAAAAAATGAATCATTATTTCTTTCCCTCATGCTTATATTTCTTAATTGAGAGAGTGAGAAATAAAATTGCAGGATAAAGGATGCCCAATTGGAGAGTGATGGTGACCACATATAAGGAAATAAGTCGAGACGTGATATATTCAGTATAGTAATATTTATACAAAGTAGGTAGGCATTCCCATGCTCATGAACATTTTTTATCGTAAATTACAATAACAGGATACCAAAGGGTCTAGTCTAAAAAATAATTGGGTATGGATGAAGTTGTGCTCAATCCTAGACTCGAGAGGAACTTTTTGGTTATCTCTATATGATGGAAGTTTAATGAAAAAAACAAACTAGTGGAGTGTGGGACTAGAATAGAATGGGATGCACCTGAAGGATGGCTCTTATATCATCCATTTATCGAAGTATTCAATCATAACAGTTAACAGTGCAAGCACTGAAATGTATGACTCTCCCTAATGCGATGAATGAGTTGGTTTTAAGCATAGGAGAACTACTAAGGTGAATAGAAATAAAGACTTTTTATGCTCAGCTCGAGGTAAACCATTTACTAGGTGCATGGCTACCAAGGTAACAATATTAACATCTTAGTTATTCAAATAATTTTTTTTGATGTTGATGAGAGATGGGGTTGATTAAAGGATGAGGATCAATCACAAAAGAACCATGATTGATACTAACTGATATGATGAATAAAAAGGGAATACTAGTTGGTAAGAAAGAGGATTAATATTTCCCTTGATAAGAGTAATTGAATGGTTACATGGTTAGTGACATTCAAAATTATTACATAACATGACAAAACATTAGTGGGATTTTGGCATGGGTTGAATGCCAACTAGGTGATGTCTAATTCAAAGGACGATGAGGTTTAAATTTCCAAAATGCTTCCAAACAAACTTTGGAATATTGAAGAAAAATGCCTCCTCCTTGGAGGAAGGAGTCAAGCATCTATAAAGGTTGATAAGTGTATAATTGATAGAGATGATGTATTCTAATCCATTTCCTATAGCATAACTTTGCTATAATTTTTCTTTATAAAATGCAGCCCTAGGGCTTTCCTTAATATCTGGAATAAAGTTCCTCAACGAATTGGTTCCAAATGTGAAAAATCCACCAATGAAGTAACTCCAAAGTACAAGAACTTGGCCTATAAAGGCCAAAGTACATAGTAGTTGAGCCTCATTCGACCTCTTTGGAACCTAAATGTAATATGTTATCATTAATGCACCAAGAAAATTTATGAGTTCATTCGTGTGTAGGGTTAAACAAGTATTAAGGGATCTTTCATGTCATTTCATTTGGGCAATTATTTTCATAGTCACAAGACCTAACTAAAAGTCAACTGAAAGTTGGTATTTCCACTCCATATGCAAATTAATGATGAAGGGAATAATTGCAAGCCACATAATATATGGAAGTGATGTATTTAAATAACAAATGTGAAAATGACACAAATGTGTGAAATTCGAGAAATAACAGTTTACCCCTTGATTTGAGAGGTAGGAGCAAACCATATAGAAAAAATCCATCATCATTTCTTTCCCTCGTGCTTATATTTCTTAATTGAGAGAGTAAGAGATAAAATTGTAGGATAAAGGATGAATAGATGGAGATTGATGGTGACCACATATAAGGAAATAAGTTGAGATGAGATATATTCAGTGTAGTAATATTTATACAAACTAGGTAGGCATTCCCATGCCCATGAACATTTTTCATCGTAAATTACAATAATAGGAGACCAAAGGGTCTACTCTACAAACTAATGGGGTATGAATGGATTTATGCTCAATCTTAGACTCAAGAGGACTTTTTTGGTTATCTTTATATGACAAAAGTTTAATGACAAAAGCAACCCATTGGAGTGTGGGACTAGAATAGGATGGGATCCACCTGAAGGATGGCTCCTACATCATCCATTTATGGAAGTATTCAATCAGAATGGTTAACACTGAAACCACTCAAATGTATGAATCTCCCTAACGTGATGAATGAGTTGGTTTTAAGCATAGGAGAACTACTAAGGTGAATAGAAATACATAGTTTTTATGCTCAGCCTGAGGTAAACCATTTACTAGGTGAATGGATACCAAGGTAACAATATTGACTTCTTAGTTATTCAAATAATTATTTTTGAGGTTGATGAGAGATGGGGTTGATTAAAGGATGGGGATCCATCTTAGAAGAGCCATGATTGATACTAACCGATATGATGAATAAAAATGGAATACTAGTTGGTAAGAAAGAGGATTAAGATTTCCCTTGATAAGAGTAAATGAATGGTTACATGGTTAGTGACATTCAGCATTCTTACATAGCATGACAAAAAATGAGTGGGATTTGGTCATGGGTTGAATGCCAACTATGTGATAGGTAATTCAGAGGATGATGAAGTTTATGCATAAGAAAGAAAAAAAGTGACCATAAATGATATATTGTACCTTCATGGATGACATAGTATATGTTTCTGGTTAATGGAAACTAGGATTGCTTCCCAAAAAAACTAAACTCAATTTGAAACTTTTCTCTCTTTGCAATTTCTAGAAATATATGATTTTTTGTTTTTGTTTTTGTTTGTATGAATGAATAAAATAATGTGGATATGCTACCAAAGAGAGGGTGGTTTTTGAATGAGTGAAAACCATAGAGACCATTCTTCTGGGGATGAAAGTACAATAATTGTGGTTCAAGAACAAGGGTGGGCCCAAGATGGGCCTTCTTAGGGGTTAATGAAGTGGCAGAGTTTCGAATGATAATGATCTATTGATCATGGTGGAAATGAGAGGACACATATGTGATTATAAAAAATACTTGAAACCACTAAGGATTTTGAAGGAGATGTCTAGCCAATGTATCAAAGATTAAATATAGACATACATGATTAACATAGTCTTATTCCTTAGGGATAAAATAACATGGGTTCTAATATGAAATGGGATATAAACATGGGGAAACCCATGAAAGTATAATGTTAACCCACAATAGACACATGAATCATTGGAAATTTTGATTCCGCAACCCGCAATTGCGGATTGCGGAAATTTGTTATTTTAATAAATCGTGTTGTGTGTTTTCGCAACCCACAACCCGCAATTGCGGATTGCGGGATACGGAAAATTTATCTTAATTTTGAAGGTGGTTTTCATTCCCGCAACCTGCAACCCGCAATTACGGATTGTGGATTGTGGAAACTATTTCATCCATTATTTTGCAAAGTTGTAATCCCACAACCTGCAATTGCGGATTGCAGAAATAAAGAATAAAGTTGAAAACAAGACTTGTAACCCGATCCCTCATCCTACAGGGGTTAGTCTAAGTCATTCATTGCTTCTAATCCTATGGTCCATATTTGACCCAACGAAAATCGATAAATATAATATTTTTTCTATTTTTCTTTATCATTTTCATTGTTGGAATTTTACTCTGCTACGTGGATTTTACTGTGAATTTCTTACCTAGGGTCATTCTCACGAATTTTTAGTTATTTTTAGGCTGGCTTTTGTCATTTTTGGATTTTTTATTTATGGCTTACTGTTTATGATTTTGTTTTTATTTTGTTTTCATTTATCTACAAGAATTTCCAAGCTTTGCAAAGATGTCACAAAACAATCGGTCTAGGAAAATTCACAAGGAGTTGCTGACCAAAGATTAGAATTTCGGTATCTTCCCAAATACCAGTGAGAGGGTTACTGAAACTTATCAAATGGACTGGTCCAAAATTTATTAAATTTTTGATAATGACGACCTTTCAGACATTAAAGAAGACCAACCTGCCTATGAGAAAATTAGGGCTTCTCAACTCCACACTATTGCTGCTTGGCCTGCTATCCTTCCTTACACAGATGTAGTTATGTGGATAGTAGACAATGCTAACCCTAAATACCAATCATTCAATGACAGTATGGGGTCACAATTGACAACTTTCCGCCCTTATGTTTTTACCAGAGCGTTTTCTCTTAAGCCAGCCATGCAGATCCTTTTCCCTGAATTCATCCAATATTCTAAAACCAGGTACAATTTTGACGAAATGTTGAAATCATGGATGATTAAACCTAGTAGCTTTGTTTCAAAGGCTGATAACCTCTATTTGATTTCCTAGTTCAAAGACCCTTATTCTTTACTGGAAGCCATGCTCTGTAGGCTCTAGGGCCTTCCAAATTGTTCAGTCTTCAAGGCTGAATGGGCTCCAATAGCCCATCATGTCCTAACCGCAGGTGAGTCTTTTCATTGGGTTTTCATCTTGTTAGTGGAGCTTAAAACAACCATCCAGGAGTATCAGAAAGCACCCGTTTTGAAGAGGCCACACTTTTTCTTTTCAACCTTCATTATTGATGTCTTTTGCTCAGAGCTCCAATATCCCAACATGGGATGGAATTGGACCCCTTTTGCTCCACTAGTCCATATCTATCATGCAGCACTATGGGAGAGTAATTTTGTTCCCTTACTCTATGACATTTGTGACCATTTCATGGGTACTATTTATTTCAAGATATTCAAACAAGAGGCTCCTGCCTTCTTAGCTGATACCAGGACCTTCATCAATACAAATGGTGATTGTTATGTCTATGAATCATTTTCATATATCAGAGTGTGGGGAAGTTACACTGCTCATCTGCTACCTAGAATAGTCCCCGACAGATTGGTCATTGAAGAAGTCTCTTATCATATTGTTATTGATGGTGTCTACAAAAAACTCACTGGTCCCAAGAGAAGGGGTTGGCCTAAATTCTCCTTAAACCTTGGACCATTGGTCATTCCAACTTCAAATTGGGCTACAGTGTTGGGGGACAGGATGGCTTCTCTAAGGCTAGGTTTTGCTTCAAAAAGAAAGCATGACCCTAAGAAGTTCCTTGATTCTCATTTTAAACAATATCATGTGAAGATGGACTATGTGCATGAAGAAATTCCTAATGACTCCATGTACCAAGGAGTGAATACCTTTTCTAAAGTCCTGGAAAGGGCCCAGAGCACAGATGAGCAGCATCAAATTATGCAATATCAGAGAGAACTTAAAACTAAAGTTTTGAGCTACAGAACAATGGAAATGAAACTACGTGAGCAAAAGAGAACGAACAGAGAAGAAAAGGAGAACCATCAAGCTAATGCCCCTCTAATGCTTACTTATCTAGATGGGAATAAAGGTAAAACTCCTATGGAGAATACTCCACAGGTAAAGACTACTGAACAGGTCAAAGTTTTGTTGGAAACCTCTCATCAGATGAAGCAGGAGTTAGCAGAGATGTCTTCAGTATTGGATACGCAAACAATTGAACCTCCTAAGCTTAATGTGGATATTCAAGTTACTGCTGCAGCTATACAGGTATCTTATGATCTAATAATAGCTAATGGAAACCCAACTAAGAGAAAGAAATCTTGATTCCTACCTCACAAGTTCCTACTCTTAATATTATTGACAGTGATATTGAAGATGAGTCACATCCTTGAGTGTCTGTGATTGAAGAAGTGATTGAAGACTCATAGGTAGTTACACATATGTTAGATACTGTTGAAATGGTTCACTCTGATCCTGATCAACAAATATTGGAACTCACCACTGCACTTGATATTACAACTTCAACACTTTTACTTTCAGCTATTCAAGATCTTTCTACTTTGTCTCCAGGGGTGATGCCACCATTTTTCATATCACAACTTTTTCATACTTTGACTTCCAGAGCCACTCCACTTTCAGAGAGCTTAGTTCCATTTTCCATTCCCTCATCTATTATTGCAGAGATCCAGTCTTCGACTATCCCTCAGCAATCACCTATATCTACTTTTTTATCACCTACCATTGATGAGCCACCCTTAGTTCCTTATTCATCATCACCTACTAATCATGATCATGTTCCACTTTTTGAATCCTTCACTCCGATCCCTTCTCCAACCCATGTTCCATCAGTTGCTCAAATTGTCACTACCCCTCTAACTACTCGTCAAGTTACCATGTCTATACCTAGTCCCACTGACACTCAAAAAGCTTCTCTGATCTCAACAGTGAGTGTCACTTCAACTTCTATAGAATTGGTAACTGAGTATGAAGATGATGTTGTAGTCCCTCTTGGGGATTATTTTTACAGTAAAACATCTAGGGCAGTGATGAGGAAAGGAAAGAAAAGAAGTAGGGATCAGGGGGGGATTGGAAGCACCTATCCCTAATCAAATAATTTGGGCTCAACAAACCAATGATCCTCAGACAGAAGCAATTGAGATAGCTACATCCTTAGGGGCATTTGCTGGTGCAATTTTTGATTCAGTTCAGGTACTGAATAGGGAGATTGATTAGAAGAAGGAAGAATTGAAAAGGCCTTAAGAAGAGTTAGTTAAGACCAAGGAACAACATGAGGTTTATGTTGTTGATCTCAAGAAGATATGGGGAGATAGGTTAGAGGATTTGGAGAGAAGCAACACCTCTCTTCAGACTGAACTTCATAATGCACAAGTTGAGAATTCTACCAATACATAGAGGATAGCTATGCTAGAAAAGCAATGTGAGGATGCAACTACAAAGTGCAGCCTCTTCTCATTTCTCTAAGTTTTCACCTCAAGAATTTAAGTGTTTGGCCCTGCAGGTCAATGAAGAACATCATAAATTACTAGAGAAACTGTCTCACACCCTAGATGAGATTAAGGAAACTCATATGACTTTTGGTAAGATGTATGTTGTCCTTGAAGAGCAGAAAGCCAAAAGGCTGCAAGCTTCTAAGGCAAGTCAAGACATTGTTGAGTGGCAGGGGTATATCAAGAACATACCAGAAGACATCCCCATTCTTAACAGTTTTCATTTCAAGAAAATCAGAGCTGCATTGAACACTTGGCTTGATCTTAATGGTTCAGTTGAAGACATTATTCAAAAAGCACAGGCTATGTGTAGTAGGCAATGGTATGCAACAGATAATATCATGGAAATTCTATAGTTCTCCATCATGGAGCTCATTGAAGATGCTTGCCCGCCTAAGTTGATGGTTGAGCAAGTCGAAAGCGGGTGTGAGGAAGCCAAGCAGATAATTCAGCGCCTTGAGGAGGTCAAGATTGATGATGTGGATCAATTAATTAGGAAACCGGTAACCATGGAAAAAAAATCCACATTTTCATCCATATTTGGCATAAGTTAGCTAAAAATTAGATGGAAACATTCACATGTAATGCCCAGCTACGGTTTGAGTCTGCTAACTATCCGAATGTAGATGAGTTGTTAGGAACATGGGACAAGTGGCAAGATTTTCTTGACCATTAGTCCAATTCGAATTGTGTAATCCCTATTCTGTAGGAATTTCGTATTGTATAATTTTGTAACTCTTATTGAAAGGGTTGTTTTCTCATTGAGAAGGGGGATGGAATTTGGAGGAGAAAATCAACAGGAGAGACTGGAGATACCCTGTTTGATAAAAATCTTGTAATTTCTTACAGACTTTCATTAATACAGTAAAGTTATTCCCAGATTTTCTTTTGTCTATTTATCAAGTTTATTTGATGAATGTTGATTTTACTCCAGATTGCTTATCAATTGCTGTTTAAGTCTTTTGCAATTTATTAAGCACGATTATCTATAGTTCTGGTTTATCTTTATTAACGATATGTGTGTTCATGATGTTTTGAAAGAATTTATTTAATTAAAACATTATTGATTTCTACAAATGGTTTTCTCCGAAAATTATAATTGATGTTAATTTTTAAATTAACCAATCCATTACAGGTTAATCTTGAGTGCATTTAACCCTTAATTTGTTGTTGGTTAATTTTAATTGATTAATGGTAACTTGAGCAGATAAGTGAAAAATCTATTAACATTATTGTTAAGTGGATGAACAATACTTGTCTATTTTCACATCAAGCTGACCTTCATATAAACAAGCCACCTTTTAGAATAGGTCTAACTTAGATTAAGTTCCTTTTCTTAGGTAGATTTGTTTTATAGAATTTTACACCCTTGTTTTCCTTCATTGGAAGACTGATCTATTGATCAAATTTCACCAACTCATAGAGTTCCAGCGGAGGCTGAATATCCGTGGGAGATTACTATACAAAACAGGCATTGGATAGAATTTTCCTTGCGTAGGATCTTTTAAAGCCTTTAAGTCTGGGTTTTCCCCCTCTGTTGGGAGCCTTGGAACCCATTCCAGCACATTGCACCTACCCTGCACACTCGAGGCATCAACGAATGGTGCTAAAAGAAGGGCCAGTAGTAAATTATGCCTAAATAGAATACTTAGAAACCTCCTCCAGCAAGACCATCATAGGTTGTCACTCATAGCCAATCACAGGCATCTACATCTGAACAACCAACTACAATTACTGCTACACCTGCAGCTCAACAGGAAAACCGAAGGGATGTCCTTATCATATCACCTACTAAAGGGCCCCTTTCACTTGAACAAATACTGAAAATGTCTCATGGTAGTGTTTCTAGAGTACAACAAAGAATCATTGACCTACAAACTATGGGACTAGCAGCAATTCAGCAGAACACTATTCCGCAGACCAGTAACCAAGAATATCAACAGACAGCAGAAAAAAATGTTGAAAATCAACATACACCTGATCATCCAAGATCCCCTGAGTACAACCTTGATTCACTCTTTCAAGAAGTACCACAAGATCAACCAAATGCTACAACTAGTGGACCACCACCTTCTCCTCCTTCACCATCATCTTCCTCATCTGAAAGTGAACACTCTTCTAGTTCTTCATCTGAATAAGAGGAAGAAAAACCAATGGGTGAAGAAGGCCAGAAAAGACCTTGGCTTGACCAAGATGCTATGTTTATACTTGGAGATCAACATAGGTTGCATAAAAATCCTAAGAAGTGGCTTCCTAAGTTCAATCCAGACAATAAATCACCTCCATTAGATCACATCAAAACTTTTATGCAGGCCATTAGACTTAGGATTGTTTTCCATGAAGATGTGGTTTGTAGATTGTTCCCTTATACCTTTGAAGGAAAGACATCTACATGGTACTTTGCCTTAGAAGCCAGATCCATAACTTCTTGGGATGAGTTTGAAAAATTGTTTATCCAGAAGTTTGGGGATGATAAAACTCCACAAGATCTAGTCTTAGAATTTTATTCTATGAAGATGAGAGGTAAAGAAAGGGTCAAAGATTACAATGAAATATTTTCTTATATGAAAAATAGGATCCCTGCCACTCTTCTTCCTACAGAAGAACTGTTGGTTTCCTATTATGAAAAGGGTATATCTATTCCTATTGCAATGTGGGTCAAAAGAGCACATAAAGACAACTTGTTTGAGGCTTATGCTGAAGCTATTCAGGTTGAAAATGATATCTATTGTCTAAAAGATAATCCATATGCTTTAGAAGAACAACCTTGCACATCTAGAAAGAAAACTAATAATTCTCCCAAACCCACTACTCAAAATAACGATGCCTTTGAAATGACTGATATTAAGAAGTTTCTACAGAAAATGTCCAATGAGATGGTTGATTTAAAAAAGAATAATAATGAGAATCAAAATAATAACAGAGTTTTTACAAGGCCACCTTTCAGGAGACCTTATCAACCTCCCCAAAATCCACCACCTCCTAATCTTGATGAAGGGCTAACATCTGAAGAAATTTATTCTATCTCAAAGCTTTGGCCACAGAATCACAAAATGTCCCTGGACCTTCTGAATATCAAACAAACCAAGATCCACTATTACCAGAACAAGGAGAAGAGGAAGAGGATCCAGAGATTAATACTGTAAGCTGTTTTTCTGAACTCCCAATGAATGAAGAATAAGAAGAACCTGAGACAGTGTTCCATGTTCAACATCCTTACAATACTAGATCAAGGCCACAACCCTCTCAGGAACCTTCTTCTTCAACAACACCCTCCAACAAAAGTAAAACTATTCCTCAAAAGGATACAGTCATTCCTGAAATGGAGTACAATTCAGCTGAAGATTTGAAAAGAGTTAAAGCAAATATTTCTTTGTTTGAACTTCTGAAAGTCCCTTCTATGAGGGATTCTTTACCTAAAAGCATGATAATCAAATAACCAAGGGAATCGCAAAACAATAACTTAGACTCTTTTATCAAACCATAAGATCAGAAATCTGGAAGCAAGAGGACACCTCCTTTCTTGCTTACCTTTGAATTCTTCAACAAAAATGTACAAAATTGAATGATAAACTCTGGTGCTTCTTCAAATGTGATGCCCTTATCTGTCTGCAGTAAATGAAATGCCACTTGGGAACCCTTTCCTACTCATATTTTCCATCTTGATAGATCTAAAGTAAGAGTAGTGGGGAGATTAAGAAATGTGTTGTTGACATTATCTGTTGATCCTCGGATTCACCAGACCATTGATATTGTTGTAGCTGACATCCCTGAAGCCTATGGAATGTGGTTGAGTAGAGATTGGTCAGAGAAGATCAAGGGCTAATATGCCACTGATTAGTCTCACCTGTGGCTACCCTACAATGGAAAACCAAAACAAATTAAGATTAGTAGGGAACCATTTATGAAGCAAACAGTCACTGACCTTAACGATTCAAGTGAACCTGCTTGTTATTTCAGTTCACATATTGAGCATTTCACATTTGATACCTTCTTTGGGGACTTGCTGGCTGATTCTTCACTATATGAGAAGGTACAAAATGAGTCACATATTACCAATGTTACTTCTATACCATTCTCTAGAACTATTGTACATAATGTGTTTATTGTTAATACAAATTTTAGGATTGATCCTATTGCATGGAATTTATTCTTTGATGGATCCAGATCCAAGGATGGAGCTGGTGTAAGTTGCGTCCTTATTGACCCTAAAGGGACTAAAACTATGATTGCTTGTAGACTTGAATTTGAATGTACCAATAATGTAATTGAATATGAGGCTATGGTGTAGGGACTCAAAAAGGCTATTGATATGGGTGCCCAAGTGATAGAATGTTTTGGAGATTTTGAAATCATAGTTAAACAGGTAAGAGATAAGATACATTGTTTGTCTCCACGTTTAACTAATTATCAAAAAATTGTTAGGGATCTCACTAACTCTTTCTCTACATTCAACATCAAATCTGTCCGGTCACAGAAGTTTGATGCTGACCTCTTGGAAAACACTACATCTAGGCTGATCCCACCATAAGGCTTGTCACCTCAAACATTTTCAATAGAACTTATGTACAAGCCTTTCGTCCCTGATAATGTGACAAGATGGAAAGTGTTTGATGATGACCAAAAAATCCTAGACTTTCTCTAAGCTCAAGATACCTTTCAAGACATGGCAATAGATGAGGCTGAGCATGAAAAATATTTGTCTGATCCTTCCAACATTATCCCAAAATCGGTGATCAAACTAGAAAAGTTCTATGACTTGCAAGATAAGTTTAAACACAAGACCAACTGCAAAACCCAGAGTTCTTATTTGAACTCTAAGCCAGTCAAACTTGGTACTGAACAAAACCCCCGATTCATCAACCTTGGGGTTGAATGCTCTGTTGACAAAAGAAGAGATTTTATCAGATTATGTAAAGAGTACAAAGATGTTTTTGCATGGACCTATGACGAACTAAATACCTTTGATACTAGCATTATGCATCATAACATACCGATGAAGCCAGAAGTGAAACCTCACCAACAGAAACTAAGGAAGATGCATCCTAGTTTGGAACCCTATGTACAGAAAGAACTTGAGAAGTTACTGACAGCTAGAAACATATTCCCTGTCAGACACACACAATGGATAGCTAATTTAGTACATGTTCAGAAAAAGAATGGGGAAATCAGACTTTGTGTCAATTTCAAAAATTTGAACAGAGATTCTGAAAAGGATAACTGCCCTATTCATCCTATGGAGCATATTTTAAAAAAGGTAGTTGGGTCAGTAATGTTCTCTCTCCTCGATGGTTTTTCAGGATACAACCAAGTCATGGTGGCCCCTGATGACCAACTGAAAACAGCTTTCAGAACCCCTTGAGGTACCTTTTCCTACAAGCGAATGCCTTTCGGACTGATAAATGCATGAGCCACATTCCAGAGACCTATGGATATAGCTTTCATAGGTTTGATGCATAATTCTATCGTAGTATACTTAAATGATATTACTATCTATTCAAAAAAATTACATGAACATCTGTCTGCTCTCAAATAGGTTTTTGAACGTTGCAGGATGTACGGAATTTCGTTGAACCCTAAGAAGTCCATATTTGCAGTAACAGAAGGTAAGTTGTTGGCTTTCATTGTTTTGAAGGAAGGTATGATTATTAATCCTGAACATACTGAATCTATTTCAAAGATCGGTTTTCCTGGTTCGCACAAATCCATGCAATCATTCCTCAGTAAGATGAATTTTGTACGTAGGTTTGTTCCAAATTTTGCACAAATTGTTAAGCCATTACAACAATTAGTTAAAAAAGATGTACATTTTAGCTGGTCTCAGGAATAGAAGGATGCATTTGTTGAAATTTGAAGGTCCATTGCAGAAGCCCTTAGTCTGATGTCCTCATATTTCAACAAGGATTTTATTCTCTATACTTTCACTACTAATTTTTCTTATGCAGCTGTCTTGATGCAGAAGCATGATAATGGTGCTGAGATTCCAATTTCGTTCATGAGCTCAACATTTAAGGGAGAAGAGCTTAACTACTTCCAAATTGACAAGAAGGGTTATGTAGTTTTGAAGTCTATAAAACATTGCAAACCATACTTACTGAAATCTCGAACAAAAGTTATCGTGCCTTATACCACCATTAGAAACGTGCTGGTCCAGAAAGAACTAGGCGAGAAAAGAGCCCATTGGATGACAGCTTTGTAGGAATATGATTTGGAAATCAGGCCAACGAAGATTGTAAAAGGACAAGGTATGTGTCTTCTTACCACTCAGTCAAACGATCCTATACAGCAGCAGACTGAATGGGAGTAGGAGGAAAACGTTCCTACAGGTTCGGTTAATGCCATAGATACTTCAACATCTGAATCGTACGACCATATTAAGCCTTTTCTAAACCATGGGTTTGCTGCTGAAACCCTTGACATCAAAAAATGAAAAGCTTTAAGATTAAAGTATGCTCCATATCAATTTATTAATGGATTTTTGTTTAGAAAAAATTATGATGGAGTTTTCCTTAGATGTTTGGAGAAAAATGAGACTGATGACATTCTTTTACAATTTCATGCAAGACCTGTTAGAGGCCATTTTTTAGGTGAAACTACAGCACACAAGGTTCTCAAAGCTGGGTATTATTGGCCTACTCTGTTTCAAGATTCCTATGCTCATGTTAGAAGGTGTGAACCATGTCAGAAGTGTATAGGGAAATTAAAAAAAACTGCTTTTCCTCTGCAGCTAGTAACAGTTCAGTTCCCATTTCAGCAATGGGGATTGGATTTTGTTGGACCAATTAATCATGTTTCCTCCCTACAACATAGGTATATCCTGACTGCAACTGACTACTTTACCAGATGGGTAGAGGCAGTCCCTCTTAGGGAATGTCACAAAAACCAAGTAACTTCTTTCCTCGACAGCTAGATAGTTACAAGGTTTGGTGCTCCTGAGTATCTTGTCTTTGACAATGCATCCTATTTTTCCTCAATTGATTTGACACAAAATTACCTTGAAAAAGGGATCAAACTAAAATTTTCTGCCAATTATTAATCACAGGGTAATGGGCTTGCTGAATCTTCTAACAAGAACTTGATAAACATTTTGAAGAAGATAGTAGCCTCTCATCACAAAGATTGGCATACCTAGCTTTATAATGCTCTTTGGGTATATCGAATTACCCCAAAGGAAGCTATTGCAAACTCTCCCTATTATCTGGTTTATGGCAAGGAATTCATCCTACCATCTAACCTTACCATTCCATCATTATAGCTAGCCCAATCCATTCAAGAAGATGATTCCTCTCCTCTTCAGCCAAGAATTGATACCTTTCTTAAGTTGAAGGAAGACAGGGAAATGGCTAAAAATAAATTATATCAACATCAACAGATAGTTAAAAGATGGTTTGATGAGAAATCCTCTTCTGATAGAGAATTTTTAGTAGGAGATTTGGTATTGAGATGGGATAAGAAACACAAGGATAAAAATGATTATACCAAATTTCAACGCCTTTGGCTAGGATCTTTCGTTGATATAGAAAATATTGGTCCTAGTACTGTTTGATTACAGACATTGGAAGGGGTCATCCACACTTATCCAATGAATGTTTCTCTGTTCAAGAAGTATTTTGTCTAAACAATTTGATGCACTCGATACATAAATTTGGCGTGTTTTGCATTTTCTTTGTTTTGACTGGTTTTCTTTTATTTGTTTTTCTTTTAATAAACTCCATACATTTGGTGATGGTTGATGGTCATCTTGTCTCAAGGATAATCTAAACTGAAGTTTTGGAATGCTCTGTCAATCTTGGTTTTTCTCAACCTATGCTAGAATTTGTTTTACAAAGAATAGACAGTCATTAATTGCAGAACTTTGATTGATACCTTTCCACCTTGGCCATTATCTTATACATGCTTTATTTGTTTAATTGAGGTTGTGGAAAGTGGTTGGCTTTCTTTCCCTATGCTTCATTAGTGTGATACAACACATCTTAATAGCCTGGTCAACCTTTATCTTCTCTGGATCCTATCACAGTCACCTTGAAAAATGATATTACTTAATATTTGTGGATTACAAGATGGGGGGTCTTATTACAAGCCAACCCATTAGGTTCATAGATGTGATTGGAATGACATCTTCACACCAAGCCACCAAACTTGGAAGATGACTTGCAGTTTACTGAAAGGTGGAAGATTTTATCACAGGTCGGTCTATTCATGATCTGCAAAGCATCAGTGAGTAATGCCACTATCATATGGTCACCAAGCCATGGTGGTGTCTTGTAATTCACACCCAAATAAAATTTCAGTTTTACTTTTTCTTTATAAGACAATGTTGTATATAAGGACAGGGGGGTCTTATGACAAGCCATCCCCGCCATGATCATGGGTTTGATTTTGGCCTGAAATTATTATTATGTGGTCACCAAGCCATGATAATTGCTTTCAATGTCACAGCTGAAAGACAAGGAGTCTCATTACTGAGCTAGCTTGTTCAGTTTCTAGATCAGGTTTGTGAGTGGCATTGCCATAGGATCACCAATTCAGGGTAGTGGTCTTATGTCAACAAGGTCTTATGTACAGTTTCTTTTTTTTTCTTAAATAAAAAAAAAAAAGAAAAAAAAAGGGGAATAAGAAAATGAATAGATTGTTAATAACGCATCTCTATGTAAATAAAGCAATTAATAAGTCAAGGTGATTTATGATTTGGATATCCAGAGTAGTTTTAAGCTTACCCCCAAGTTCATCTAAAAGTTGTCGTCCTATGATTACATAATGGAAAAAGGTTCCTATTGTTTCTTAAATATCCTTATAAGATTTGCATTATCTTTAAATTGATCATGGATGGGAGTATATCAATCTTATGATTAATTATGCTTATTGATTGTTCTTTTATAAACATTTTTTAAAAATCGAGGTTGAAAATCAGTTGGATGATATACTTTATTTAACTAAAGTTTTGTTTGCAGAGATAACTGGTTATTCCCAACCAGTCGCCATTTGTTGTAAGTACAACAGATCCCATGCTTCATCTAAACATGGGAGCCCCAAAATTTTAAATACAAAGGTATTTGGGTAAGTTCCTTATTATAACGAGGTCCTTAAACCTTGTTTGTTATAATCTCATACCTTTGCTTTTGGTTTGTGTAATTACCTTTTTTTTCCTTTGAAAAATTTCTAAGTTTTTGGTTGTTTTCTTGACTTGCGAAAAGCCTTCAATTCTTTTAAATGTTTTTTTCTTCCCGCAAACCCGCAATCCCGCCATTGCGGATTGTGGGAATTGATTGTTCTTTCTTTTTGGAATTGTGTCATCTCGCAACCCGCAATTGAAGTTTGCGGGAAGACTTTGTTAATATTTTTGGGAAATTTCGTTTCCGCAACCTGCAACCCACAATTGTAGATTGGAAATTGCGGAAAGTTGTTATTTTAATAAATCGTGTTGTGTGTTTCCGCAACCCACAATTGTGGATTGCAGGATGCGAAAAAAGTTATCTTAATTTTGAAGGTTGTTTACATTCCCACAACCCGCAATTGCGGATTGCGGAAACTCTTTCTTCTGTTATTTTGCAAAGTTGTCATCCTGCAACCCACAACCCGCAATTACGGATTGTGGATTGCGGGAAGAAAGAATAAAGTTGAAAATAAGACTTGTAACCCGATCCCACATCGCGCAAGGGTTAATCTTAACCGTTCATTGCTTTTAATCCTATGCTCCAAATTTGACCCAACGAAAAATCGATAAATATAAGATTTTTTCTATTTTTCTTTATCATTTTCATTTTCGGAAATTTACTCTGCCATGTGGATTTTATTGTGAATTTCTTACTAGGGGTCATTCTCACAAATTTTGAGTTATTTTCAGGTTGGTTTTTGTCATTTTCGCATTTTTTATTTATGGTTTATTGTTTATGATTTAGTTTTTATTTATCTACCAGAATTTCCAAGCTTTGCAAAGATGCCATGAAACACTCGGTCTAGGATAATTCAGAGATATTTGCTGACCAAAGACCCGAATTTTGGTATCTTCTCAAATACCAGTGAGAGGGTTACTAAAACTTATCAAATGGACTGGTCCAAAATTTATTCAATTTTTGATAATGATGACCTTTCAGACATTAAACAAGACCAACCTGCATATGAGAATATTAGGGTTTCTCAAATACACGCTATTGCTACCCAGCCCACTATCCTTCCTTACACAGATGCAGTTAAATGGATAGTAGACAATGCTAACACTAAAGACCGGTCATTCAATGACAGTACGGGGTTACAATTGACAACTTTTGGCCCTGACGTTTTTACCAGAGCGTTTTCTCTTAAGCCAACCATCCAGATCCTTAGCCCCAAATTCATCCAATCTTTTAAAAATAGGTACAATTTCAACGAAATGTTGAAATCATGGATGATTAAACCTAACAGCTTTTTGCCAAAGGATGATAACCTATATCCGATTTCTTGGTTCAGAGAGCCTTATTCTTTACTGACATCCCTGCTCTGCAAGCTCTACGGCCTTCCAAATTGTTCAGTCTTCAAGGTTGAATGGGATCCAATAGCCCATTATGTCCTAACCATAGGTGAGTCTTTTCCTTGGGCATTCATCTTGTCATTGGAGCTTAAAACAACGATCCAGGAGTATCAGAAAGCACCTGCTTTGAAGAAGCCACACCTTTTCTTTTCATCCTTCATTATTGATGTCTTTTGCTGAGAGTTCCAATATCCCAACATTAGATGGAATTGGACCCCTTCAGCTCCACCAATCCATATCTATCATGTAGCACTATGGGAGAGTAATTTTGTGCCCTCACTCTATGACATTTGTGACCATTTCATGGGTACTATTTATTTCAAGATATTCAAATAAGAGGCTCCTGCCTTCTAAGATGATGCCAAGACCTTCATCAATATAATTGGTGATTGGTATGTCTATGAATCCTTTTCATATATCAGATTCCGGGGAAGTCACACTGTTCATCTGCTACCTAGAATAGTCCCCGACAGATTAGTAATTAAAGAAGTCTCTTATCAGACTGTTACTGATGGTGTCTACAGAAAATTCATTGGTCCCAAGATAATGGGTTGGCCTAAATTCTCCTTAAACCTTAGACCATTGGTCATTCAAAATTCAAATTGGGCTATAGTGTTGGGGGATAGGATGGATTCTCTGAGGCTAGGCTTTGCTCCAAAAATAAAGCATGACCTTAAGAAGTTCCTTGATGCTCATTTTAAACAATATCATGTGAATACGGACTATGTACATGAAGAAATTCCTGATGAATCCATCTACCAAGGAGTGAATACCTTTTCTGAGGTCCTGGCTACAGCCAAGAGCACAAATGAGTAGCATCAGATTATGCAATATCAGTGAGAACTTAAAACTAAAATTTTGAGCTACAAAACAATGGAAATGAAACTGCTTGAGCAAAAGAGAAGGGATATTGAATAAAAGGAGAACCAACAAGCTAATTCCCCTCTAATGCTTACTTATCCAGATGGGAATAAAGGTAAAACTCCTATGGAGAATACTCCATAGGTAAATACTGCTGAACAGGTCAAAGTTTTGTTGGAAACCTCTCATAAGATGAAGCAAGAGTTATCACAGATGTCTTCAGTATTGGATACCCAAACAATTGAACCTCCTAAGCTTACTGTGGATATTCAAGTGACTACTACAGCTATACATGTATTTGATGATCTAATAATAGTTGATGCAAACCCAGCTAAGAGACATAAAGTACCGATTCCTACCTCAGAGGTTCCTACTCTTAATATTATTGACAATGATATTGAAGATGGGTCACATCCTCCAGTGTTTGTGACTGAAGAAGTGATTGAAGACTCACAGGCAGTTACACATATGTTAGATCCTATTGAAATGGATCACTCTAATCCTGATCAACAAATATTGGAACTCACCACTGCACTTGATATTACAACTTCAACCCTTTTACTTTCATCTATTCAAGATCTTTCTGCTTTGTCTCCAGGGGTGATGCCACCATTTTCCATATCACAACTTTTTTCATACTTTGACTTCCAGATACACTCCATTTTCAAACAACTCAGTTCCATTTTCCATTCCCTCATCTATTATTGCAGAGATCCAGTCTTCAACTGTCCCTCAGCAATCACTTATATCTACTTCTTTATCACCTACCATTGATGAGCCGCCCTCAGTTCCTTCTTCATCATCACCTACTAATGATAATCATGTTCCACTTTCTGAAGCCTTCACTTCGATCCCTTCTCCAACCCATGTTCCATCAGTTGCTCAGATTGTCACTACCCCTCTGACTACTCGTCAAGTTACCATGTCTATACCTAGTCCCACTGACACTCAAACAGCTTCATTGACCTCAACAGTGAGTGTCACTTCAACTTCTGTAGAATTGGTAACTGAGTATGAAGATGATGTTGTAGTCTCTCTTGGGGATTATTTTTACAGTAAAACATCCAGGGCAGTGATGAGGAAAGGAAGGAAAAGAAGTAGGGATCAGGGGGGATTGGAAGCACCTATCCCTAATCTAATAATCTCGGTTCAACAAACCAATGATCCTCAGACAGAAGCAATTGAGACATTTGCACCCTTAGGGGCATTTGCTGGTGCAAATTTTGATTCAGTTCAGGTACTGAATAGGTAAATTGATCAGAAGAAGGAAGAATTGAAAAGGCTTGAAGAAGAGTTAGTTGAGATCGAGGAACAACATGAGGTTTATGTTGCTGATCTCAAGAAGATATGGGGAGATGGGTTAGAGGATTTGGAGCGAAGCAACACCTCTCTTCAGACTGAAATTCGTAATGCACAAGTTGAGAATTCTACCAATACATAGAGGATTGATATGCTGGAAAAGCAATGTGGGGATGCAAATGCAAAGTGCAACCTCTTCTCATTTCTCTAATTTTTCACCTTAGCAATTTCAGGATTTGGCCCTTCAGGTCAATGAAGAACATCATAAATTACTAGAGAAACTTTTTAACACCCTAGATGAGATTAGGGAAACTCATATGACTTTTGGTAAGATGTCTGTTGTCCTTGAAGAACATAAAGCCAAAAGGATGCAAGCTTCTAAGGCATGTCAAGACATTGTTGAGTGGCAGGGGTATATCAAGAACATACCAGAAGACATCCCCATTCTTAACAGTTTCCAATTCAAGAAAATCAGAGCTGCATTGAACACTTGGCTTGATATTAATGATTCAGTTGAAGACATTATTCAGAAAGCACATGCTATGTGTAGCCGTCGATGGTATGCAACAGATAATAACATGGAAATTCTATAGTTCTCCACCATGGATCTCATTGAATATGCTTTCCCTCCTAAGTTGATGGTTTAGCAAGTTGAACCCGGGTGTGAGGAAGCCAAGCAGATAATTCAATGCCTTGAGGAGTTCAAGATTGATAATGTGGATCAGTTAATTAGGAAACCGGTAACCATGGAAGGAAAATTCCACATTTTCATCCATGTTTGGCATAAGTTAGCTAAAAATGAGATGGAAACATTCACATGTAATGCCTAGTTGGGGCTTGAGTCAGCTAACTATCCTAATGTAGGTGAGTTGTTAGGAATATGGGACAAGTGGCAAGATTTTCTTGACCATTACTCCAATTCGAATTGTGTAATCCCTATTCTGTGGGAATTTCCTATTGTATTATTTTGTAACTCTTATTTAAAGGGTTGTTTTCTCATTGAGAAGGGGGATGGAATTTGGAGGAGAAAATCAGCAGTAGAGAGTGGAGATACCCTCTTTGATACAAATCTTGTAATTTCTTATAGACTTTCATTAATACAATAAAGTTATTCCCAGATTTTATTTTTTCTATTGATCAAGTTTATTTGATGAATGTTGATTTTACTCCAAATTGCTTATCAAATGTTGCTTAAGTCTTTTGCAATTTATTAAGCACAGTGATCTATAGTTCTAGTTTTTCTTTGCTAATGTCTTGTGTTCATGATGTTTTGAAAGAATTTATTTAATTAAAACATTATCGATTTCTGCAAATGGTTTTCTTAGAAAATTATAATTGATGTTAATTTTTAAATTAACAAATCAGTTACAGGTTAATCTTGAGTGCATTTAACCTTTAATTTGTTGTTGGTTAATTTTAATTGATTAATGGTAATTCGAGCAGATAAGTGATAAATCTATTAACATTAATGTTAAGTGGACGAACAATACTTGTCTATTTTCACATCAAGCTGACCTGCATATAAACAAGCCACCTTTTAGAATAGGTCTAACTTAGATTAAGTTCCTTTTCTTAGGTAGATTTTTTTTATAGAATTTTACACCCTTGTTTTCCTTCATTGGAACACTGATCTATTTATAAAATTTCACCAACTCATAGAGTGCCAGTGGAGGTCGAATATCCGTGAGAGATTACTCTACCAAACAGGCTGGGGATAGAACTGTCCTTGCGTAGGATCTTTTGAATCCTTTAGGTCTGGGTCTTCCCCCTTTGTTGGGAGCCTTGGAACCCATTCCAGCACCTTGCACCTACCCTGCACATCCGAGGCATCAACACATCCCCTCCCCCTTACAAAAATATTTGTCCTCAAAGCTTTAGATGTGGAAATTGTTGTTTAATATGAAGGAGTGGTTCCCATGTAGCATCTTCTCGTTGCATTCCGTGCCACTTAATTAATACCTCTATGATGGATCGAGATCGAAGCTGATGAGTGCGCCTATTAAGGATGGCCTCCAACTCCAAAATGATGGATCCTTCATTATCTAGTTTTGGTAAAATAGTTTGTGCTCTAATGTTTGTGCCAAGAAATTTCTTTAGACAAGAGACATGAAATACTCGATGAATGCGGGAAGAAGGAGGAAGTTCCAATTTATAAGAAACGGAACCAATCTTCTGAAGAACCTTATATATCCCATAGAAATTTGGAGCGATATTATGACACCCTTTGAGTTTCAGGGAGGATTTCTTGTAAGTCTATAGACGAAGAAAAACCATATCACCTGCTTGAAAAATGCACTTAGAACGGTGTTGATCCGCTTGTTGTTTCATTCGATTTCTTGCAATGTGAAGATTGTCCCGCAAAATGCGAAGAATCTGATCGTGGGTTTGAAGAACCATGTCAACTTCCTGAACTGGTGAACTACTGGGGGTGTATGGAAGAAGCACTTTCGGTGCCTGACCATAGACTACTTCGTATGGAGTCATTTTAGATGAAGTGTGATAGGAGGTATTGTACCACCATTCAGTGAGATGGAGCCACCTTTCCCACTGATGCTACTGTTTAGAGGTGAAGCAACGAAGATAAGTTTCCAAACATTTGTTAATTTCAGTCTGACCATCTTTTGTGGGTGATACCATGAACTCATCTTCAGTTTGGTGCTAGTGTGGAAAAATAGTTATATCCAAAATTGCGATTTGAGACAATGGAAGAAGGGATTTCATGAAGGCAGAAGATCTGGTCCAGGAAAATTTGTGCTACTGAGGAGGCGGTATAGGGATGGTTGAGGGTGTAAAAATGATTATATTTGGAGAGGTGATGAACCACAACAAAAATCACTATCTTCCCTCAAGATTTAAGGATCCCTTCAATGAAATCCATAGAAATATTTGTCCAAATCCGTGTAGGGATGCGAAAGGGTTTGAGCAGTCCTGGAAGGAGTGTTGTTTCACCCATGTTGTGCTAGCAAGTATCACATTTATCCATGATCTGTTGAATTGTCCTTTTCATTCCCTAGCAAAATAAGCTATGTCGTTCCCACACATACATTTTGAGGAACCCAAAGTGTCGTGCCTATGGAGAAGCATGGAGTTCATATAAGACAACCTAACGAAGATCTATGCTTAGGGAAGCACCATCCCAAGAGTAATGCAGTACAACAGAAGGGTTGTTGGTCAACCATTGGATGATTTGAGAAAACGAGGAGTCATTGGCATTGCCCTACTAAACAGATTGCAACCAATTTGGAACAGGAATAGAAATAGCTGAAAGAGAAACTTGGTCATCAAATGTGCGAGAAAGAGCATCCACCAAAAGATTGTCCTTACCCTTACTGTAAGTGATCTCATAATCATAACCCATGAGTTTGATAACCCATTTATGTTGTGTCGGGGAGGAGACTTCTTGTTCCAGGAAATATTTTAGACTCTGGTGATCAGTATTGATGCAGCAATGATTCCCTAATAGCTATGGCCGCCACTTCTATACTGCATGCAAAATAGCCATCATTTCCTTCTCATATGAAGAGGAGACTAAATTATTACTAGAAAGGTATTTGCTGGTGAAAACAATGGGATGTTCATCTTGAAGGAGAAAAACACCAATTCCATTGTCGCAAGCATCACTCTCAATAGTTAAGGGCTTGGAAAAATCGGGCATATCTAGAACAAGTGTAGTACACATAGCTTGTTTCATTTTTTCAAATGCACACTCAGTATCATGTGTCCATGTAAAATCATCCTTTTTTAATAGAGCTACAATCTTCCCGTAATCCTTGACAACTTGCGATAGTGTCCAGTCAATCCCAAAAAACCACGAAGGCTCTTAAGTGTCTAAGGATGCAGCCAATTTTTCATGGCATCTATTTTGGTAGGATCCATGCAAACCCCTTGTGCTGAAATAATATGCCTGAGATACTCTACTTCCTCTTGTCCAAAAACACATTTAGACTGTTTGGCATGGAGATGATGATTAGAGAAAAGTTGCAGTACAAGATCAAGATGCTAGAGATGCTCATCCCATGTTTTACTATAGATGAGAATATCATCAAAGAAGACCAGAATGAATTTCCGTAAGTAGGGCCAGAATATTTTATTCATCAATGCCTGAAATGTGGAAGGAGCATTACTTAGGCCAAAGGTCATGACCAAAAACTCATAGTGGCCATCATGTGTGCAGAAAGCTGTTTTAGGGATATAATCCTCACAAACCCGAATTTGATGATACCCAGAACGAAGGTCCATCTTGGAGAAAAAATGAGCACCATGAAGCTCATCAAGTAGCTCATAAAAAAAAGGAATTGGAAACTTATCCTTGATTGTGAGGTGATTAAGTGCTCGGAATTCAATGCAGAGGAGCCATGACCCATATTTTTTTCAGACAAGAAGAACTGTTGAAGAAAAGGAAATGGTACTAGGGAGAATAATACCTTGCTTCAGTAAGTCGCGAATGAGCATCTCAGTCTCCGTTTCTTGGTTAAATGGGTAGTGATAGGGCCTGATGTTGGGAGGAACGCTTCTAGGAAGGATTTGAATATGATGGTCCTCTAGTCCTGGAGGTGGAAATACCACTGGTTCATCAAAGGCACATGCATATCTATCCAGAATTTATTGTAGATCCAAAGGAGTAGTGGAGACCGCTGATGGGTGCATCTGAATGGGATGGACGATAGTGATGACACCATGTAAATTCTTCTTAAGGATATTTTTTGTGCGATGTGAACTGATGATGCTAAGAGACCTTGGTTGTAATCCCTTCAATGTGTGTTTTTTTCCCATTGATTGAGAACTACATCCAAAGTTTAGCAAAATCCCATAAGATGGGACCAAGTGTGCATAACCATTGATCACCCAAAATCACATCACATCCAACTAAGGTGAAAGAAAACATGTCGAAGCATAGGTTATAATATTGAATAGGGATACACACATTGCGACACTTCCCCTTGCAAAGTAAGGTGCCCCCATTGGCAATCATGAATTCAAATTTGCAACAGGGATGGACAAAAAAATCAACCTATTTGGCGATCTGAGGGTCAATGAAGTTACAAGTGCTACCAGAATCAATGAGTATTGTAAGAGGGAGCTTCTTGAAGTAACCCTTGACCCGCATTGTTTATGGGTTGGTGACTCCGTCTAAAGCATGGAGAGATATCTGTGGGTGGTCTTCATGAGAATAAGGGTCAACAAGAGCCTATTGAATGTCGACCTGATCATATATTATATCTTGAGCTTCTTCACTAATTTCAGTTGCAGGCGGAGAATCCACATCCAATAGGTAGATCTTTTTCTCAACGCATCTATATCCCTGAGTGAATTTCGCATCACAATTATAACTAACCCCTTTTTCTCTATGTGCCCACATCTCTGCTTCAGACAAATGCTTAATAGGAGTTGGTCGAGGAGCTGGTGTGATGGGAGTGTAAAATTAGTCATAACAGATCTAATGAACAAGTAAATCAATCACAACATATGAACATAGAAAATATGGTGTAAAACTGTGCAAAACATGCGGCAGTGCTCAATATCCCAGTAAGGGTGAATGATTACAATAGAATACAGTAACAATGACTGAGCAATTCGAATTGCCTAAGGAGGTCATTCGAATCACTAAATGGAGTAGCTTGACTCCAACTAGGAGTCCTCATCATCAATCAGTGGTGGTCATTAATGCACAAGAACCAGTCATCCAGGTGTCAATCTGAGTCTAACTGAGTGTAACATGTGTAACTGAAGTGTGTAGCACTGATATAGGGAAGTGGGCTCAGTGGAGGGCGCATGGGAGGCTAACTGAAGTCAGAACAAGTCATCTAGTCAATCTGGAGGTCCAATGGAGTGAAATAGTCAGTCGGGAGTGAAACTAGCCTCAAATCAGGGAGATTCGGAGCTAAATGAGTGTAACTGAAGTGGAACTGTAGTGGTAGGTGAAGAAGTGTGCCCTTCTTTGGCAGTAGGTGAGAAGTGGGCACCTTCATGACTAGGAGGGCTAATGAACTGATGTAAGAAGCTCCCAGGTGCTAGAATAAGGTGGCTAAGGTGCTGGAGGCATCAACCTAGTGACTGGGATGCATGCAAAGTGCATGCATGTTCGGATATCCACATCATCTTTTTCAGGATCTTGCATGCAATTAGGGTTTGCATGCAAAATCTAGGGTTTGCATGCACTTGCATACATCCCAGTCACCAGTTTGATGCCTCCAGCACCTTAGCCACCTCATTCTAGCACCCGGGAGCCACTTACTACAGAGTTTTAGCCCTCCTAGGATGAAAGGTGCCCACTTCTCACCTACTGCCAGAGAAGGGCGCACTTGTTCACCTACCATTGCAGTTCCACTTCAGTTACATTCAGTTAGCTTTGATTCCCCCTGATTTGAGGCTAGTTTCACTCCCAACTGACTGTTTCACTTCCGTTGGAGCTCCAGTTTGACTAGATAACTTGTTCTGACTTCAGTTAGTATCCCATGCGCCCCCCACTGAGCCTCCTTCCCTTAATCAGTGCTACACACTTCAGTTACACATGACACACTCAGTTAGACTCAGATTGACACCTGGATGACTGGTTCTTGTGCATTAATGAGCACCACCGATTGATGATGAGGACTCCTAGTTGGAGTCAAGCTACTCCATTCAGTGATTCGAATGGCCTACTTAGTCAATTCGAATTGCTCATTGACAGAGATTGTATTCTATTGTAATTCATTCACCCTTTCTGGGATATTGAGCACTGCTGCATGTTTTGCACAGTTTTACACCATATTTTCTATGTTCATCTGTTGTGATTGATTTACTTGTTCATTAGATCTGCTGTGACTAATTTTACATGGTATCAGAGCCATTGCAGGGACAAGATCTCTTTTCTACAAGTGTTTCTACAAGAAGATTTGACTGAATTGCTCAAAAATTGCAAAAAGTTTTGGCATGAGATATCTCAAGGGCATTCGCTCCTGTGCATGCAAAGCTTGAAAATACATCCAATACCACTCCAGAAGGTTGAGTTTCCACATAATTCCTGGATCTGATACATTGGACCCATTCAACATTGTTTGATCTCCAATATCAGGTGTGATGCAACTCTAAAAGGGTGGATTGTTCAACCTTACTGTTCTTGGTTTGATTGTGATTTGCAGGTTATCAAGCTCCTCTTTTGCATTCGCTACACTGTGCATGCAAACTCCTCTTTTGCATTCGCTACACTCTACATGCAAGCTCATCTACATCAGTTTGACTCGTTCCTAGCAATGGAATACTCTTCTTCAAAGCCTATCCTCACCACATTCAATTATTTTGATTGGAAAGATGATATGGAGATCATATTACGTTCAAAAGGTTACTACCGAGTCACTCTTGGTCTTGAATTGGAGCCAAACAATGTGTCAGATCGAACCAAACACTACAACAAGCTTGATGAAGCTTATGGTCTTCTTTGTCTCTCCATCTCCAAAGATCTTCACTTCCATCTCAGCGGATTGAAGACTCCAAAAGCTATATGGGAGCAACTTGAAACATTATTTGGCAAGCAGGATGAGCTTAGGGCTTTTCAATTAGAGAATAAATTGATTGCCCTTAGTCCTGAGAATTTCGAGACCATCAATGAATTCTTCACAAAATTCAAGAACTTGAACTTGCAGTTGAAGAACAGTGGAGTTATCAAAGAGGACAAACAATTGATCCTCTCCATTCTAAGCAAGCTTGGTAAAGATTATTCGGTATTTGTCTCTACTTTCAATTCCGGTCGGCTAACTACCCCGAATTGGAAGATGCCTACCTTGAATGCCTTCATTGAATCCGTCACAAAAGAGCATGACAAGTTGATTCAAATGGGGTCCATAAGCTCCAAAGATTCAGCCCTATATGTTCAAGGACCCAAGATCTCGAATGGTAAAGGAAAGCAAAAGAAGGAGAAGCCCAAATTCGAGCCTCACAAGCAAAAAGACAAAGGCAAACAAACGGATGCACCATCCAGTTCGAAGTTCAAGCAAAAGGGAAAAGAAGGTAACCAAAAATCTAAATGTACTTATTGCAATCGTGGCTTTCATACCGAAAGTTCATGTATGAAGAAGACTATAGATCAAATGGCCCTCCTTTTGGAAAAGAACAACATAACTCTTCCCGACGGTGCAAGGAAGAAGGATAGGAATGATGATCATGAAAGAGGACAAGCACTCATGGCAACGGTTTCGAAGCCCACTACTCTCTTGATAGATTCGGGTGCATCAAATCATATGGCTGCAAATATTGATTCTTTTTCCTCATTCGATCCAAACAGCTCCATCCCCATCCATTTGGGAGATGACTTAAGAATTTCTTCAAAGGGCAAAGGTACGATTCATGTAGAACATGGAAGCTTTCAGAATGTTCTCTATGTGCCTTCCTTGGCTTCAAATCTCCTTTCTGTGTATCAAATGACACACACTGGTGAACCAAAGCAAGTTACATTTAGCCCTAATAAAGTTGAAATTTCTGATATCAAAAGTGGAAGACTAGTTGCAGTCGGAAAGGCAAATCACACTGCAAAATGCAATGAGTTTTCACACTTTATTCCGCTTGCAAAGCCCACTGCTCTTCGCACACATGGTAATGAGGTTAGTAGGATTTGGCATGAAAGATTTGGACATCTTAATTATAATTATTTGCTGCTGTTATCAAACAAATCCATGGTAGATGGGCTTCCACAACTCCGTTCCTCGAAGGGAATATGCACTGGTTGCATCATTGGGAAGCACCCCGAGCACAGATTCGACCGCGGCAAAGCTAGCAGAGCTTCTACTATTTTGGGATTGATCCATTCTGATATCAGTGGTCCGCTACCCCATATGTCATTAAATGGTTCAAGGTATGTTTTGACATTTATTGATGATTTTTCCCGCTTTACATGGGTATTCTTTCTCAAAAACAAGTCAGAAGTGCTTGGAAAATTCAAGGATTTTAAGGCTTCTGTTGAGACCACCACTGAGAGCAAGATAAAAGCTCTTAGATCTGATAATGGTGGGGAATATATCAAGTCCGAGTTGCTACAACTTTTTGCCCAAAGCGAAATTCAGATCCAACATACAGTTCCCTACACACCCCAGCAGAACGGTGTAGCGGAAAGGAAAAAACGGTCACTGAAAGAGATGGCTACATGCATGATTGAATCAAAAGTTTTGGCTGCAAATCTTTGGGATGAAGCAATCAATGTTGCTACATATATATAGAACCGTGTTCCACATTCATCCGTGAAAGGTATGACTCCTTTCGAAGCATTCTTTGGTCACAAACCGGATGTGTCAAATTTGAGAGTTTTTGGCTCTACTGCATGGGCTAGAATCCCTTCTGAGAAGAGACGAGCTTTGGATCCACAAAGTACCGAGTGCATACTGATAGGATATGGGGAAGAATCAAAAGCATATAAACTCATGGATATGAGATCTAAAAATATATTCATAGAGCGCAGTGTGCAATTTGAAGAACCGCTTCAAGAATTGCAACTAGTCGAGGAAGAGACTGCCGATTCACCGCCTTCACCAGAAGAAGATCCGAGATGGCAAAGTGCCATGGATGAAGAGTACAGTTCTCTTCAAAAGAACAACACATGGGAGCTAGTTTCTCTTCCACCTGCAAGAAAATTAGTGAAGTGTAAATGGGTCTACCGCACGAAAGTTGCTGCTGATGGCTCTATCAGCAAATGCAAAGCAAGGTTGGTGGCAAAAGGTTTCTCCCAAGTCCAAGGAGTGGACTAGACTGAGACTTTTGCACCGGTTGCAAAGATGGATTCCATCCGCTGTTGCCGCATCCAAGAACTGGGAAGTGCACCACATGGATGTGAAGAGTGCATTTTTACATGGAGACCTTGCTGAAGAGGTATATATGCAGCAGCGAGAGGGATACACATCATATCCATCATTAGTTTGCAGATTGAAGAAATCTTTGTACGGGTTAAAACAGGCCCCAAGAGCTTGGTACGCAAAGATGGACTCCTTCCTTCTTTCTCAGAATTTCCAAAGATGCAAATCTGATCCGAATGTGTATCTTCAGCGAGTTAAAGGTAATTTGTTGGGTATTGTACTTTATGTTGATGATCTTCTCATTACTGGTAGCACACTTACTTCAATAAACAAGCTAAAATCTACCTTAAATCTAGCTTTTGACATGAGCGATTTGGGCTTGGTGAGTCACTTTTTGGGCTTGGAGATAGCTCAAAATTTTGATGGGATCACTATATCTCAACAAAAATATGCTTCCGACCTGTTATTGAAGTTTAATATGGCTGAATGTAAGGCAGCCCCATTCCCATTCCTCTCAGGAATCAGTCTTGAGGAGGGAGATTCTAAACCGCTTGCAGATTGCAGTATGTATCGACAGTTGATTGGTTCACTACTTTATTTGACACACTCACGGCCTGATATATCATATGCCGTGAGTGCCGTGTCAAGATATATGCAGCAGCCACATGAGCTTCATTAGCGAGCAGCCAAGCAGATCTTGCAGTATGTGCAAGGTACGAGACAGTTTGGCATACATTATGCTGCAGATTCTGAGCTAGATTTCATTGGTTTTACTGATTCAGATTGGGAAGGTGATAGCATTGATCGGAAATCCACTTCCGGTTATGTTTTCATGATTGGTCATGGTGCTATTTGCTGGTCCAGCAAAAAGCAAGCAGCCATTGCACTTTCTTCAGCAGAGGCAGAGTATCGAGGGGCAGTCAATGCCTGCATTCAGGCAGTTTGGTTGCAGGGTATTCTTTCCGAGTTTGGTTTTGGTGGCACTACTTCGACTGTCCTATTTTGTGACAATCAAAGTGCTATCAAGATCTCCACAGATCCAATTCAGTGGCAGAGGACCAAACACTTTGAGATTCATATGCATTACATTCGACAGTTGGTGCATGACCGCACCATAATTCTGCAATATTGCCCTATTGATGAGCAAATTGCAGACATCTTCACTAAGAGCTTCACTGAGAAGAAGTTCTTTTACCTCCGTTCACTGTTGGGGGTGAGTTCCATCATGGTGGAGACAGATTGATTCATTATTATGCTTTAGCTTGAGGGGGGGCTTTCTTCCCACTGGGTTTTCCCTCTTTCCTCACTTAGTTTATTTTCAACATTTTTTGGATTATTGTATTGGGGTGACCTTTGGTCTTAGTTACCAGGGCCCCACATTATTTTTTGCACATCATAGTCTAGCTTGAGGGGGGGTGTTTGGATATCCACATCATCTTTTTCAAGATCTTGCAGGAAATTAGGGTTTGCATGCAAAATCTAGGGTTTGCATGCACCTGCATGCACTTGCATGCATCCCAGTCACCAGTTTGATGCCTCCAGCACCTTAGCCACCTCATTCTAGCACCCGGGAGCCACTTACTACAGAGTTTTATCCCTCCTAGGATGAAAGGTGCCCACTTCTCACCTACTTCCAGAGAAGGGCGCACTTGTTCACCTACCACTGCAGTTCCACTTCAGTTAGATTCAATTAGCTCCTATTCTCCCTGATTTGAGGCTAGTTTCACTCCCGACTAACTGTTTCACTTCCGTTGGAGCTCCAGTTTGACTAGATGACTTGTTCTGTATTCAGTTAGTCTCCCATGCGCCCCCCACTGAGCCTCCTTCCCTTAATCAGTGCTACACACTTCAGTTACAAATGACACACTCAGTTAGACTCAGATTGACACCTGGATGACTGGTTCTTGTGCATTGATGAGCACCACCGATTGATGATGAGGACTCCTAGTTGGAGTCAAGCTACTCCATTCAGTGATTCAAATGGCCTACTTAGTCCAATCGAATTGCTCATTGACAGAGATTGTATTCTATTGTAATTCATTCACCCTTTCTGGGATATTGAGCACTGCTGCATGTTTTGCACAGTTTTACACCATATTTTCTATGTTCATCTATTGTGATTGATTTACTTGTTCATTAGATCTATTGTGACTAATTTTACATGGTATCAGAGCCATTGCAGGGACAAGATCTCTTTTCTACAGGTGTTTCTACAAGAAGATTTGACTGAATTGCTCAAAAATTGCAAAAAGTTTTGGCATGAGATATCTCAAGGGCATTCGCTCCTGTGCATGCAAAGCTTGAAAATACATCCAATACCACTCCAGAAGCTTGAGTTTCCACATAATTCCTGGATCTGATATATTGGACCCATTCAACATTGTTTGATCTCCAATCTCAGGTGTGATGCAACTCTAAAAGGGTGGATTGTTCGACCTTACTATTCTTGGTTTGATTGTGATTTGCAGGTTATCAAGCTCCTCTTTTGCATTCGCTACACTATGCATGCAAACTCCTCTTTTGCATTCACTACACTCTGCATGCAAGCTCATCTACATCAGTTTGACTCGCTCCTAGCAATGGAATACTCTTCTTCAAAGCCTATCCTCACCCCATTCAATTATTTTGATTGGAAAGATGATATGGAGATCATATTACGTTCAAAAGGTTACTACCGAGTCACTCTTGGTCTTGAATTGGACCCAAACAATGTGTCAGATCGAACCAAACACTACAACAAGCTTGATGAAGCTTATGGTCTTCTTTGTATCTCCATCTCCAAAGATCTTCACTTCCATCTCAGCGGATTGAAGACTCCAAAAGCTATATGGGAGCAACTTGAAACATTATTTGGCAAGCAGGATGAGCTTAGGGCTTTTCAATTAGAGAATGAATTGATTGCCCTTAGTCCTGAGAATTTCGAGACCATCAATGAATTCTTCACAAAATTCAAGAACTTGAACTTGCAGTTGAAGAACAGTGGAGTTATCAAAGAGGACAAACAATTGATCCTCTCCATTCTAAGCAAGCTTGGTAAAGATTATTCGGTATTTGTCTCTACTTTCAATTCCGGTCGGCTAACTACCCCGAATTGGAAGATGACTACCTTGAATGCCTTCATTGAATCCGTCACAAAAGAGCATGACAAGTTGATTCAAATGGGGTCCATAAGCTCCAAAGATTCAGCCCTATATGTTCAAGGACCCAAGATCTCGAATGGTAAAGGAAAGCAAAAGAAGGAGAAGCCCAAATTCGAGCCTCACAAGCAAAAAGACAAAGGCAAACAAACGGATGCACCATCCAGTTCGAAGTTCAAGCAAAAGGGAAAAGAAGGTAACCAAAAATCTAAATGTACTTATTGCAATCGTGGCTTTCATACCGAAAGTTCATGTATGAAGAAGACTATAGATCAAATGGCCCTCCTTTTGGAAAATAACAACATAACTCTTCCCGACGGTGCAAGGAAGAAGGATAGGAATGATGATCATGAAAGAGGACAAGCACTCATGGCAACGGTTTCGAAGCCCACTACTCTCTTGATAGATTCGGGTGCATCAAATCATATGGCTGCAAATATTGATTCTTTTTCCTCATTCGATCCAAACAGCTCCATCCCCATCCATTTGGGAGATGACTTAAAAATTTCTTCAAAGGGCAAAGGTACGATTCATGTAGAACATGGAAGCTTTCAGAATGTTCTCTATGTGCCTTCCTTGGCTTCAAATCTCCTTTCTGTGTATCAAATGACACACACTGGTGAACCAAAGCAAGTTACATTTAGCCCTAATAAAGTTGAAATTTCTGATATCAAAAGTGGAAGACTAGTTGCAGTCGGAAAGGCAAATCACACTGCAAAATGCAATGAGTTTTCACACTTTATTCCGCTTGCAAAGCCCACTGCTCTTCGCACACATGGTAATGAGGTTAGTAGGATTTGGCATGAAAGATTTGGACATCTTAATTATAAGTATTTGCTGCTGTTATCAAACAAATCCATGGTAGATGGGCTTCCACAACTCCGTTCCTCGAAGGGAATATGCACTGGTTGCATCATTGGGAAGCACCCCGAGCACAGATTCGACCGCGGCAAAGCTAGCAGAGCTTCTACTATTTTGGGATTGATCCATTCTGATATCAGTGGTCCGCTACCCCATATGTCATTAAATGGTTCAAGGTATGTTTTGACATTTATTGATGATTTTTCCCGCTTTACATGGGTATTCTTTCTCAAAAACAAGTCAGAAGTGCTTGGAAAATTCAAGGATTTTAAGGCTTCTGTTGAGACCACCACTGAGAGCAAGATAAAAGCTCTTAGATCTGATAATGGTGGGGAATATATCAAGTCCGAGTTGCTACAACTTTGTGCCCAAAGCGAAATTCAGATCCAACATACAGTTCCCTACACACCCCAGCAGAACGGTGTAGCGGAAAGGAAAAAACGGTCACTGAAAGAGATGGCTACATGCATGATTGAATCAAAAGTTTTGGCTGCAAATCTTTGGGATGAAGCAATCAATGTTGCTACATATATATAGAACCGTGTTCCACATTCATCCGTGAAAGGTATGACTCCTTTCGAAGCATTCTTTGGTCACAAACCGGATGTGTCAAATTTGAGAGTTTTTGGCTCTACTGCATGGGCTAGAATCCCTTCTGAGAAGAGACGAGCTTTGGATCCACAAAGTACCGAGTGCATACTGATAGGATATGGGGAAGAATCAAAAGCATATAAACTCATGGATATGAGATCTAAAAATATATTCATAGAGCGCAGTGTGCAATTTGAAGAACCGCTTCAAGAATTGCAACTAGTCGAGGAAGAGACTGCCGATTCACCGCCTTCACCAGAAGAAGATCCGAGATGGCAAAGTGCCATGGATGAAGAGTACAGTTCTCTTCAAAAGAACAACACATGGGAGCTAGTTTCTCTTCCACCTGGAAGAAAATTAGTGAAGTGTAAATGGGTCTACCGCACGAAAGTTGCTGCTGATGGCTCTATCAGCAAATGCAAAGCAAGGTTGGTGGCAAAAGGTTTCTCCCAAGTCCAAGGAGTGGACTAGACTGAGACTTTTGCACCGGTTGCAAAGATGGATTCCATCCGCTGTTGCCGCATCCAAGAACTGGGAAGTGCACCACATGGATGTGAAGAGTGCATTTTTACATGGAGACCTTGCTGAAGAGGTATATATGCAGCAGCGAGAGGGATACACATCATATCCATCATTAGTTTGCAGATTGAAGAAATCTTTGTACGGGTTAAAACAGGCCCCAAGAGCTTGGTACGCAAAGATTGACTCCTTCCTTCTTTCTCAGAATTTCCAAAGATGCAAATCTGATCCGAATGTGTATCTTCAGCGAGTTAAAGGTAATTTGTTGGGTATTGTACTTTATGTTGATGATCTTCTCATTACTGGTAGCACACTTACTTCAATAAACAAGCTAAAATCTACCTTAAATCTAGCTTTTGACATGAGCGATTTGGGCTTGGTGAGTCACTTTTTGGGCTTGGAGATAGCTCAAAATTTTGATGGGATCACTATATCTCAGCAAAAATATGCTTCCGACCTGTTATTGAAGTTTAATATGGCTGAATGTAAGGCAGCCCCATTCCCATTCCTCTCAGGAATCAGTCTTGAGGAGGGAGATTCTAAACCGCTTGCAGATTGCAGTATGTATCGACAGTTGATTGGTTCACTACTTTATTTGACACACTCACGGCCTGATATATCATATGCCGTGAGTGCCGTGTCAAGATATATGCAGCAGCCACATGAGCTTCATTGGCGAGCAGCCAAGCAGATCTTGCAGTATGTGCAAGGTACGAGACAGTTTGGCATACATTATGCTGCAGATTCTGAGCTAGATTTCATTGGTTTTACTGATTCAGATTGGGAAGGTGATAGCATTGATCGGAAATCCACTTCCGGTTATGTTTTCATGATTGGTCATGGTGCTATTTGCTGGTCCAGCAAAAAGCAAGCAGCCATTGCACTTTCTTCAGCAGAGGCAGAGTATCGAGGGGCAGTCAATGCCTGCATTCAGGCAGTTTGGTTGCAGGGTATTCTTTCCGAGTTTTGTTTTGGTGGCACTACTTCGACTGTCCTATTTTGTGACAATCAAAGTGCTATCAAGATCTCCACAGATCCAATTCAGTGGCAGAGGACCAAACACTTTGAGATTCATATGCATTACATTCGACAGTTGGTGCATGACCGCACCATAATTCTGCAATATTGCCCTATTGATGAGCAAATTGCAGACATCTTCACTAAGAGCTTCACTGAGAAGAAGTTCTTTTACCTCCGTTCACTGTTGGGGGTGAGTTCCATCATGGTGGAGACAGATTGATTCATTATTATGCTTTAGCTTGAGGGGGGGCTTTCTTCCCACTGGGTTTTCCCTCTTTCCTCACTTAGTTTATTTTCAACATTTTTTGGATTATTGTATTGGGGTGACCTTTGGTCTTAGTTACCAGGGCCCCACATTATTTTTTGCACATCATAGTCTAGCTTGAGGGGGGGTGTTTGGATATCCACATCATCTTTTTCAAGATCTTGCAGGCAATTAGGGTTTGCATGCAAAATCTAGGGTTTGCATGCACCTGCATGCACTTGCATGCATCCCAGTCACCAGTTTGATGCCTCCAGCACCTTAGCCACCTCATTCTAGCACCCGGGAGCCACTTACTACAGAGTTTTATCCCTCCTAGGATGAAAGGTGCCCACTTCTCACCTACTTCCAGAGAAGGGCGCACTTGTTCACCTACCACTGCAGTTCCACTTCAGTTAGATTCAATTAGCTCCTATTCTCCCTGATTTGAGGCTAGTTTCACTCCCGACTAACTGTTTCACTTCCGTTGGAGCTCCAGTTTGACTAGATGACTTGTTCTGACTTCAGTTAGTCTCCCATGCGCCCCCCACTGAGCCTCCTTCCCTTAATCAGTGCTACACACTTCAGTTACAAATGACACACTCAGTTAGACTCAGATTGACACCTGGATGACTGGTTCTTGTGCATTGATGAGCACCACCGATTGATGATGAGGACTCCTAGTTGGAGTCAAGCTACTCCATTAAGTGATTCAAATGGCCTACTTAGTCCAATCGAATTGCTCATTGACAGAGATTGTATTCTATTGTAATTCATTCACCCTTTTTGGGATATTGAGCACTGCTGCATGTTTTGCACAGTTTTACACCATATTTTCTATGTTCATCTATTGTGATTGATTTACTTGTTCATTAGATCTATTGTGACTAATTTTACATGGTATCAGAGCCATTGCAGGGACAAGATCTCTTTTCTACAGGTGTTTCTACAAGAAGATTTGACTGAATTGCTCAAAAATTGCAAAAAGTTTTGGCATGAGATATCTCAAGGGCATTCGCTCCTGTGCATGCAAAGCTTGAAAATACATCCAATACCACTCCAGAAGCTTGAGTTTCCACATAATTCCTGGATCTGATATATTGGACCCATTCAACATTGTTTGATCTCCAATCTCAGGTGTGATGCAACTCTAAAAGGGTGGATTGTTCGACCTTACTGTTCTTGGTTTGATTGTGATTTGCAGGTTATCAAGCTCCTCTTTTGCATTCGCTACACTATGCATGCAAACTCCTCTTTTGCATTCACTACACTCTGCATGCAAGCTCATCTACATCAGTTTGACTCGCTCCTAGCAATGGAATACTCTTCTTCAAAGCCTATCCTCACCCCATTCAATTATTTTGATTGGAAAGATGATATGGAGATCATATTACGTTCAAAAGGTTACTACCGAGTCACTCTTGGTCTTGAATTGGACCCAAACAATGTGTCAGATCGAACCAAACACTACAACAAGCTTGATGAAGCTTATGGTCTTCTTTGTCTCTCCATCTCCAAAGATCTTCACTTCCATCTCAGCGGATTCAAGACTCCAAAAGCTATATGGGAGCAACTTGAAACATTATTTGGCAAGCAGGATGAGCTTAGGGCTTTTCAATTAGAGAATGAATTGATTGCCCTTAGTCCTGAGAATTTCGAGACCATCAATGAATTCTTCACAAAATTCAAGAACTTGAACTTGCAGTTGAAGAACAGTGGAGTTATCAAAGAGGACAAACAATTGATCCTCTCCATTCTAAGCAAGCTTGGTAAAGATTATTCGGTATTTGTCTCTACTTTCAATTCCGATCGGCTAACTACCCCGAATTGGAAGATGCCTACCTTGAATGCCTTCATTGAATCCGTCACAAAAGAGCATGACAAGTTGATTCAAATGGGGTCCATAAGCTCCAAAGATTCAGCCCTATATGTTCAAGGACCCAAGATCTCAAATGGTAAAGGAAAGCAAAAGAAGGAGAAGCCCAAATTCAAGCCTCACAAGCAAAAAGACAAAGGCAAACAAACGGATGCACCATCCAGTTCGAAGTTCAAGAAAAAGGGCAAAGAAGGTAACCAAAAATCTAAATGTACTTATTGCAATCGTGGCTTTCATCCTGAAAGTTCATGTATGAGGAAGACTATAGATCAAATGGCCCTCCTTTTGGAAAAGAACAACATAACTCTTCCCGACGGTGCAAGGAAGAAGGATAGGAATGATGATCATGAAAGAGGACAAGC
This sequence comes from Larix kaempferi, assembly GCA_027924585.1. NCBI lineage: Eukaryota > Viridiplantae > Streptophyta > Pinopsida > Pinales > Pinaceae > Larix > Larix kaempferi. Next base: position 8,384,330 of record BSBM01000019.1, read on the forward strand.
ACTCATGGCAACGGTTTCGAAGCCCACTACTCTCTTGATAGATTCGGGTGCATCAAATCATATGGCTGCAAATATTGATTCTTTTTCCTCATTCGATCCAAACAGCTCCATCCCCATCCATTTGGGAGATGACTCAAAAATTTCTTCAAAGGGCAAAGGTACGATTCATGTAGAACATGGAAGCTTTCAGAATGTTCTCTATGTGCCTTCCTTGGCTTCAAATCTCCTTTCTGTGTATCAAATGACACACACTGGTGAACCAAAGCAAGTTACATTCAGCCCTAATACAGTTGAAATTTCTGATATCAAAAGTGGAAGACTAGTTGCAGTCCGAAAGGCAAATCACATTGCAAAATGCTATGAGTTTTCACACTTTATTCCGCTTGCAAAGCCCACTGCTCTTCGCACACATGGTAATGAGGTTAGTAGGCTTTGGCATGAAAGATTTGGACATCTTAATTATAAGTATTTATTGCTGTTATCAAACAAATCCATGGTAGATGGGCTTCCACAACTCCGTTCCTCGAAGGGAATATGCACTGGTTGCATCATTGGGAAGCACCCCGAGCACAGATTCGACCGCGGCAAAGCTAGCAGAGCTTCTACTATTTTGGGATTGATCCATTCTGATATCAGTGGTCTGCTGCCCCATATGTCATTAAATGGTTCAAGGTATGTTTTTACATTTATTGATGATTTTTCCCGCTTTACATGGGTATTCTTTCTCAAAAACAAGTCAGAAGTGCTTGGAAAATTCAAGGATTTTAAGGCTTCTGTTGAGACCACCACTGAGAGCAAGATAAAAGATCTTAGATCTGATAATGGTGGGGAATATATCAAGTCCGAGTTGCTACAAATTTGTGCCCAAAGCGGAATTCAGATCCAACATACAGTTCCCTACACACCCCAGCAGAACGGTGTAGCGGAAAGGAAAAATCGGTCACTGAAAGAGATGGCTACATGCATGATTGAATCAAAAGGTTTGGCTCCAAATATTTGGGCTGAAGCAATCAATGTTGCTACATATATACAGAACCGTGTTCCACATTCATCCGTGAAAGGTATTGTAACGCCCCATATTTTGATTAGGCATATTTATCAACTAGACATGATATAATTTATTTTCTTATATTCAGTTGAACTCAGCTCGACTGAGTAAACTATATTGGACCTCATTATATGATGTTACTCTGTCTTATGATTTCACCATGATTATGATGTTACTATGTTATGCAGTTATGATGTCATGATTATCATATGATTTCCTTATTTTACGATTGCAGTATATGTTTATATGTTTTCCTTAATGAAATGTGAAATATATGATTCGGTACGTGGATACCATCTTCTTATATGAATTGCTGAAATGTTATATGTCATACACATCTATGATGAGCTAAAAGGTTACATGAAATAAAATGATAACATGGATCAATTGGCGATCAATGGAAAATGCTTTCTATAAATTGTATTTTGCAAAACACTAACCTACAGGACACAGGGGCTATGGGATAGCCAGTTACTTGATCTGATATATATTGGAAAGGAAAAACATGTTCATACAGCAAACCTTAGCAGCCAAAATGAGGATACGATAACACAAACTGATAATCCCGATAGCAGCAAGTATGAGTTGATAAGGGCGTAGGCCCAGTATGTTGAGAGGGATGGATGTGTTTCCCACCCTATGTTTCCATGAGACCCGAGGTCGTGGGAGGGCCGTGCTGAGACACGCTCCCCATGTTGTTGTGATGACGATTGTCGGATGCCTGCTAGGGGAGGATAGGTCCGCTGTTCAGCCGACGCTATCGCTCTCAAGTTCTATGTGGTCAGATCGGTGAGTCCGACATCCACTGTTGTACTAGCAGAGGAAGGATAGGGAGGATGCTGGACGTAGGTTATGAAGGGAGGATGTGTTAGTTAGCACTGTTGGGGGTTTAGTATTCCTTGATTCCGAGTTAGTGGAAGTAGGCACCCTTCCTGTACTTGATTGATTAAACTAATGTAAACATAAAGACAATGATGTTAAATCGTAAAGGGTTAGCTGTTAAAAAACCGAGGATGTTAAAGTAATTATACTATAGATTATGCTTGCTCTTCTGCATGGGGGTAGATACTATTGTTAGTTAGCAAGTATGCATAGGCGGAATGGGGTTTGTTTATAGTACATGTCCGACATGTGCATACACTGGCCATGCATGCACACCTTGTACGTGTACAATATTACTGGTGTATAACATACTTGTCATGCTTGAATAGTAGTATAAATGTCATAGATAACTCAGTTAAGGATACATCAATCAACTTAGGTAATGAATGGTTAGGTTGTCAATGTGTAAATAAGTGAATTAGTAATTATATGAAAACATTGTAATAATAAACTAAGACAAGTATCGTCAGTTAACATTGTCATAGAAGAACTGTTGTGAATAGGGTAATGATAGTGTCTAATTAATTAGTAAAATTGTTCAAGCCCTCACAAGTGCTTTGTTTATAATAACAAGGATGCTATGTTGATGATAGGGTACCCATGTGATAAACAAATAATTAAGAATACTATGATTGATTCACCTTTTATTATTGTCAAAGGGTGATTTAATTATTATTATTAATTAATAAATGATATTCCAGCAACATTTATATCCCTATCGTAACAAATGCAATATAAGTAAGATTTAAAATATTGATTTATAAATTAAAATTGTGTGATTAATTCCATTTCAAAAGTTAGCCATAATAAGATAATCATTTTTGGAATGAACGTGATGTGATGGAAAATGGATATTTAATTATTCAATGTTAATCTTGGAATTTAAACCTCAAGCTAAGTAGTCTCGACGGATAAGGTGGATCATTAAGACACATCATGTCCAAGTTGACAAGGGGGCAACTAATTATATAATATTTTATTAATTACATTAATAACATTAAAATATCAAGGACGGCGGATAGACTTGTATTTAATGAAACTTGTCCCGAATGGATAACCTTGGGGTGATAATTCCCACCGTAATAAATAATTACGACCGTCAATCCAAAACCAAATGAATTTTCCATAAAAGTAATTAATTATACATTTTTATAATGAGACGTGGATGAATGAACTAGGGAGAGGAGTAAAGGTTTGAGGGGCTCGAGAGGGGGAGTTTGGGGCGGTGGAGTAAGCCCAAGGTCTTCTCGAGGATGGACATGTATATAGAGGGGGAGAAGGTTGAAGGTGGGGAGGTTTTTTTGATGGGGGAAGAAAAGAAGTTTGGAGAACAAAAGTTGGGAGAACAGAAAGTTTGGCGAACAGAAAGATTTTGAGAACAGAAGGAAAGACTGCACTCGGGATTATCAGATTGTGGGCTCGGGGGCTTGGAAATCCTTTGATTTCCAAGGGCCAGCAAGATTATAGCTGGTCGGTAGGGTGGACACTTCAGTTTGGCTGTCTAAGGGGTTATAAACCTGCTACAACTTACGGTTAGCATCAGCATCAGGTAATTTCCGTTATTTACTATTATGCTTAAACTTACTATAAACATGCATCACTTGCTATTTACTGATTTACTGCTATTTACTGGTTTACTGCTATTTACTGATTTACTGAGTTGTGAAACATATTCTTATGCTAGATTGTTGGAAAGAAAATATTGGTATGTTAGTTTATTTTAAATTATGAATGAAGGGTGATAAAAGAAAACACGACAGTACACTAAATATTATTTAGGCACATAGTAATTCTCAGAGATTTACTTCCATAAACTGGTAAAGTCAAAACGTAGAAAATTAAACCTGAAATTTTACACAGTGCTATGCTGTAAAAACCAGAGCACTACAGGTATGACTCCTTTCGAAGCATTCTTTGGTCACAAACCGGATGTGTCAAATTTGAGAGTTTTTGGCTCTACTGCATGGGCTAGAATCCCTTCTGAGAAGAGACGAGCTTTGGATCCACAAAGCACCGAGTGCATACTGATAGGATATGGGGAAGAATCAAAAGCATATAAAATCATGGATATCAGATCTAAAAAGATATTCATAGAGCGCAGTGTGCAATTTGAAGAACCGCTTCAAGAATTGCAACTAGTCGAGGAAGAGACTGCCGATTCACCGCCTTCACCAGAAGAAGATCCGAGATGGAAAAGTGCCATGGATGAAGAGTACAGTTCTCTTCAAAAGAACAACACATGGGAGCTAGTTTCTCTTCCACCTGGAAGAAAATTAGTGAAGTGTAAATGGGTCTACCGCACGAAAGTTGTTGCTGATGGCTCTATCAGCAAATACAAAGCAAGGTTGGTGGCAAAAGGTTTCTCCCAAGTCCAAGGAGTGGACTACACTGAGACTTTTGCACCGGTTGCAAAGATGGATTCCATCCGCCTTGTTTTAGCTGTTGCCGCATCCAAACACTGGGAAGTGCACCACATGGATGTGAAGAGTGTATTTTTACATGGAGACCTTGCTGAAGAGGTATATATGCAGCAGCCAGAGGGCTACACATCAGATCCATCATTAGTTTGCAGATTGAAGAAATCTTTGTACAGGTTAAAACAGGCCCCAAGAGCTTGGTACGCAAAGATGGACTCCTTCCTTCTTTCTCAGAATTTCCAAAGATGCAAATCTGATCCGAATGTGTATCTTCAGCGAGTTAAAGGTAATTTGTTGGTTATTGTACTTTATGTTGATGATCTTCTCATTACTGGTAGCACACTTACTTCAATAAACAAGCTAAAATCTACCTTAAATCTAGCTTTTGACATGAGCAATTTGGGCTTGGTGAGTCACTTTTAGGGCTTGGAGATAGCTCAAAATTTTGATGGGATCACTATATCTCAGCAAAAATATGCTTCCGACCTGTTATTGAAGTTTAATATGGCTAAATGTAAGGCAGCCCCATTCCCATTCCTCTCAGGAATCAGTCTTGAGGAGGGAGATTCTAAACCGCTTGCAGATTGCAGTATGTATCGACAGTTGATTGGTTCACTACTTTATTTGACACACTCACGGCCTGACATATCATATGCCGTGAGTGCCGTGTCAAGATATATGCAGCAGCCACATGAGCTTCATTGGCGAGCAGCCAAGCAGATCTTGCAGTATGTGCAAGGTACGAGACAGTTTGGCATACATTATGCTGCAGATTCTGAGCTAGATTTCATTGGTTTTACTGATTTAGATTGGGCAGGTGATAGCATTGATCAGAAATCCACTTCCGGTTATGTTTTCATGATTGGTCATGGTGCTATTTTCTGGTCCAGCAAAAAGCAAGCAGCCATTGCACTTTCTTCAGCAGAGGCAGAGTATCGAGGGGCAGTCAATGCCTGCATTCAGGCAGTTTGGTTGCAGGGTATTCTTTCCGAGTTTGGTTTTGGTGGCACTACTTCGACTGTCCTATTTTGTGACAATCAAAGTGCTATCAAGATATCCACAGATCCATTTCAGCGGCAGAGGACCAAACACATTGAGATTCATATGCATTACATTCGACAGTTGGTGCATGACCGCACCATAATTCTGCAATATTGCCCTACTGATGAGAAAATTGCAGACATCTTCACCAAGAGCTTCACTGAGTAGAAGTTCTCTTACCTCCATTCACTGTTGGGGGTGAGTTCCATCATGGTGGAGACAGATTGATTCATTATTATGCTTTAGCTTGAGGGGGGGCTTTCTTCCCACTGGGTTTTCCCTCTTTCCTCACTTAGTTTATTTTCAGCATTTTTTGGATTATTGTATTGGGGTGACCTTTGGTCTTAGTTACCAGGGCCCCACATTATTTTTTGCACATCATAGTCTAGCTTGAGGGGGGGTGTTCGGATATCCACATCATCTTTTTCAGGATCTTGCATGCAATTAGGGTTTGCATGCAAAATCTAGGGTTTGCATGCACCTGCATGCACTTGCATGCATCCCAGTCACCAGTTTGATGCCTCCAGCACCTTAGCCACCTCATTCTAGCACCCGGGAGCCACTTACTACAGAGTTTTAGCCCTCCTAGGATGAAAGGTGCCCACTTCTCACCTACTTCCAGAGAAGGGCGCACTTGTTCACCTACCACTGTAGTTCCACTTCAGTTACATTCAGTTAGCTCCAATTCTCCCTGATTTGAGGCTAGTTTCACTCCCGAATGACTGTTTCACTTCCGTTGGACCTCTAGTTTGACTAGATGACTTGTTCTGACTTCAGTTAGTCTCCCATGCGCCCCCCACTGAGCCTCCTTCCCTTAATCAGTGCTACACACTTCAGTTACACATGACACACTCAGTTAGACTCAGATTGACACCTGGATGACTGGTTCTTGTGCATTGATGAGCACCACCGATTGATGATGAGGACTCCTAGTTGGAGTCAAGATACTCCATTCAGTGATTCGAATGGCCTACTTAGTCAATTCGAATTGCTCATTGACAGAGATTGTATTCTATTGTAATTCATTCACCCTTTCTGGGATATTGAGCACTGCTGCATGTTTTGCACAGTTTTACACCATATTTTCTATGTTCATCTGTTGTGATTGATTTACTTGTTCATTAGATCTGCTGTGACTAATTTTACAATGCAAACCCTAGAATTTGCATTCAAACCGTAATTGCATGAAAGATCCTGAAAAAGATGATGTGGATATCAGAACACCCCCCCTCAAGCTAGACTATGATGTGCAAAAAATAATGTGGGGCCCTGGTAACTAAGACCAAAGGTCACCCCAATACAATAATCCAAAAAATGCTGAAAATAAACTAAGTGAGGAAAGAGGGAAAACCCAGTGGGAAGAAAGCCCCCCCTCAAGCTAAACCATAACAATGGATCAATCTGTTTCCACCATGATGGAACTCACCCCCAAGAGTTAATGGAGGTAAGATAACTTCTTCTCAGTGAAGCTCTTGGTGAAGATGTCTGCAATTTGCTCATCAGTAGGGAAATATTGCAGAATGATGGTGCGATCATGCACCAACTGTCGAATGTAATGCATATGAATCTCAATGTGTTTGGTTCTCTGACGCTGAAATGGATCTGTGGAGATCTTGATTGCACTTTTATTGTCGAAAAATAGGATAGTCGAATTAGTGCCACCAAAACCAAACTCAAAAAGAATACCCTGCAACCAAACTGCCTGAATGCAGGCATTGACTGCCCCTCGATACTCTGCCTCTGCTGAAGAAAGTTAAATGGCTTCCTTATTTTTGATAGACCAACAAATAGCACTATGACAAATCATGAAAACATAACCGGAAGTGGACTTCCGATTAATGCTATCACCTGCCCAATCTGAATCAGTAAAACCAATGAAATCAAGCTCAGAATCTGCAGCATAATGTATGCCAAAATGTTTCGTACCTTGCACATACTGCAAGATCCGCTTGGCTGCTCTCCAATGAAGCTCATGGGGATGTTGCATATACCTTCACACGACACTCACAACATATGAAATATCAGGCCTTGAGTGTGTCAAATAAGGTAGTGAACCAATCATCTGTTGATACATACTACAATCTGCAAGCGGTGTAGAATCCCCCTCCTCAAGATTGATTCCTGAGAGGAATGGGAATGGGGATGCCTTACATTCAGCCATATTAAACTTCAATAACAGGTTGGAAGCATATTTTTTCTGAGATATAGTGATCCCATAAAATTTTTGAGCTATCTCCATGCCCCAAAAGTGACTCAGCAATCCCAAATCGCTCATGTCAAAAGCTAGATTTAAGGCAACTTTTAGCTTGTTTATTGAAGTAAGAGTGCTACCAGTAATGAGAAGGTCATCAACATAAAGTACAATAACCAACAAATTACCTTTAAATCACTGAAGATACACATTCAGATCAGATTTGCATCTTTTGAAATTCTGAGAAAGAAGGAAGGAGTCCATCTTTGCGTACCAAGCTCTTGGGGCCTGTTTTAACCCATACAAAGATTTCTTCAATATGCAAACTAATGATGGATTTGATGTGTATCCGTCTGGCTGCTGCATATATACCTCTTCAGCAAGGTCTCCATGTAAAAATGTACTCTTCACATCCATGTGGTGCACTTCCCAGTGCTTGGATGCGGAAATAGCCAAAAAAAGGCGGATGGAATCCATCTTTGCAACCGGTGCAAAGGTCTCACTGTAGTCCACGCCTTGGACTTGGGAGAAACCCTTTTCCACCAAACTTTCTTTGTATTTGTTGATGGAGCCATCAGCAGTAACTTTAGTGCGGTAGACCCATTTACACTTCACTAATTTTCTTCCAGGTGGAAGAGAAACTAACTCCCATGTATTGTTCTTTTAAAGAGAACTATACTCTTCATCCATGGAACTTTTTCATATCGTATCTCAGTGGGAAGAATAGTATCATGTGGGATCTAAACCATACCTGATCTTTGAAATTTTGCTCTTGTTCGTCTCGGATCAGCAGGATTTCCAAGGTTCGAACCAGCAGATTGAAGAGTGTTTCGGGCCCACTTTGGTAACTGAGGAGGACCATAATGGTCAGATTCCGAACCTGATATGTCATGATCATCATGTGCTGCTAAAATATTAGAAATATCACAACTCATACCTTCATTATCGCTGCACGGATCTTCTTCTGGTGAAGGCGGTGAAACGACAATTTCTTCCTCGACTAGTTGCAATACTTGAAGCAGTTCTTCGAATTGCACACTACGCTCTATGAATATATTTTTAGATTTGATATCCATGTGTTTATATGATTTTTATTCTTCCCCATATCCTATCAGTATGCACTCAATACTTTGTGGATCCAAAGCTTGTCTCTTCTTCGAAGGAATTCTAGCCCATGCAGTAGAGCCACAAACTCTCAAATTCGACACATCTGATTTGTGACCAAAGAATGCTTCGAAAGGAGTTATACCTTTCACGGATGAATGTGGAACATGGTTTTGTATATATGCAACAACATTGATTTCTTCATCCCAAAGATTTGCAGCCAAACATTTTGATTCAATCATGCATGTAGCCATCTCTTTTAGTGACCGATTTTTCCTTTTCGCTACACCGTTCTGTTGGGGTGTGTAGGGAACTATATGTTGGATCTGAATTCCGCTTTAGGCACAAAGTTGCAGCAACTCAGCCTTGATATATTCTCCACCATTATCAGATCTAAGAGCTTTGATCTTTCTCTCAGTGGTGGTCTCAACAGAAGCCTTAAAATCCTTGAATTTTCCAAGCACTTATGACTTATTTTTGAGAAAAAATACCCATGTAAAGCGGGAAAAATAATCAATAAATGTCAAAAAAATACTTGAACCATTTAATGACGTATGGGGTAGCAGACCAATTATATCAGAATGTATCAACCCCAAAACTGTAGAAGCTCTGCCAGCTTTGCCGCCATCGAATCTGTGCTCGGGGTGCTTCCCAATAATGCAACCAGTGCATATTCCCTTCGAGGAACGGAGTTGTGGAAGACCATCTACCATGGAATTGTTTGATAACAGCAGAAAATACTTATAATTAAGATGTCCAAATATTTCATGCCAAAGCCTACTAACCTCATTACCATGTGTGCGAAGAGCAGTGGGCTTTGCAAGTGGAATAAAGTGTGAAAACTCATAGCATTTTGCAGTGTGGTTTGCCTTTCCGACTGCAACAAGTCTTCCACTTTTGATATCAGAAATTTCAACTGTATTAGGGCTGAATGTAACTTGCTTCGGTTCACCAGTTTGTGTCATTTGATACATAGAAAGAAGATTTGAAGCCAAGGAAGGCATATAGAGAACATTCTGAAAGGTTCCATGATGTACATGAATCATACCTTTGCCCTTTGACGAAATTTTTGAGTCATCTCCCAAATGGATGGGGATGGAGCTATTTGGATCGAATGAAGAAAAAGAATCAATATTTGCAGCCATATGATTTGATGCACCCGAATCTATCAAGAGAGTAGTGGGCTTCGAAACAGTTGCCATGAGTGCTTGTCCTCTTTCATGATCATCATTGCTATCCTTCTTCCTTGCACCATCAGGAAGCGTTATGTTGTTCTTTTCCAAAAGGAGGACCATTTGATCTATATTCTTCTTCATACATGAACTTTCGGGATGAAAGCCATGATTGAAATAAGTACATTTAGATTTTTGGTTACCTTCTTTGCCATTTTTCTTGAACTTCGAACCGGATGGTGCATCTGTCTGTTTGCCTTTCTTTCTTTGCTTGTGAGGTTCGAATTTGGGCTTCTCCTTCTTTTGCTTTCCTTTACCATTCGAGATCTTGGGTCCTTGAACATATAGGGCTGAATATTTGGAGCTTATGGACCCCATTTGAATCAACTTATCATGCTCTTTTATGACGGACTCAATGAAGGCATTCAAGGTAGGCATCTTCCAATTCGGGGTAGTTAGCCGACCGGAATTGAAAGTAGAGACAAATACCGAATAATCTTTACCAAGATTGCTGAGAATGGAGAGGATCAATTGCTTATCCTCTTTGATAAATCCATTGTTCTTCAACTGCATGTTCAAGTTCTTGAAGTTTGTCAAGAATTCATTAATGGTCTCGAAATTCTCAGGACTAAGGGCAATCAATTCATTCTCTAATTGAAAAGCACTAAGCTCGTCTTGCTTGCCAAATAGTGTTTCAAGTTGCTCCCATATAGCTTTTGGAGTCTTCAATCCACTGAGATGGAAGTGAAGATCTTTGGAGATGGAGAGACAAAGAAGACCATAAGCTTCATCAAGCTTGTTGTAGTGTTTGGTTCTATCTGACAAGGTGTTTGGATCCAATTCAAGACCAAGAGTGACTCGGTAGTAACCTTTTGAACGTAATATGATCTCCATATCATCTTTCCAATCAAAATAATTGAATGGGGTGAGGATAGGCTTTGAAGAAGAGTATTCCATTGCTAGGAGCGAGTGCACAGTGATGTAGAAATGCTTGCAAGGGAAAAGTAGTGAATGCAATTGATGGAGAAAATAACCTGCAAATCACAATAAAACCAAGAACAATGAGATCGAACAATCCACCCTTTTAGAGTTGCATCACACCTGGGATTGGAGATCAAGAAAAGTTGAATGGGTCCAATGTATCAGATCCAGGATTTATGTGGAAACTCAAGCTTCTGGAGTGGTATTGGAAGTATTTTCAAGCTTTGCATGCACAGGAGCGAATGCCCTTGAGATATTTCATTCCAAAACTTTTTGTAATTTTTGAGCAAATTCACTCAAATCCTCTTGTAGAAACACATGTAGAAAAGAGATCTTGTCCCTGCAATGGCTTTGATACCATGTAAAATTAGTCACAGCAGATCTAATGAACAAGTAAATCAATCACAACATATGAACATAGAAAATATGGTGTAAAACTGTGCAAAACATGCAACAGTGCTCAATATCCCAGTAAGGGTGAATGATTACAATAGAATACAGTAACAATGACTGAGCAATTCGAATTTCCTAAGGAGGTCATTCGAATCACTAAATGGAGTAGCTTGACTCCAACTAGGATTCCTCATCATCAATCAGTGGTGGTCATCAAAGCACAAGAACCAATCATCCAGGTGTCAATCTGAGTCTAACTGAGTGTAACATGTGTAACTGAAGTGTGTAGCACTGATATAGGGAAGTGGGATCAGTGGAGGGCACATGGGAAGCTAACTGAAGTCAGAACAAGTCATCTAGTCAATTTGGAGGTCCAACGGAGTGAAACAGTCAGTTGGGAGTGAAACTAGCCTCAAATCAGGGAGAATCGGAGCTAACTGAGTGTAACTGAAGTGGAACTGCAGTGGTAGGTGAAGAAGTGCACCCTTCTCTGGAAGTAGGTGAGAAGTGGGCACCTTCCTGACTAGGAGGGATGATGAACTAATGTAAGAACCTCCCGGGTGCTAGAATAAGGTGGATAAGGTGCTGGATGCATCAACCTGGTGACTGGGATGCATGCACAGTGCATGCAAACCCTAGAATTTGCATGCAAACCCTAATTGCATGCAAGATCCTAAAAAAGATGATGTGGATATCCGAACAGGGAGGTCGCTGGGAAGCCATATTTATGAATGGAACAAAAGTGGATATGGAGTGTTGTTGGGCTATGATCTTGTCCTCTTTCAACTTATCCAACCCTAGGGATTCCATAATTGTGTCGAGCCGAACATTTTAACCTCATATCGGATTGCATCCTTTAGACCACCGATAAAACAACTCCTGTAAAATTCATCAAGAAATTCTTTTGTGTGATTGTCCAGTTTCTCAAATTTTTTCTGATACTCTCTCATGGTGCCAATTTCGTGAAGTTTAGTGAGTGATCTTGTGAAGTCATCAAAAGCACTAGGACCAAATTGTTGCAAAAGGAGTTCGCAAAAATCTATCTATTTTGGCTCTGCATGAGCCTTGATGTACTAACAATACAATTGAAGGGATTCATGTTCCAAATGAAAGGATGCAAGTGGAACATTTTTTACATCAAAAGTATTATGCAGACCGAAATTTTTTTTTTGCTCGGTATATCCATCCAGTTTGATCATCACCATTGAAGTAAGGAAAATCAAGCTTCGACCCACGAAAATTGATGGAAGAAGAGAACCCAGTGTCTACAGAAGACTCTGGTTGTTGTTTATTGTTCATGGTTGAATGTTGAAGATAGAGTCTGAGAATTTTTTCATCCAAATCTTAGAGTTTGGTTTTGAGGGTTGTAAGTTCTTCCTCCATGTTTTTTGCTTCTACGCAGGTGACAACCATAACCAGGATATTTTTTTTTCTTTTTTTTTAATGGGTAGAAAAACAAAAACAAAAAATTCTTTACTAAAGGAAAATTTGGATTTGGGACAAACTATGATGGGTAATTGGGGTTTGACTAGGTTTTGGAAAATTTCTAATGGACAGGGAATCAGAAAATGGGGTTTCAAAAGTGGGGTGAAAGAATGGGGAAATTTTCCAAAGAGGGACAAAGAAGCAGAAAAAGAAAATGAACACTATGGCAAAATGTGAAGGGGATTAGGTGAAAATCGAAGAAGTTATGGAAAACCATAAAAATAGACAGATGTGTGATTTCTGGCTTTAGGAAGTGGAATTTGGGAGAGAGTCCTTAGGATGGAAATATGCATAATGGAATTTCAATGGTGTCAGTGAAATTTCAAGGGAAACAGAGATAAAGAAAAGAAGATATCACGAAAAAATAGAATTTTGTACTCTTAATTTAGAATTGATCTACAATGACTCGAAATTAATTTGCAATGGCTGGATAGATGTAATATGCTATTTATCAGCTGGAAATATATATGGACCCCAGGTATGCTCGGCTTCCTAAAGGTTGAGGGGATTCACTCGGCTACCAACGTTGTCTAACGACTTGCCTATTGGGGTAGTACTCCTCACTCCACGGCTCAGGTAAAACTAATAACTGCTTTGCCACAAAAGAAATCTCTTGGTTTACCTCATAGTACTATATTTCCTTCATGGTGCAATGTATTTGATGGAAAAGTTCTTGTGCTAGTGCTAAAAGGAAATCTACCATTTACTTCCTTTTATTCAATGTCTAATGTTGTTGTTGGAAATTTTTTGTGCTTGTGCTAGAAGGAAAGCTAGCAAGCACTAACTTTCCTTTGTGGTTCAATTTTATTGTTGCTAATGTGGTTGTGCTTGTTCTATAACGAAAGTTAGTGCTCGTGTTAGTTTTCCTTCATTGTGCAATGTTGTTGTTGGCAATGAAGTTGTAGTTGTGTTATAAGGAAAGCTAACAATTGCTATATTTACTTCATGATGCAATGTATTTGTTGCCCATGCACTTGGACTTGTTCTAGAACAAAAGCTATCATACACTAGCTTTCCTTCTAGTAGTTGCTAGCTTTTATTCTAGCATGCATTATCTTTCTTTCATAGTGCAATGATGTTTTAAATGATCTTGTGTTTGTATAGAAGGAAATCTAGCAAGTGCTACATTTTGTTAATGTTGTAATGTTATTGGTTGTCATGCACTTGTGCTTTTGCCCAAATAAAAACCTAGCACGTGCTAGCTTTCTTTCATTGTGAAATGATGTTGTTGGCAATGCACTTAAGTGTTTTTTGTAAAGAGTATTTCCTCATATGCGTACAAGTATGGAGTCCTAACATTTGAACTAAATATTCAAAATGTGATTTCCTAACTTTAAAAATAAAAAATATAATTATATTGTATTTATGTTACTAGAAATTTTATTTGGAAGAAAATATCTAGTTTTCCTTCCAACTTACCAAGTTCAAACATCTAACATTCTCACTAAGTGAGCTATAAATATAACTCCTCTTTCTCATGGGACATTTTTGACATTTAACATTCTCACTAAGTGGGATACAAATATAATTTCTCCTTCTCATGGGAAATTTTTGACATTTAACATAGCATTCATCTTTGACTTTCTTAGATCTTCCAAAGGTCCTTGTTGTGGTTCTACAACTTCTACAAATTTCTTATGAGAATGATTCATACACATACATCAATTATACAAGTTCCATGTCCATGTTAAATAAGAACTTGGTGGTTTTATATGAATTGATATCTATCATTATGTGATACTACTTGGCTCTCTAATTGCCAGGTCTTGATATATATTTTTTGTAATTTATATGTAAATCCCCTTTTGATAGTGGGCACTAGAAGATGGGGAACAATGTTTCATTGAATACAAATTGCTTCCATAATGTTTTGAATTATTGCAACTATATTAATTTTTTGAAAGTTGTTTTTTTGCTAAAATATAAGAGAAAAATTTACATGGTTTAACGACCTTAATTACAAATTACAATTCAATTGTGTGTTACATAATTGGTAGAAGTTACAATGAAAAATATAACTTTGAGAAGAGTAGAATATGTTGACCTCCTAATTAATGGTCAAGTTATTGGTGTAGGAAAGTTTGAATCTATAGATACTAGAACTTATTGTGGTGGAGAAGGTTGATGTAGGCTATGTTTAGTTTTGATAAATGATGTGACTCAACCACATTTTATTGTGGAAGATGTTGATGAAGGGGACATACTTCCAAGGAAGATCATGGATTTGAGGCATAACAAAGGTAAATAAGAATCTTGAAGCATGTGTTAAGTGTTATTAATAGTACATTGAATTTATTTTTGAGAAAATATTAAGTTTCTTTAATTTGATGTACATGTGCAAATGTCTGTTTTGCATTTTATATTGGAGACAAGGTAGATATTCTACAATGTAGAGTGAAGGTGGGTGAGGGTTCCATATTCAATACAGAGCTTGGGAATAAGGTGCATAGAAGGCAGGAAAATAAATTATGCATAGTGATTAAATTTGAGAACGTGTTAAAACATTATGCTGCTCTACCACATCAAACATGATTTGAGCATACAATAGCAAGTGCATTGGAATCTTATGAGATTTGGATATAATGAGATTTGGAACCTCATTGTCATGATCATCCCATAAATATTCCCTAACATATTTTTACATTCACATGTAAAAATCCTTCTATTAAACATTAATGCACAAGAACAAGCATGTGCATTGCCAAATATTTGTATGGTTACCTTGATGATGGGTGGAGTGTCCACATGAAATGTTGAAATGTTTCAAACTTTTACACAATTGAGTAAAGAAGTTATAATGCATCAAGGATTGAATTAGTTGTGGCTACAAAAAAAGTTGCAAAATGTCAAACAAAGATACATAAACATAAACACATTCAACTTTTTCCAACTGATGAATGTTGCAAAAAACATTTCTTAAACATGTGGATGGGAAAGCCATTGTAGTTGCTAGAAGGGGTATGGAACACATAAATAAAAATTGTACTAGGCAATTTGTCTTGAATTCACCCCTTTTAAACACAATCATGCCGAAGATACATGGCCATGGCCTACCTCCTATTGTTATGAAATTAATGCACATGATATTTAATGGGAATATTATCTATAAGAAAGCATGGTACATGATACATAATATTCCTTAAAGCACCTTATATAACTACCAACACTATTTCCAACATGGACACATCAAACCCATTCATGCTAACACCAACAAGCATAAAGCACATGCACATACCATGAAAGACATACAAATATTGCACATAATTGTAATGAATAATACATATTTTTCACCAAACCAAAAATATCAAGTTGAAGAAGATGGAACATTAGATTCTTTAAGATTGTTTCCTTTAAATTACACACAAATTTATTTGTTAAAAGAGATCAATGAGGCTCTTCAAAAGATTAATTACCCATCAATATCATAAACAATACTGAGCAAGATCTGGAATAATCAGTTTTGAGATGTCGCATTCTCAAGGAACAGCAACTTTAGTAAATGTAGTGAATGTATCATGTTGAAAGAATAGATGAACTCAACGAATACAAAAGATATGGAAGAAAAGGAACGAGATAGACTGAACAAACATAACAACACTATCATGTGTGGAATATATTACTACAATCACCACATAATTATGTTAGAGTAGTTTCCAAATGACTATTTGAGTATTATCCATGATAAAATGGACAAAAGAAAGAATTCAGTCCCAAGAATGTGTGTCAAATCAAAATCTATTATAGGAACAAACTTCGGTTAGTCATTGACGGGTATGCTAACACATGGGCATAACACATGAGGTTTTGGTAATTTCTCCCTACCATTTTTACACATGGGATCACAATTTACTATTACATCTCTTGAAAAGTGCTCAAGGGACCTTGAATATGCACACCTTGATATGCATGGTGATCTACTTTATTAGAGTGAACGTTCAAGAAACCGACTATCAATTGCATCACCTGACACATGTATTTACTCAAAATGTAGATTGTACAAGGATCATTTTCTATCTCATGGAAGATAAAAAAATAAAAATGTTTATTTTAAACCTCTTCCTTCATATTTGTTGTTATAATTGGACAATGCAACAAGTGATAATAGTTATCATTATGTCTTGATGTTTATATCACTATTAATTGCACTTGGTGTCTTCATCACTATTAGGTTGGGTTCTTGCTTGTGGGGAACACCCATGAAGACATAGATGGAACCTAGGGAAGAAGTCTTACAACTTGAAAAGTAAAGATATATATTCTTTAACCAAAATGATCTATACATATCACACAATAGAAGAAAAATGAGTGTTTCTAGCTACACTTATTGACAAAGTTTCCTTAATGGATACATCAACGAGGAAAAAATGGAACTAGTTCGACATCTTAATGTCAAGTACTTCCAACTTCTTGTACTCAATGAAGTTCCAGTGATGACATATAATGAATCCCTCACAATATTGAGTGGTCAGGACTAGTTGAGTTGTGGAATACATATGATCAAGGTTGAACTAAATTTCCCTCAAGGAATCCATCTTTATTAACTCCCAAAGAGAATGATGTCTATTTAAAAGAACTAAAGGAATCAATAACATCATAGATAAAAATGTGGAAAGAAACTATTGGAAACAAGAATTCACCAATTGCTATATAGGAATGGAAAAATAAAGTAGAGTGTTGGGAAATACTTCTTATGCATTAGATGAAATCTATAGTGATCATACAATAGTGGATTGAATTGATTCATCTTCTAAATATTTTATCCCAACGAAAGGAAAATTGTCGATGTTGATGATAATGCATTCCATGTAATATCAAGAATTATGGATAGGGATTTTTATAATGCGATAGATGAACTGGTATATGTTGGACCCAAGTGGAAAAAGCAAAATCCTATGGTTGATGTTCAGAAATGAAAGATGTTTCTAATTAGATCAGGAAATGAGGATGGAGTATAGAAGATTTGGATTGGAAGAGACACCTCAGATATATTCCAGGATGGTGAAAGTGAGACTCTCCATGTAAAGGTTGATTGGTGGAATCCTTGTTTAGGGAAATACAAGGAATCTTTTTTAGAACAATATTAGGTACCAAATCTTGATCACACAAAACTTGGATCTATTCCAATTAATACCATAATTTGGGCATAGATGCCAAAAAATAACATCATAAATATCCCAAGCTAAATAAATGTGGTGTAGAAGTTGTACATGATCTATTTGAGCGAATATAGTGAGATTATGTGGAGATGATTCATGAATGTAATTTTGTTCTTTGAAGGACCTATTAATACACATGAAGAAACACTTTTCAATGATTGTAGTATATCAAATATTATCTTCTTGTTATTTTTCGAGGAATTTTATATTATTTAGTACATATATGCAAATTTTGGTTCAATTGGTGTGAAGATACGTTTTTTGAATTACATAACATCATTCAATATTTAACTTTACAATGATTGGTTTAGATCAACATACCCTCTCACTATATAAAATGTGCATAATAAAATTCAATAATGTACTTAAAAACAACATGTTTTGAACTTGGTCTATGAATAAATGCAAGACACTTGCAATAAAGTTTGAAGTCAATTTTCCCTAATACTCCCTATTATAATTGATATAAAATTGAATTGTACTACTCTCTTTCATTCTAATTCATAATAATTTGGTTTTGATCATTAAATGACACAACTACAATTATAAAATATATCGTCTTGTAGGCTCTAAAGTGGTTCCAACCTTGCACTAATATAATGACTTATACTCGACACATCCAAAGTAGTAAAACTTAGTGTCAATATTAAAATGGTTAATAATAGTCACAAACACAATATTATATGTGGTTCAATAGCTTTATAGGTAAGAAATTTCTTACACAATATATTATTCATGAGTCAAATATCGATGAACTTTCTTTTAATAAAGAAATATAAATATCAATGATAATATAAATACTGCAAGGAATCTAAGTTTTAGAGGAATATTAATATGCTATTTTCAATTTAACATGTTCAAACATTTCACAAATAAATAGTGAAAACTTGCAATAACTAGTTCACTCGGTTTTCCCTCTTTCCTCATGTATTTGAAAAAAATCAAACTTACAGTTTTGTTTCTACTATAATAAATAATTGATTTTTATTGTTAAAATAATATATAATGGAGACATTACTAACATCAATTCCATTAGCTCACTTTATAGGTAAGAAATTTCTAGCGCATCAATCTATTATTCATGAAGTAAACCTTGATCAACTTAGTTTTTAATACAACAACAACAATCATAATAATCCTAATGTAATTCGTAATTTATTTTGATCATTACAAGGGTAAAACCTAGAAATAGTCATAAAATATTTTCTCTTGTCTACTGTAAATTGGTTCCAACTTCCTAAAATAAAACATCATACTCAACAAAGACAAAATTATTTACTATGACAATACTTAAAATTGTTGTAGTAACAAATACAATGGTGGTATTATTTCATAATTCCACACCGTTATAGGTAACTCTAAAATAATGTCAATCTCCTAGAAATACTATAGTAACTCAACCTAAACACAATAGTTAATATAATATCAAATTATAGCACCCATTGATGATTAATGTCATTAAATAACTTTAATATTATGTAAGAAATTTCTTACACAATCTATTATTCATGAGGTAATCCTCAATCAACTTAACTTTTAATAGAAAAATACAAACAGTAATTATAATATAATTAAATTATGTTCCTATTCTAATTCTTAAATGATTTTGATTATTAGAACAATAAACAAAGTTCCCACATGGGATCACTTACAGAGAATTTGTTGGTCAAGGCCTAAGAGGTGTCCATTATGAAAACAAGAGGCATAATTGATGCCTCACCTTATGATTGACTGCCCTTTTATACATGAAGTTGGGAGATAGCTAAATAATCTACCAAAGAAACACTTTGACTGGTTTTGCAGATAGGTCATGAACACCTTAGAGAAATGGTTACAAGAGCACAGGTACATGGACTACAAGGCTCTGCCTTTGATTGTGATGTGGGGCATTTGGTTATCTAGGAATGCCTCAATAATTGAGAACCTGGAACCATCTCCATTCTGATGTGCTAGTCACTACTACCATAGGCCTTTCAATTCTTTCTCGTTTCCCATAGGAAGTAGAAAAGGATGCTTAAAGGAATATACTACGAGAAGTCATCGATAGAACCAGTTCATCGGAATTTTTTGATGGTGATTCCCAGGGGACCCCATATATTTGTGGGGAAGGTAGGATTATTTACATTAATGAGGATCATTGGATAAATTATGCTTCTAGTATTGAGCCGAGTACAAATAATAAAGCTGAGATGATGACCCTTAAGCTTTTGTTGGAGCTTGTTGTCGATCAAGGAATACAAAAAGTTCAAATAATGGGGGATTCTCTCTCGTGATTAATTTGTTGAGGATAAAAAAAATACCCTAGGAACATTAGAATTAGGCCCCTATTTGAGGAGATAATCACCATTGCTTCCAGTATACACTAGATTTATTTCTATCACATTTATAAAGAGAGGAAGTAGATGGTACACCAACTATCGAAAGATGGACTACAAGTATGACCTATTCTATGGAATAGGTATGTAAATAACAGAGAGGGACATGTTGAGATTGATCTAGAAATTTTCTAATATTTTTATGCTCCTTTCAGTTCTAGTTCAAAATATAGAGAGCAAGAAAAAATATCATATATGCTTTACATTGACGAAGAATGATATATATCATACATAATTTTGTATTAGAATTTGCTTATAGAATCTCATGTTTTAGTTTTACATGTAGTTGTTTCGATATGTTATGTTTGAACTATAAACAATATGGACTTTTTTACAGATGAATTATTCTAGACTATTATGTTTTGAGACTATTTAAGAGGCATACTTGATTCGAGACGGCTTACAAACAATGTAGAAAATGGTTTTTATATCAATATAAACTATGATGTTTTTTTTTCTTTTTTTTTTTCCTTCTGTGGAAACAAAAACCTCTAACATACATTTACATAATATTTTATCTTGTCAACTATAAAATGTTGTTATTCTAATATAATAAAATATGGTACTCAACATAGGAATTTCGTTACTTACTATTTTTAAAATTAAAATTGTTATAATAAAAAACACATTGGTATTATGTCATTAAATAGCTTTTACATGAGTAATTCTAAAATTTTCCCAACCTTCTACTAGTATAGTAACTCAACATAAACATAGTAGTTACTATGTAAAATTATAATTAAATTGGTTAATAATAGTATAATATAGAATATTAATATCATTAAATAACCTTGATCAACTTAGCTTTTAATACAAACTATAAATAATAGAAATATAAATAATACAAGGAATCCAAGTTTAAGATTTTCCTCATTTTGAAAATACTCAATCTAGATAAAATTCTAAATTCTAGATACATTATATAATTCCAAATTTAATGAAATATGTGTTGAAGGAATCCCTAGAGGGATGTACCAAAGAGTAGAAAAAATAGTTGGAGATCCTTTTGTAGGCATAAAAAGAAGTGTTCTAGGAGCCTAACAGGATACCATCTCAGAGGGAGGTGGGGCATGAGATAGAGTTATTGTCAAAGTCTCCATTGTTAATCATTAGACTTTATAGATAGCCTATCATAGAAGTAGAAGTGAAGAAGAAGTTGCATTAGTTTTTGGAGCATGGAATGATCTGACCAAGCACCTCACCTTGTGGTTCACCTATCATCATAGTACCCAAGAAGAATGGGACATGGAGGATGTGCATCACCTACAGATTCTTCAACAATATCACACTCAAGAATAGGTACCCTCTTCCCAAGATGGATGATATATTTGACCAGTTGAAACATGCCAAGTACTTCACCAAGTTGGATGTAAAATTGATATACCACCAAGTGCGAGTGAAGGAAGAAGACACTTGGAATACCACCTTAAAGACTAGGAAATGTCTATATGAATGGTTAATAACTTTGTTTGGTTTATGCAATGCACAAGCTACATTTATGTGTTTGATGGTATTATGCAATTTATTAGATTCGTTTGTTATAATATATCTAGATGATATATTGGTTTATAGTGTTACCCAATAAGAGCACATATCACATCTCATGCATGTGAGACTTTGAAAAAACTCCATTTGTTGGCTACTTAGAAGAAATGTGATTTCGCCTAGTAGTCCTTGGTGTATTTGGGGTATGTTATTGGTGGAGGAGAACTAAATATTTATCCTGCGGAGATGGAGGCCATCACTAAGTGGCCTACTATTAACACCAAAAAATTGTCCACTTTGCTCATCCCCTAACCACACCATATCCATACATCATGTTCAGTTTACATTTCCACCACATAGTTCTTCCTATATCCAAAATACCAAAGTTAAAAATTAAATTGGTTCATAATCCACCAAAAACAGGAGCCATGTTACCTAAATTTTGGACATTTCTTCTTTCCAAAAAAGAATAAAGTTGGCACATTCTAGAAAACATAAGAAAACGATAAGTATCTAAAAAAAATAGAATAGTATCGACCAATACCACCAATCAGTAAAAACCATCAATCACCAAAAAACATTTATCTCCTCACCTTTCTCTATACATTATATACACGCTCACTGTGCCAAAATCTCCATTGAGACCCTATCTCCCTATGTTGAGTATTAGTACCTTGTGACGTGGAGTTGGAAAACATTTGAACTGCATGGAGAGTCAAGAGATGCTTCTAGTAGTGAATCAATTTGTTGAATTTCTAGTAGGGCGTAAAAATACAAGATCACAGAAGCACATAGAACTTAAAGGAGGCCGATGACCAGATTTCTATGTCCTCAACAAGTGGTAAATGCATAAATCATTCAACTTTCAATCAGCTAGCAAATAGTGTGTAAATAAATATCTTACTCAATGCAATGTATCAATCGAAATTACATATTGCATTTAAGAAGCAACCCGATGGATCAACTCCAGGACTACTACTGTAAGCGATCCAAGAGATTGCTTCAAAATATCGAGTTCAGGGGCTGCTCCTTCTGGATCAACTGCAAGATCTTGGATAGCAGATTTGACAAGATACAAACGTTTGAGCCATCGAGGTAGTATACATCATTTGTTTGATATGTATTTAATTCATAGCTTAGTTATAGGGTAGGAAGGTACCTTTAAAATTCAATCCTCAACTCCGGACTACCATATACATAAAACTCTATGGGTTCTGCGTCTCAAAAGACTTGGCGTGACATAATCCCCTCGACACATTTCCATTTAATTGCGAACAAGAAGAGCATTCATTTACATGTTTTTTTCTGCGTGGCAATCTTAAGCATTTTCTATCATTATTATTTTGTAGCTAGGTTTCCAATATTCTTATAAGGTTCAGGGTTCTTTCAATAATTACACCCGTGGGCGTTTTTTTGAAAATTCCATCTGTCCACTCAGATTCCATACCTAGTCGTGTGGGATTTTAATTCAGTAGAGAGTGAATATCGGATAATGCATTTCAAATCTCTGCAAAGAATGCCTTTGTTGGTTATTTTCATTCAAATGAAGTGTCACTCTCTTGTCCTGAATAGGTTTCCAAAGCTTCATATTATTTATTTTCTTAGCAACCTTTCTAAAAAAATCTCACTATGCAGCATCAACTTTTATGTGATTTGACGGTACTTTTAACTACTAACCTATTGTCTTTTCCATAAGAAGGCATGTGCATAGGGAATTCTTTATTTTGAAAATTAGGCTGTCTTCTCCGTTAGTTTTCACATTACGCAAAGGTCGATGGTGGAGTCGTTGAATGAGCTACATTTAGCATAACTTTGCATCCACATTGCAGCAATAAAATAAAAATATGTGTATACATACAGTATTTAATATGTCAACATCTATGAGAGCAGACCTTTGCATTTTTCGAAAACTGAAAGAAGGCTTTATTGCCAAGATCAATTTTTCACAGCCGAAGCTACTTCGATCGGTATCTGCAGATATAAATTCATTTTCCATGTAAATAGATTTATTCCTTATATTCCAGTGTGTTCCATGTCTCCAAATCCTGTTCAAATATTTTATGAGAGTAGCCTCCATGTGATTCTGAAGTCCGGTTTCTGGTTTCCAGTTCAGCCATTTACAATATTAATAAGGTAAAATCCTTCTAGTTTTCTTTCTTATTCTCTCTATTTAGGGCCTGTCGTAGGCTGGCCCAACAAAGATAAGAAGAAAATTATCTTCATCTTAAATTTCCAAAGCATAAGTAATAAACTCGGCAATGCTGATCTGAATGGTCTAGTCAATTTCACTTTATGCTTCAACATCTCAGAACAGACCGTGCGTTAGAACACTAAGACAATAGCGAGCGGTGCCAGCCCATAGACACACTATTTCGGGAATCATATCGTAGCGCTATAAGAACAAACACTGGCACTAGCCAAAGTCAAGATAGTACAGGACCAGCAAGCAAGAAAGGAAAAAGACACCATTCAAGAACGATATGCAAGAAGCCATAAATAGCAGACCTTCATAGTATGCAGATGAAGATGGAGAGCCATATGCAGAGAAAATAATAGTGTGCAGTATGCAGGAGGGGGCAAGAGTGTTCAAGACTGTAGTATAAGGAAACCACAAAGAGAAGGTAAGAGAGACTCATCCCTCAAGAATTTTTTTTTATTATAGAATCTCATTTACCATAAATACACCATTGCAGTAGAAGGCCACACATCAACATACAAAGATGGCTACACATTGATAAGGCTGTCCACACGTGGACAAATGTGCATGCATGCAGAGAAAGCACAAAATTTGAATGGAAAATGTAAACCAAGAGAGAACAGGAAGAATCTAATGTCTTGAACTAGAACTAATGCTAACAATTTTTGTAGAATTATTACAAAAGAGCTATAAACGTATTACATGTATGAATTAATCTAATTTTGAATGGAAAAATTACTCCCTCCCTTCAATATGAGGGAAAATAAGGCTTCCAAGTTTTTCATTCGACGAAGTGGTGGTTTCATGTTTATGTCCATCAAAACTTTGTTTAAAAAACTTAAACATGTATAGATTGACATGCAAATTATTTAAAACAGGAAAGTCGATTACAAGAGTCCCTGTCATCCCGCGAAAGGGACTAATAAATAAGAAAATAGTATATTTGATTTGGGATTCATAAAAGTTGTTTTCTTTATTGATTTCATTCCATGGAATAGATTTTGGAGTGTTTAAAGTTTATACAATATAATTAAGCTTTTTTTCACTCTAAATATAGTGAATTGATTTTATAAGTTATATATAGAAATTATTTATGCTAGCACATTCAGTGAAATTCATATATCTCGCCAAGATAAGGTTCTTATAATTGAGAAGGCCCGATATGTCTAAAGAAGTCCAGAATTGACCCTGATCCTTGTATGGGTCATATATATTAAAAACAGATAGAGTCAAGTTCAAACTGGTACATTTTCCAGCTGGAAGAATTCCCCGTAGGGTTTTGTAGGCTAAAAAGTTGAAAAAAGTAGGATTCCATCCCACTAGTAGTCCACGAGATAAACCAGATGCATTAGTAGCAGCAAATTCCCACCCAGGGAGGATGGCGGCAAGCTTGTCAATTGCCTTGAAATCTTCACACATAGTTTCTTGAAGAAGTAATAAAGAGGAACTAGTAGCTTTGATTAAATGTGTTAAGGCCCTAGTCCTAGAGACCTTACCCAACCCAAGGACGTTTATTGTGAGAATGATCATTAGGAACCCTCTATCTGAGGCGTAAATGCTCTAGGTGCCTCAATCAAAACTGATGGTGATTCAATACAGGGTTTGACAATATGTTTTTTAATTCTGGAAGAAACCGGGGTATAATCAGTGTCCAAGATTGGTTCAGTAGTCTTTGGATTCCTACGTCCCTTTCTAATGGTAACATTGGAAAATCTGTTGGCACTGACATGTTTAACAAAGTATTTTGTAGAGTGTTTCTTTGAAGAAATAGTCAAAGGAGACAAATGTTCCAAAGGATCTAAAGTAGTATCACTGAGGTTTGGAGTAGAAGCCTCTTCTAAAGGTAAAACCCTAATCCTTTCATCCACAGAGTTTGTAATCTGCTCCAACTCAGGCACCGAGATATGTGTGTCTTCTATCGGCTGTGATGAAATCAATGAAGGACAAAGCTCACAGGAGGAAATAGGTACACCATGAGAACAAAATCCCTTCCCCAAAACCCTAACATGGCTAGATGGGTTATCAGGACACAAATTTTCAAGATTAAGTTTTACAGTTCCTTTAGAAATCCTTCTATTTAAATTACTTTCCATATTAAGGTAGAAATCCAATTCATCTTGTGTGACATCTTTGTATGGAGTAACTGAGAGAGGTGATAGCTTACCCGATTTAGTGTCGGTGGGAGTGAGAAAACCCTCCTTGGAGTGCCCTTCATCAGAACACAGTGATTCCCCTTATGATTATCGTGGTGTTCCTTTAAATTCTGCAATAATTTGGGGCAACGGGCCAAAACTTGCCCAATTTCCTTGCAATTGAAACACCTAAACAACAGTCGATAGTAATCTAGCTTCTGCTGATATCTGGATTTTCCCCAAATAATTTCAATTTCCGCTGGTAAGCCCTAAGCCATGTCAAATTATCCCATCACTCGAGCTACCCTTCTGTCCACGCCAAATAGAGAATTTTTTGTCAGAGTAGACAAAGGACCCGACTTTATTCGCCAGCCCGATACGAATGTTTTCCGTCCACAGCGCAATGGGTAAACTAGGCAATAGCATCCATACATGTCTGCAAGTTTGTTTCTCTTTATTCGGGTCGAAGGCGATGTGCCAACTCTTTAATATGATAGAACCACCCTTGAATAACCATTTTTTTTCCAAAATAGTCTCAATGTGTCCAGTCTCAGGTAGGATAAACATTATCTTGGATAGGAGAGTCCAAATTCTCTCATCATTGGCCGGTATATTTTTAGTTTCATGATACAAATAGCAAATTAAAGTATCCCTTCAAGTTCAATGCTGCTTGGTTGTGAAATGAGGAGTTTTGTAACTTGGTCAAGAATTTCTAGACATAATGTGATTTGGAACGGGAGCCGAATCCAATGGATTCTTTTGTTAAAAAACTATGATGCCTGAAGGAGACAGTCCCGAGATGGACTAAGGAAAAACAAAGAGCAGATGTTGCTAAACTTGAAGGTTTAGAAAAACAGTTACATAAGTTACTCCTACAAAACATTAATGGCACATTGGATGATACTATAGGTGAGAAGATTAAAGTTCTTGAACAAAAAAGGATGAACTTTTAACACAAGAAGAAATTGAATGGCGATTAAAAAGCAGTGCCATATGGATTGGCCTCGGGGATAGAAACACTAAATCTTCCACTCTTTCGCCACACAAAGTAAAAACACCAATGCTATCTAGGAGCTGTTAGATAAGGACAAGAACATTGTAAGTGGTTTTGAATAGCTAAAAAAGGCTGCAAAACTCCATTTTGGCAGATTATACCCTGATTCCGAATGTTCTAATCTACAGACAATTAAATGTGGTTCGAAATTACCCAGTCTTTGTTAATCATAATGATGTGGTGGAATTAGGTAAGGAAGTTTCTTTATAGGAAATATAAGATACATTGAATGGGTTTGCCAAAGACAAGAGTCCTGGTCCGGATGGATGGATTGTTGAACTATTCCTTTCTTTCTTTGATGTCATGGGAGAGGACATTTTGAAGATGGTAGAATTCTCTAGTATGGAAGGCTATATTTCATGTGGCATGCTCTTAGTGGTAGTCTGAAAACTTGGTAAAAATTAATCACTTGAGGCTAGGTTGGCCCAAGTATTTGCTTCCTTTGCAGAAACATTTTGGAATCCTCTAAACATATCCTAGTAGACTATACTTACACCAAAACACTTTGGGCATTGATTATCAATAATCTAAAATTGAATGCTCATTGGAATAATGATCTATTTAGAAATTGTGCATTAAACTGGTAGAGGAATTGTAAAAGTATACCATATAATTGTGCATTAAACTGGTAGTTGAATTGTAAAAGTATACCATATCTTTCCGTTGTGGTATCTTGGGTTATCTCGAGGGATAGAAATGAAGCATTATTTGAAAATAGGTGTCCAAATTTGGTAATTTCCAGCAACAGAATCATGATGGTGATTAAGATTTTGGTTCTGTCATTGATCATTCTAACCCGAGACAGGATATTACTTTCATTTTTACACATCATAGACCGAAGACCTTCTTCCATGGATCAATAGTGGATGGATTTTGTGCTGTGGGGGGAGTAATTTATTTTAGCAAAGATCACTACAACACGCTTAAGCTTAAGTGTGGAAGAGGCACTAATACAAAATTAGAGCTTTTGGGACTTTGGAGTGTGTTAACTATAGCACATGAATTTGGACTCCATGAACTAATTATTTATGGAGATTCCAGAGTCGCAATTAAATGGGCGAAAGGAGAATTTAATATAAATATGATATCATTACATCAGTGGTGCTGCAAAACCATGGAGAAAATCAGAATGTTTAAAGACATATAATTTGAGCATATCTTTAGGCAAAACAACACATTGGCAGATGCACTTTCCAAGAATGCACATGAAGGTGATGAAGGCTATATCATATGGGAAGAATTTTTGGAAGTACAGGTTTTTTTAACATATTTGAGCTTTAATTTATGTCTTGAATCTGATTGTATGTTTCAACAGAAACTCAGATCTGATTAATGTTCCTATTTTGTGGAATTCTCTGTATTTTTTAAGAACATTAACATGAGATAGCTGAACATAGGTATATCGAAAATGTCCTATGATATTTTTGTACTATTTAATTCCATTTTAAATACTAATAGTATGGTTTTTGTTTTGAATATAAATATATATATATATATATATATATATATATATATATATATAATTGGTTAAATAACATTGTTGGAAATTGATTACCATTGTAGTTAATAACTAACATATTTAGATTGTATTATATTGTGAGTTTTTTAAATAGTTTTATAAATAATATATTATCTTTCTTAGGATTTAAATTCATTTTTTTTCATTCTGATTGTTTACATTAATTTCATTATATTTCATATTTTTTAGGGTTTTCAAATTGAATAAACTTTGACTATGTTGTTGAAAATTTATATTGATTTTTGTGTTTCTATAATGAATAATTTTATAAATGTAATGTTTTATGCATTTATTTTAATGATTTTATAATGGATAAAGCTTACATGAAAATGTTAAATTCTTAATATTTTGAAACTAAAACTAAAACTTGTAAATAACTAATTACTTAAATGGTCTATTATCTTAAAAAAGAAGATCAACTAAATGCTAGAAATGGAAGGTAAGCACGCTAAAGGTCAAGCAGGTTTTAGAAGGAATCATTTAATAATAGACCACTTTGCTTAGGATCATTGCACAGGAATGTCGTAATATAAGTATGAGCTTTTTTGTTGCTTTGTGGACTTTAGGAAATATTTCGATACAGTGCCTAAAAATAACCTATGGAATATGCTAGAGGAGATTAATGTTCCTTTTGATTTGAGAGCTGTACGATAAGTTTATATGAAAAGTTCATTGCTAAATTTAAGACTAATGAGGGCTCGTTAACAGATATAAACTGTAATATTGGATTTAAGCAAGGTTACCCCCTCTCCGCAACCATTTTTTACATTTACATCGATAAAATAGAAAGATGTTTAAAAAGAATTTTTTTTTTTTTCATTTTAGTAAACTTTACACAAATATCTATTTCAATTCAAATTTATTATTTATATACAAATCTTAAAACATCAAAAGAATAAATCCTTAAGTAGTTAAAATCTAATTTTAATAATTTAAAAAAAATATTTAAATTAGTTTATATTAATAACTTTAATGGAAAAAAAATATAAAAAGTATTAAAAATATTTTAGTTTCTTAAAACATCCATAAATTCATAGAAATGAACTAAAATTTCGCTCCACTCATATAATTTATCCACTTTGGTTTTTATATTTTCTCACTAATTTAAATAAAAACATATATGCTCAAGCTTAAGGTTTTTTAAGTATTTTTTAAATAAAGTAAAATATATATTAAGTTTTTAAAATTAATATATATTAGTAAATTTATATAAAATCATAAAATATTAAATTAATTAAAAAAATCATAATATTAATTAAATGTCGCATTATTTTTAATGGATTTTTGTTATGTATGTGACTCAATTCAAATCTTGCAAAATATGTTGGAAAATATACTTAATATCCCGACACAAAAAGGTGGACACTAAAAATGGACGATTAAATTATAAAAGGAAAAATAAAAAGTAAAACAATATCACATTTGAATAAGCTATAAACAAATTAACAGGAAGGTGATTAAAACTTGATATTAAAGTCTTAAAAATAATTATATTGATAAAGTATATTTATTTCAATATATGGATTGGAGTTACATGTTTTTAATTGTATTTATGAATTTGGTGGTCTTGATTTTATAATGAGGAATATTTATAATAGTCTCCATCAAACAGATGGTGAAGATTTGATAGGATAAATTCCTTACAAATATCAAGAGTCAAATGTAGATTACTTGTTTAATTAATGTTGATTAATGAATAACCATATTTACCATAAATGTGGGCCAAATTACTCTAATTCTACCATATACTTACTTCTTTTTAAATCACCATCCATCTGGTTTTTCCATTTTGGTTGCCTTTTCACTAGCTTATCTTTCCCTGTGAACCTGTAAGGTAAATGGTATGGGCCCGCCATGCTGGCTCCCAACTGTTGCATATCTCCAATCATGTTCGTTTATCAATCTCCACTCGCAGGTTTCTCCATTTTGGTTGCCTTTTCACTGGCTGTCTTTCCATGTCAACCTGTAGGGTGGGTGCTATGGGCCTGCCATACTGGTGTCCAATATTTCTCCAACATAGGATTTCTCATGTGCCTGCCTTTCAATCCATCCAAGTCAGCATTTTTTATATTACTTTATTTAAAAGAAAAATGAAAAAGAATGAAAAACTGCCCATTCCTACCAGCGAGCCGGGGATGCTGCTGTGCTAGTATATAATATTTGCATTGAAATATACTGTATACCCAAACAAGTCATAGATGTAAGGGTGCAAATTGTATAAGACGTTGGCACATCTCATCACTGCTGTTTCGGCGGATGCAGCAACTTGTCGAATGAGAGGAACTCAAGCAGAGATCAAATAGATGTTCTCAATTGTTGACAATATCATGAATTATAAGAAAGGTGAGCTTTGGAAATCATTGATCCCACTAACAACAATTTATTTCTATTGCAATAATGGAGGCGCTGAATTGAATCGCTCAGAATTGCGACGGTTAGAAATAAGCAAGCTTACGCCGCTTAAAATCTCTGTCGTCATGCTGAAGTGGGGCACTGTTTAGGGTGAACCGAAGTTAGTAGAAGTGCGATTGACAAAGTGATCTACTGCTCCAAGTGGACGACATTGATTGAAAGTTGTTGATGGCGCTTTCATATTTTTATCCGGTCTTCCAGTAGGGTCCAAAATATCCTTCCACTGTTTAGATACAATGTCACTTTTTCAATATTGCGGCTTCTATTTTGCAACGACCAAAAGGTATGCAATTGGTTTTCCGGAATTAGCTCTGATATCAGAGGCACTAAAAAAGACGCTTCAGAGGCGAGAAGAACTTGTGATATGGACGGGCATTTCATGGTGATTTGAACAGTGAAGATACTACGACAACCTAACATTCCATTTGGAAAAGGGTCCCGGAGACCAAACTCCAGTCAAGCCAATCATATACCCGATGGGAATTTTACAGAGTGGATTGTAGTTATGGTTTGGAGTAAAATGCATCACTTAATCCTGGGCCCAAGATGGTGAAAAATCTATTCAATGAACCGATTGATTGAAAGTGTCTTTTTCTGGAGGTGGGCGAGGCGGCTGGTCTCTGTGCCCTACTCCATCATTGAAAACTCGACATATAACAAAGAAAATAGTTCTCCACAGTCAAAAAAAATAAGTTGCGCCAAACAGCTGTCGAACAAAGCCAGTCAAACCAAAGATGAATGGATCAACTTTATCTTAATGATTGCCATGCACATTGTCTCCATCGGCAGCCAGAGTCCCAGACTTTCCAATGGTTCCAATCCTGGGAGGGTTTTATATTTCAAGGAAAAGCTTAATCAAATGGTGGGCATTACTATAAAAAAAAAATTACTCCTAGTTTTGTAAGATGCATTATATTCAGTTTAATTTTTTATTTTTTTTGTCCAGGCAAAAAAATAAATAACTTGCTATTAAGATAATCAAAATTACATTAAAAAGTACTCTATAAATAGAGAGTGTTCAGCTTATATAAACTCAAACCACAAAACACAGACAAAACCTTACTCTCTAAATAGACTGTCTTCGGTCAACTCAAACCAAAAAAACATATACCTATCTAAACTTATGTTTCATCCCAATTACAGTATCTAGAAAATAAAACATCTCAAAACACTGAATTAAAAGATTGATAGTGAACCTTCATCAATCTTTTGACCATCCATAAATTCTTAAAAAAACTTCACCATCCAATGGTCCAATGGCCTTATTTCAAAATGAGTCTGCCTCTTGATCAAATTCAGATAGATATGTGAGAAGTAATACAAGTAAAACTATTTATTTGTTCTCTGACCGTGTTTATTTGTTCTCTGACCGTGTTGATCCAGTGATCAATGGAAATAACATGTAACTCACACGATCCAACTGCCAAATCAATTATGATATTAGAAACTGCCAAATCAATTATAATCACCAAATAAGTGTAAAGAACCAATACCTTTGTTTTTAGCAAGCCATAGTAAACACCATAATGCAAGTAACTATGCTTTGGTGTTTGACCCATATCCTCCACCCATCCAATAATAGAGCACATGCCGTGTTTTATCTGCAGGCAACCACCAACCCCGCACATCCTATCTTTTTCAACCCCATCAAAGTTCCCAAAAGGATAAATGACAAGAAACCCAGGTCTCGAGACTGGTCTTCTTTTTAATGTCCTCGTATACTTAGAAAAATCAAAGTAGGAAGTCATAATTCTGTTACACAAAGCAAACAGTGACGGTTTTTTATTCTCAAAGATTTTAGCACTTCTAATTTTCCAGGCCTCCCAAGTAAAGAAGAGAGGAAGTTCTTTATATTTTGAATTCCTCTTAAACCAAGAGAAGAGACTATCAGTGAAGTTTTCATTTCCCCTTCTTTCCTGGAAATTTAAAAGTTTCCTCAGTTCGATCCAGACAAAACTGTAGTGAATAAAAATATGTTCTACAGATTCTTCCTCCTGACTACATGGTACACAAATACCAGGCCCACTTAACCCTCTTCTTCTCAAATTATTTCAAGTAAGAATTTTATTGTTCAAGTATAACCCATTGAAACATTTTACCTTGAAAGGGATTTTCCATTTCCATAGGAGAGAGGCCCACCAAATTAGTGCATGAACCTTATACTTAGAAGCAATAGCCAGGTATGCAGTCCAAGCAGTTACTACTCCATTTGAATGTTCCCGGTCCCATATAATTTTCTCTTCTTCTTGTCTTAATCTTATCCCACCCCTGTTCAGAGTTGTACTAAACATTTTCCATTATTCTTCTAAATACTCACTAAGTTCACGATCCATAGCAGAAAGCCAATAGTTTGTAACTTTAGAATTTTGATCACTCTTTCTTAGCTAAGAAAACACTTAAATATTTTTGTTTCTAAGAGCTCTAATAAGTCAAGTAGAAAGTAAATAGTTACCTTCATCTCCTACAAATGGGTTTACCCCCACAAACACCTGGGAACCAAAACAAATCTACTAGGACAACCTCTCACCAAGCAGAGGATAAATTTTCATAAAATTTCTCCAAATTATACAACCATTTGAAGTAGAAATACCCTGTCTACGAAACAATTGATAGATATTCCAGCTCTTTATATATTTTGAAAATAAAACTCTGTTCCATAATCATTTTCCTGTTAAACCTCTCCAGAAACTCTTCAAACTCCAAGCCACATTGAACCATCCAAGATGCTTAAATCCCCAACCACCCAACTTTTTTCGAAAATAAAGGCTTTCCCACAAAGAAAGATGAAACATTTTTGAAGTTAAATTTCCATCCACTAAAAATTGAAATAATTTCTATATAATAATCTTAATAATGGAAGCAAGAATCTTAGTAAGCGAGAACCAGTGTATCGAAATGCTTTCTATGACATTTTTGTCCAAAATCGGACTAC
The DNA here is from genome assembly GCA_027924585.1 of Larix kaempferi. Taxonomy (NCBI): domain Eukaryota; kingdom Viridiplantae; phylum Streptophyta; class Pinopsida; order Pinales; family Pinaceae; genus Larix; species Larix kaempferi. The sequence goes on from BSBM01000019.1 coordinate 8,418,306, forward strand.
CTCCAAGAGAAATATATCTAAAAGTCCAATTGTTGATATGTTTTTCAATCTTCTTTATCAACCAAAACCAGTCCTTCTTCTTGTAGCAATTCAGCTTTAACAAATACCCCAAATATTTGAAACGAGTATCCAAGGGTTCCATCTTGTAAGGGAAAAATTGTGCAATTTGTTGCTTAATCTCACTTTCACTTTCAATTACACATATGTTCTTTGTTGATGATGTACTAATTTTTGGGAAAGGTATGGTAAATGCGTGGATTTACCTTCAAGACCTTATTAATATGTGTGCTAAGTCCTCAATTATGAGGAGAAACAAAAGTGGTGATAATGGGAAACCTTATCTAAGTCCTCTACTGCTACTGAAAAAAAGAGGATGGTTTACCATTGACCAAAATGGAAAAATTAGTTGAAGTAATACATGCCATTATCCACTTAGTAACCTCATAGGGAATTCCAATTTGGAACAAGACAAGTCTCAGAAATGACAAATCAACCCTATCATAATCCTTTTTCAGATCAATCTTAAGGATGAAGGAATTTATATTCCATGTCTTAATGGTCTGAAGACATTCTTGGGATACCCCCACTGCATCTAAAATCTATCTATTTGATAAGAAACCAAACTGTTCTTTAGAAATATGCCTCTCCAAAATAGGCTTGATTATGTTACCAATTATTTTTATGATAACTTTATAGACCAAGTTACACAATGATATCGGCCTTTAGTCGTTGAAGGAATCAAGTCTATCCCTTTTTAGGATCAACACAATGAAAGTGGCATTCAAATTTCCAAGAATATAGCCATTCTTCCTAGATTCCTCCATATCTTCCACTAGATCCTTTCCAATCAGATAAAAAAAAATGAAGTAAAAACTCTATAGTCCAACCGTCCGGACCTGGGGTTTTGGCCTTTGAGAACTTTTTTGACACATTTTTTATCTCCTCAATATTAACTTCCTCTCCCACTAAACAACCTTATTCTTCAGTAAAGAACCAAGGAAATGTTTCAAAACTTGCATCTTATTATTGATATTAAAACAATTTTATTGCTTGTAAATATCCTTAAAACACCCCATAGCCTCCTTTTCAATGGAAGTCTGATCAAAAGCAAAGGAACCATCCTCAGTTGTTACCTCCTAAATAGTATTTGAAATCCTCCTTTGCTTAGAAAACCTGTGAAAACATTTAGTGTTGTTATCACCTTGTGATGGCCAAGTAATCCTACTTTTTAATCTCCAAGTTTCTTCTTCCTGTCTCATAATTATTTCTTTTCTAGCTTCCAAATCTGCCAATTTATATTTACAAAACCATGAAAAAAATCATCATTTGTCCTTTCCAGTAAGGAATTGATTTCATCCTCAATTTTGACTAGATCTGTCTTGTTTGCTTTCTTTTTCTCTTTATTCCATCTCGTCACATCCTTCTTCAACATCATTAATATTTTGACAAGTTTTTGCATAGGAGGAAAATCCTCTGTCTGGGAGTATGGAATCCATTTTGTTCTGACTAGATCACAAAATTTAGTCTCCTCCATCCAAGTACTATTAAATTTGAAAGGAAACTGCAATTTTCTTCTCCAAACTCCATCTCTAGCACAATATCTTTGTGATCAGAGACTCCCGAAGATATAGCCCAAGTTCTGTATTTCCCCATTAAATTCATGATCCCTTTGGTCACCAAAAATATTTCTAGTCTCTTCCCAACACCTGCTTTTACACATCTTCCATATGTCCATGTCGGACACAAACCACAAGGTGCAACATCAACTATATTTGTTGTCTCAAAAATAGTTTTGAAATAACCAGCTAAAAGACCAACCGAATTTCCATTTCCCCAAATCTCCGAGGAATCTAAAGTCAGATTTAGATATCCTCCAATAACCTAAGAGGCATCATTCAAAATTCCCGAGTCTTCTACTTGATCCCATAATATCTTTCTTTTGTTTTAGGGCCCATAAATATTTAATATCCTGAAAGTATAGCCCACCACTGTAAGCAGAAGAAAAGTATGGCATGAAATCAACAAAGTCTGGATTCTAGGAAACTAGCAAACCTCCCAATTGTCCCTTTGCATCGAAACCACAACATTTCCATGAATGACAAATTTTTAAAAAACTACTAAAAAGCTTTGACTGAAAGAGCCATAGTTTCCTGTAGTAAAATAACTCTAGGATTTTTTAATTGGATCAGTCCTTTTAGGGAAGTTTTTTTAGGGATACTTCCAATCCCTCTAATATTGAAGGATATTAGTAACATTAAGAAACCCAACTCTAGTGTGATCTTGCTCTAAGTGCCTCAATTTTATCATAGGATAATTCAGCCTGTGAGTCTTGAAGACCCTTCGAAAAAAGGGAGGTCACCTTAGGGTTTACAAACATAGGCCTTAAACTACATCTCGATCATCCAACCCCCTCCTTTTACTTTCTTCCCTTTCTTTTTTCGACTAGGTACACTAGAAAAACACATGGAAGAAATAGGAACAACCTACAAATCGCTATCAGTTATCCCTGGAAAAGTAGTAAGAGGGTCACCCAAAGGATTTACAAATTCTTCCAAATTAGTAGGGGAACAAAGCTCTACCGGAGATACGGATTCCTTTTCCAAAGATACATCCTGAGCAGGAGAAGGAGAAATCACTATATCCAAACTTTTGTTATTGGAATGTACAGGAGGAAAATCTTGTTACTTCAAATCCTTTTGAATGTCTGCTACTTGAAATATCGGACTATGCAAAAACTCTCCCTCTTCTATACCATCCCATCTCCTAAGTTCAGTAGGTGACAACCCTTCATACACCATCCTAGAACCCTACCCTTCAACCTCATAACTCTTAAAAGGATTTAAAGAAACCAAATCCCCACCTTCTGTAAGACAAGGGTTTCCAATCAAAATATCTAAATGAGACTGAACATCTGCCAGAACAGAAAAAAGAGAAAATATTTTTTTTTTCTTTTGGAAAAAAATTTAGTAACAAAGGAAGGGACTCTTGAAACTTACCTAACATACAAGTAGCCGATTCACCGTCCATAGGTAGGGTTTCTTTAAGTTCATTCTCAAAAGATAACGACAGTCCTTGGGATGAAGAGGAATCCGAGTTTGTTTCACTAGTCTTCCCAAAACCCCTAGGACATTTATCATTCAAATGTCTCATCCCTCCAAATCTGAGACATCGAAATAGAATTTTCCAGTAGTCAATCTTTTGAATGAATGATCCCCCATCCCACTTGATTTTGACTTCTTCCGGAAACCCCTTTGAGACCTCCATGTCCACTAAAATATTTGGCATGAATTTATCTGTAGCAAACAATGTCTCCTCCTCCACTAAATTGAAGTGGTCAATGTTGTTTGGAATCAATTTGAAAGCCTCTCAAGACCAAAATTGTAAGGGAATACCCGGTAATAAGACCCACACGTTACTTCTCTTTATTTTTTCTTTCTTGGGGTCAAACACTGCATGTCAATTACAAAGAACTAAAGAACCCTTCCCCAAAATCCAGTATCTCTCTTTTATTTTATGTAAACTATCCTCAGATAAAAAATGGAAAGCCACCCAACCATTAAACAACACCCTAGGAGCGTAATTAATTAAGGGTTTCCATTTTTTTGAGACTCATTCCAAAATATCTCTATTATTCATCCTGATGTTCAAAATGTCCTAATAACACCTTGGTGGGTAGGCTCGAGACCATGTTTAGGGTAATGTCCTTCCCCAGGACACAAAGCGGCATGTCGTTCTTTACTTTCCAACTTTTTATCAATCGCCTCCTTCTTGCTTGCTCCCCCTTAATCGTTTTCCTAAAATATACTTCTTCCAAAGCATTTCCATCAGCAAGTTATATAATATTTCGATGTGGGTTATATTTCCCCTCTAGAACAATATAGGATGAAAGTATAGCAGGAATGGAAGTATTCAAGATTGAAACCCTATTAAGGTATGAAAATCCATCATCTTTCCCAAATCCATCTTTTATTTTGAACATGAATTTTGTCAAGGAAGATGACCATGCAGATTGGACTTTCCTTCATAGATGGAATGGAAGTATTCAAGATTGAAACCCTATTAGGGTATGAAAATCCATCATCTTTCCCAAATCCATCTTTTATTTTGAACATGAATTTTGTCAAAGAATATGACCATGTAGATTGGACTTTCCTTCATTTTATTCTTCTTCAAATTAGTCTTCCCATTGAGCTTACCAGTTGGATAATGGAATGCATTACATCAACAAACTTTTCTATCTTGGTTAATGGTTCCCCAACTCCTTTCTTTAGTTGCAGCAGAGGTCTCAGGAAGGGTTTCTCGCTTTCTCCTTTATTGTTTCTACTAGTGATTGGAGGATTGAGTAGACTTAATGAAGAATACAAGAATGATAACAAAATCAAAGGTATCAAAATCTCATCCTCCTTGTATTTAAATCATTTTTTGTTTGTGGATGATTATCTCATTTTTGGCTGTGGAACTATGCAAGAATAGAAACTATACTAGTCTATTCTTTCTTCTTTCTGTATGGCCTTGTCGATGGTAATAACTCCATAGAATTCTAAATTTTTATACAAATGTGATGTTACTATGATATGTGAACAAATGGCCTCCCTATTTCCCTATCAGATGTCTTTGTTAGATGATGGAATAAAATATCTGGGTTTCCTTCTTAAGCCAAATCATTATACAAAAGAAGGTTGAGGATGGTTAATTAAAAAAGGGGAAAAGTGGTAAATTGTTGGTCATTAAGATGGCTCTCTGTTGGTGGCAGACTAGTTCTTTCCAGTCAGTGCTTCAAAGTATACCGGTGTAACATCTCCCACATTGATGATGTTAGGATTTTGTGAATTTAAAAAAATATTTCTTCGTCCTAATTATTTATTTCCAACATCATCCTTTAAATAATTTGGCCATTACAATAGCTATCATATCAGCCAATTGACGATTAGATAACCATAAAATATATTCAAACGTGCATAGGGGAGACTAGAAATAGATACATCAATATTAACGACATCCTGATCACACATATAGGAACACATATTTCACGTGGTTCACCCCTATTGGGCTACGTCCACCAAACATTCTAGATATATATTATTTATCGACAATGAGGGGGATTACATTCGACAACACCGATGTTGCCTTTCACATTTAAAAGCCCTCTCTATAGGCACTTTCCATCAAAATGATCATACCTTATTTAAGGATATCTCCTACTTTCATAATGGAATAAACTAAAACTGTTGAGCCCGAGGTCCAACCTCTTAGTTTTCCAAAATGAGCATCATGGCCCATAAGTCATATGCCAACAACTGGTCATTACAATAAATCTCAGCGCATCAAGCGCTTGTTCAAGGGAGGAACCCACGAGGATCAATCCACAGTATGCTACACATCAGCCAACAAAATATACAATATACAATATGTGCAATATACACCTTTGGCAATTACTCTTAGAAATAACAAAACCAATTAAACACTGCAATGTGCACTTCCAGGCATTCACGCAGGAAGAAAAGACGATCCTCTCATTCCTGTCTGTCTGTAATATTTCAAGGGCAATTAATAGCTAAGTAGCCTGAGTAAGTGTATTATCTTTGAAACCACAATCCAAACACACAACCTAGAAATTTTGCATCTGCTATGTCCAAAACTCAGCAGATCAGGTGTAACGTACCTCTATAATAGACTTATGCAGAGGTATCATAGAAAATCACGACAACTAAAACAATTAGAGGGTACTGTCCATAAAATACTCACAAGTGGTTAGCACGCAGAAACTTCGCTTCGCCCAACTTCTGTGCAAATTGAACAACAGTAAGGAATGATTCCCTTTTTACGGGCTACCATTAAATTGAGAGATTAAAAACTTATCAAGGAGAGAGTCGAGAGCAAGCATCTCTACACTAATGTACTCAGTTAGACGCACAGGTATTGTTTTTACACCAACTACACAACTGAATAGAGATTCCATCACATTTCTACGGTGGAGGATTTAAGCATAGATAAAAGAACAAAGACAGAGTTTTTAAACCTCGATCTATTCAACTGTAAGGAGATTTCCCAGATCGTGTTTCCGGCTTACAGGCCATCCTTCCCATTACTTAACCAAGCGTTAAGCATGAAGCCCTGCTCCGAAAAACTTTGACATAGATAGCATATATATAAAAAAATTAGTAATACAACAAAGCTATGGGGATCGGCTCTAGCCGGCCTAATCCCAAATCTCCGTGCAATACATAAGTGATTCATATGGTAAATAAAATCCTAGGTTTCGGGCTCTATTAGATCCGTACCTTTCCAAAATAATCTCTGCATACAGAACCCTGTACACTACAACTCTAATAAAGCACGCGATTACTACAGATATGCTTGTATCCTGGAAGGGAATCGCCTTTTGGAAAGGAGAGCTCTCCCCAGTTATACAACAACTAAATCATATACACAAAATAGATCTTATGGTTTTCTACCATACAGGATAGTATAATAAAAACGCCTACAGGGATTTATCGGTACATCCATAGTAAGTGGATCAGATCCCTCAACTTTTAAGCCAGCAGTGATGCATGCAAAATAATACTTTGAAACAAACAACCAGAAAATGGTATATAAAGTGAACAACGAATAAATCGATTTCTGGCAACAACAAAAGAACTTCGACCGGAAAAGTGATTACAGGGCAGAGGTAAATCAGAATTTTCGACAGGGATTCAGCTTCACGGGAAGATTTCGTTGGCACGATACATCATATTTAAAAACAAACCAAAGCAATTCAATCAAAACTTACAGCAAAATCAGACATTAACCCAAATCTCCAGTCAATCTCTACGATAAGGGAGTATATAACAAACCTAAGCTATTCTGTATGGCGCTATTGCATACAGTGTTTAACTCACTCATCGAATATGACGACCAACTTTCTCAATCAGAAAAGTATAAAAATAATATGCATTTAATTAAATTACTGACAGTAGATCGGATCTCAAGTCGTCTGCGAGCTTCCTCTTCCAGATCTGTTGTGCGAGCATCTCCATCCCCGATTTAGCTCGGTATCGGCGTTCTTGGCGGTAGTGGCTAACCAAAGGAGTAACCAAAACAGTGAATCCCAACTCCAATAAGGTTATTAGCCCCCATCTCCACTCCCAACTACAGCTGGGACGGTAAAACAAGAAAAGGGTTTCCACCCCATTCCCCAGCCGAAAATCCAAAATAAAAACCTTTTCCCCCCCATCGTTTGCCTACCCCGCCTCTTTAAGAAGGCGCTTAGAGCTTGGCGGTGGTAGGAGTCGTGGTTCTTTCCTTAATGACAGATGGCGGTCTTCAATATTTGGGTAGGCGACAAGTGGTGGAGGTTAGGTTTCGGGTGCTCCACTAAGGAGACACCCTCCCACATTCTCGATGCCGATCTATGTTTATTGAATATAAAATAATACAAGTATTTTAACCACACCAAAATAACAGCATTCAACTAATATATACTATCTCTTACCTCAAGAGACTTATTCATTAGATGTTCACTAAGATTTCTTATACATAAACTTCTATATAGGTATATCTATTTCACTATCATACACCTATAATCCCTTTAAGTTATACCTTTAAAGTGTATGCTAAGAAGAATGTACATATTCTTTATAAATATATGTAAGATCCTAATCCCCATACATATATACAACTATCAAGGTAATAATATCTTTTCCAAGAATATTATAGTGATTTAGACTATAATATATATGTATGTCTTTATATACTCCTATTTCCCCAAAAGGGTCAAGGTAGTAGTTCTAGTCTCTCATCGACAGGTATATAGAGTCTTATCTTTAGCTGATAGTACTAGGGCTTAGTTTACCCTTTTTACTTATGAGTGGCTCAAACTCAAGATGACACCCATGGTAGTTTAGATTTCTCATGGCTTCTAGCCGTCAGTTTCTCCTCCGTGGACTCGGTTGCCTTTGTTTCAGTCGTGCCACCACCCTTAGTCTTCTAAACATAAAACTTAGGAATGACCCAAATATTCCAAGGTTTTACTGGTGGGGGCCTTGACCTTGCTCCACACCAGAAAACAAGTACAACATACAATTTCATTTATAAAATAATAGGTCCTAAAGGAGGGATACCACATCCTCATCCCCTTTAAGATAACACCGTCCTCGGTGTTCACTCTTCTCTTGGAGCAATCATTTGCTTGTTTCGCCATTTATATTTTGACCCTTTTCTCTCCTTTCAAGAATTTCTCGCAAGTCGTTATGGATCACACTTGAATTTTTGACTACAAAACCGGGTTTCAAGGAAACGAAAAATAATAATAAAAACTTTATCATCAACTTCATAACCCAACTCGGAAACATAAATCATGAGTTATTTACTGTACATATCACTTGCAATATATGGAATACCTCTAGCACTCCGTGATTGTATACTGTTGACTAAATCAACCAACAACATTCACTTGATCCAGGAAGTTCTTGCCTAACACCTTAGTGCTCACGCAGCAAACATGTCTTGCCTAACACCTTAGTGCTCCCGCAGCAAACATTTCTCTCATGTTTTGCCTAACACCTTAGTGCTCACACAGCAAACATTTCATTCATGTCTTGCCTAACACATTAGTGCTCACGCAGCAAACATTTCTTCCATGTATACTAAGCAGCGTCCTGCCTCCCACATATACATTTTCTTATAGCTTGCCTAGGTCTTACAGCCAGCCGATTCTCCGAGAATCCTAGTGGCTGTTCAATCCCTGATTTTAGGGAGTATTTCAATGCCATTATAACACTCTTTACACAATTCCCCTCAAGCCTTCTCGCTTGAGTCCCGGAATTTATTTTCCCAAGACGCCTTGCTTGAGTCTAGGAAAATCTAATTCAAATTCATCAATTATTTCGTCGTATTACATTTTGTAACCCTACAATTTCTCGGACCAATTTGGTCTAGTTCTTTATTCAATAATAATTAACAATAATAAAAGCTGCAATGTGGATCTTTCATCCTCACCCCTTTATTGTACCATGCATATTATATTAAGCTTTTGTCTTTCAACAAGTTCCACCGAGATTTTGGCCATCTGCCAAATTCAATTGTTAGTAACACTTTATATAACAAAATCAAATATTGTAAATAAGAAAATCATTCATTCTTCAAACTACCATATCCATACTTGATCATCTGAAGTAAACGTTTTCTCCTTCCAAAGCATAACTCACTTACTTAATAGGATTACATAATCCTTTGAAAAAAATAATATTATTCCTATGATGACCCGTGGACATTATGATTTCTTAACCTCGAATGTTATCCTTCACCATTCAAACACACTTCCTATTTTAGTTATACAACTTCTCTTTTGTATATACTAATATCACATAGGAATAATCAATTTTCTAATACATACTTGCATACCTTATAATGATAACCATATACCTTTGCAAAAGCGACCGCATAGCTCACCTTCATCTGCCGAGGGTCCATTTTACCTCGATTACTGTCTCAAAGATCACTTCCGATCTATCCTGCAATTCCATGTCAGCAATGTTTTTCTTAACACATAATAAATAAAAACAGTCATTCCTTGTGGCAACATAAGGACGTCCGAAGATTACCGCATCCTACTAACCTGTATTTATTTCATGTTGGTTCTAGGTTTCCAATCATCTATCCGTTTTAACAAAATAATCAATTTGAGGAAACATATAACTGTACATGAATAGCAAGTCGTCATAATTATTGAGCAAAAATAAAAGTATCACTATTACTCATTGTTTCCCACGTCTATCTTAGTAGAAATTACTGAAGTAAGAGGTATATATAAAAGGTACTCGTGCATTCTTTAACGGATTTTCAAGTATCCATACATATAACACAAAGCTCTGACCACATGAAGGTATAATCCTTCGGTCAACCACTCCCAGTATCCCAACATTCCTAGTACGGATTCCTGAAATAGAATATACAAAAATGAAATCATAACATTTCATCATATGCATCTTTTTAACTACTTTGAATACACATGTATACTTATTGAGTAATTATAATCATCATCCTTTTGAACCTTCAAGCAAGGCTACCAGCGTGTTCCCATGTCACACATTTATACTTCATTATTATATACAATCCTATACTGCAAAGAGACAAGGGAATTCTTAACAATTATTCTCCTTTATCCCTTGAAATCTTCAGATAAGGTTATGATGATGAAGGATACTCGTTCGTGGAAGTAGAGTTAAGTCGAAGGTCATGAAAATCATTCACAGGGATGGCAATTTCCTAGTCCTAGAAAATTTCTCACAGTAGAATGTCCATTTAAACCAAATGAAGTTAATTCCTATCCTTTCAATCTTTTACCTTGAGGATGACCTTTTGTTAATCATTCATAAAAGTTTTACAATTCTTCTAACCATCTATGGTTTGGATAGTAACATTACTTACCTAAACCTTGAAGATTATATATTTATAAAATCAACTAATCATTCTTTTCTACCATGTCACATAACAATTAAGGAAGAACACAAAACTAATATTCTATATCGAAACCATCCCATGTAATATTCAATATAATGTACAAACATCTTCTACACCTTCTCTCAATAACATTTAGCCAATAAGGAGAATTTCAGGAGTTACTCCTTAGTACCATTTATGCATTTTTCTAACATGATAAGGATCCCTGCACCCTACAATCTCGTGCACATACTTAATACAATCGTCCCAACATAAATGCGTGAAATCAATAACTAGGTAATTTATGACAATTTTCCAATCCTTCTCATAATGACCTAACCATCATTCATTCAATCCTTATGATTCAATATGTTTGCTATCCTGTCTTCTTTTGTATAGTCACCTTGCCAAGCCTAGAACTTTTCTTATCCTCATAAATATGATTGAAGCAATCAAGTACCTATGATGAATGTCGGTGACTTGACTTATATGTGTACTAAAGCCCTACCAATGGCATCAATCGACCAGATATAAATGTACATCTTTCATTAGATACATAGTCCTAATTATGTTTATGAACTTTTGAACATGCAAATGCTCCTATGATTCTCATTACTATCATTGCGATCGACATATATGAAAATAGTAACAAGATCACCAGGGTAAATATAGGAACATATTCCAACTACTTTAATCATTTTTTTTTTTTTTTTTTAAAGAAGACTTTCTTATCCTTTAATGAAACTGTAGAGCCCCTCGTCTAGGGTCTTTGCTGTTTAACCTGAAACTCAACCACTTGATACAAAAAGAGATTAGAAGCATAAAGACTGGATAAATAAACTAAATAAATGAATAAACTAGCAAATTAAAACAAACCATAACCATAACCAGCAAAGCTCGTTTAACCGTAGGCGAAGCAATCGTTAGCTTCACCACCCAACCATAGGCTCATGCTTTCAGTCGCATGGCCTCCCCCGAGCTTGGGTCGTAGATCTCACACACGTTTTTCAGAAATCCAGCTTGGGCTTCCCCTCCCACCAGGATTTCTCAGCCAAACCCTTAGATAGCAGCAAGTCTTTGAGGCATTCGAAAATTACGACAATCGTCCAAATCATGGGCCCTTTACCCATTCCCTAAGCCTTCCTTATAAAGGAAAATCTCATGCGACACATGTCGCTTCATGCATAATTAATTATTTTTAATTAATTATTTAATTAAAACACTCACCCCTCCAAGTGTCAGTTTCTTTGGGAAGTGCACCTACACCCCTAAGTTTGCTCTAGTTTGTCCCCCAGATATTTTAATCAACTCCTAGCTTTTAGTTGACTAGGTGTCTAATCTTAGGATTCTATTTTGCTCCTAAATAATGATTTCTATTATTTTAAATGCTCAACAAAATAACTATTCATGTGCAAATGTCTAAACTATTTTTATGCATTTGCCTAGTAATAATCTAGAGTTATTCTCCTAAGTTTTTATGCAGTTTAATTTAACAATCAAACTCACTAGGATCACGGTGCCGCGCCGTTGGGCTCCTGGTTCCTTAATTTTTAATTCCCTGACATTGCACCACTCCGTCGGGCCCACTCATCCATGGTTTCCATTCCTTGGCATGGTACCGCATCGTTGGGTCCTTGCATCCATTCTTTCCGTTCTCGACAGGGTACCGCATCGTTGGGCCCTTCTGCCACCGTCTTTCCGTTTTGACTTGCGGGAACTCTTGTAGGGATTTTTAGGAATCGTTACCATCCATCCTCCGTCTACATGCTATCTAGGGACTAATGGCGCTGAGGAGTGAGTCCGTTCTCACTGCGCGCCCCTCAACTCGTACGTGACCAGCTCCGTCGTGGCCCACCTCGTACGCCCTCACGCATTCCTCTTGAGCAAGCGGATCAATGCTTATCTGCTCATGCGTGGTATTCTTGTCGGAAGTCGACATCGTCGTCGCTCCCCCTGTGTGTGATTTACCCGTACTCTACGACCCTTCATGTTCCTTTGTGTCCTTCGGTGAACCGTTTCACCTATCGCTACACACATTTCTCACTAACATAAATCATTATTTTATTGATTTACAATCAATGGTAATCATAAATATACTCAAAATAAAATCAAAGGATTATTTTATTAATGTTTGAAACAGTCGGGTCACTAAACAAGTTCCCTCAATGTCTACAGTAGTCTAGGGGCACTACATACACCCCTACTTATTTAGAACTTCGTCCCGAAGTTCAGAATAAATGCGGAAAGCTATGATGCATCTCAGTTGCATCCTCCCAAGTCACAAAGCTAAGGTTGTAGCTGTCCTACTATACTTTGACTTGATCAATCAGGGCTAATCATTAAGCAAGAACTAATCAATCAATTATACCACTCCACATATATAATTTAAATCCTTAATTCATTTATCAATTATTGTCGTCATTCATATCTTCAGGTTTTCCTCAATCTTTTAAGACGTATCAAGGCTCAAGAAACCACTTTATCGAAGTTGTTCGGCTGGGTCACTCGACAAGTGCCCTTAAGGTCCACAGTCATTTTAGGGGCATTACATACACCCCCTCTTATATAGAACTTCGTCCCGAAGTTAATGTTTTTTGTTCTTGTACTTTCGATGCTAGGATTTATATTGATTTCTATTCTCATCTTCATGTCATTGTATTCTATTTTTCTCCAATAATCATGGCTATAAGCACAAGTGGTTCTAATCACTATTTTCTATATCAATTAGAATGGTTCAAATACACCCTCGGGACTTAATTGTATCCTTATGTACTACAGATCCAATAATTCTTTTATAACTGTCAGCACCAAATTAGATTTTCTATACCTTCTAGTCATCTACAAAGGTTTACAATGTCCAAGTTATCTATAAGCTGCATTGCGTCAATAGTCACCCAAAAGTTTATCAAGCCTAACAAATCCAAGCAAGGATTTAAGTCTATTTTGTTATCCTACCTCCAAGAGAAGGTAAACATCATAAAATATGCGGTAAGATATAATCACGATTTTAACATATCAGGAGAGACCCTCAAATTGTCCCAAATCCAAATTCCATAAGACTACCTCCAAAACCCTAAATGTTTTAATAATGCTGGTTCTCAATTAGACAGGATTCCAAGCGTCAAAATTTAGTGACTTAGTCTAACATATTAAACATTAGCTATTATTCTTTTCATAAGTAAGGTTGTGTCCAGGTTAATGATCTTATCACGTCCTTACCTCATTTCATCATTTTCGTTGTCATGGAACTACTTCGACAGACTCATCAAGTCGTACTATATGTGTCTTAACCTCATCGAATCCCATCTTGAGGACTACTCGTCTTTTGTTTAGGTTTCACCATGTCAAATGGTTAGCATCATTGCGTTCATCTTTATCACGTTGATCTTCTCCATACTTTGTTTTACAAAAGTAGATTTGATGGGTTTTCCAAGTTATAATTTCTCCATTATTACCACATCATAGTCACGTCAATTTGTAGTTTCTGATTTTCGATAACGGTGTTGTCATGATGTGAAACATTGTGATCATGTTTGTCTCATGACGATGGTCACATCGGCATCTCGATTTCCAAAATTTGAGTTTGTTTAACCCTCTCGACAGTTCGTCGAAGACTCGATTAGTATATGCATTTTGCAACATTACAACTAAAATTCACCAAGTTGGATTCCTTTGTTAATTGATCATATGGGCTCACCCCTTGTTCTTCTCATGAGGACTATGTATAGAAAGTTAAATGTTACCTTCCATGTCCTCACTTTGTAAGAAAACCCAATGTCCTCCATTTTCTATATATATATATATAAACTTCCAACGTCCATAAAATAAAATGATTTTTTTTTTTTTTTTTCCTAATTTAGTCATCCTTATATACATATGATAAAATAAGTTTATATTTTCTTCCTCTCCAAAAGAACAATTCTATAGACAAATTATATATATACACTATTTTTTTTTTTCCCTACCTTAACACACTTCTATAATTGGTAGAATAAATTTATAATAACAACAACCAACATCTTATATTTCTATAATTTCCCTTTTCTTATCTCAAACTCTATTTTATATTTGATAAAAATATTATAGTAACAACCTACTTACCTTTACTTCTCATTATATCTAGATACATTCATACATCTTGTATAAGTATATCTATTTTCTCCATCATTCATTGCCATAATACATACAACCAAATAAATAAAATTTGATAGGCAAATATTCAAGTAAGCACTATTGGGTTTAAAGCCATATATTACCTTGACTAATTTCAATTAAGATTACAATGCAATATGATTCCAGGAATGCATCATATAATACTAGAGCTAACGCATACCATGTATAACTAATATATACATGAAAGAAGGAAGGTGTAGCATGTGATGCAAAGTATAAAAGGATAAACAAAAGGTAATGCAAATCATACAAGTCAAATTTTAGGCACAATGCAATAGTCACTGTTAAAAACATATATAAATATATAACCACCCTATTCACTAATACCACATTATATATATATATATATTAATTAATTCATTCATTCGTCTAATCTCATATTCCTCCTATACAACAAATGTAAACATGTATCTCTACACTTTAAATGTAATGGTGATTATACGAATATGAATAAGTGGTCACCTCTAATTGCTGTGACTAAATTCATAACTAATCCATCATATAATGAAATGTAAGTTTCTATCATACTTTGAATCATGCATATAATCATGAATGCCACTATATATTCAATGTAAAAAGTTAGAATGTCGACTTCAATTTCTTCCCTATCACAACTTATATATATGACTTTTATATATATATATTTATATATATATATATATATATATATATATAAAAGGAAAATAACTATATTTCAAAATCCAATTTCAACAAGAAAATGCAACCTTTGTATGTAAGTGGCTCTATAAGAAGTAGAATATCCTACTCTAAGTTCTTCTTATCAATATTTATTTATAACCTTTATACATTTTAACAACAATCACTAAGTTTCTAATATGAAATATCCATTTCACTTTTGCCGGATACACAGCATACTAGCACGGTTGTATATATTTGTAAGATAATATTTTCACTTCAAATTTAAGAACTACAACTACTTCTTCTAATTTCTTTTATCATTCCTTTTATATATGTATAATCTTATATATATAAATAAAAACAACGAGAAGGGATTTATTCAAGTTATCAATTTCTGAAATATATATATATATATATATATATCGAATAAAAAATCGGAGTCAGTTAATAATGCCACTCCCACTACCGTCGAATATGGGAATATTAACTTAATCAACGGACGGTGGGTATTTATAACCCATCTTTACTTCGAATTATCTCATCAACTCTCTGATATTGCAGATCGCCAACCCTGATGGTTAAGAGTTGTCTTGATGAGGGCGCGCAATGACCAGGCAGTATCGAACTCCAGGAAATCACATTTAACAGGAAGGGATCTATTCAGCTCCTATCGATTGTATTTTCTTCATAATAGATTTAAGTGTAAATACCACACCTACTATTTTTAACTTCCAAAAGATCATATCATAAATATATAAAAATTAAAACAACTTTTCAATTAACTTATACCAAAAAGTCAACCAAAACAATACCGATCTTATTCAAATAGGACAAACTCATTTAACATTCATATCTTCTTAGTTAATACCAAATACCAAAATAAAATTAAAACACCAATCCATATTCTGAGAAGGAATTAAAGACGCCATTCCCAAACCTGAGACAGAATTAATTTAAAGCTCGAATTACAATTTCTAGAATGCTGGAAAAACACCTATTTTCATATCTAATACCAAATTTATTTACTAGTCAAATACAAATTTCTACAAGCAGGAAGAACGCCTATCTTCTTAACCGATACAAAATTAATTAATGGTCAAATAAAATTTTCTATAATACTGGAAAAAAGCCCAAATTCATAATTGGTACAAAATCATTTAATATTCAGAACACCAATTTTTTTTTTTACAACTGGGAGAACGCCGATCTTCTTTAACTGATACAGAGTTAATCAATGGTCAAATGCAAAAAAAAAATTTTATAATGCTGGAAAAACGCCCAATCGCCAGATTTGCAACGCTATCAATCCAAAATCCAAATCGAATTTTAACAAAAGGAAATAGTTACAAATAGAATCGATTTCTTCATTTAGATCTGGGAAGACAGTTACAATTTCAAGTCTATTTCTCAGACGCGTTTGGATCGAAATCGTAAAGTAATAAAACAATTCTTCATCGAGATCTGGGTTGGGATCGTGAGATAGATGGAACATGTAATTGCTGGATTCGAAACCAAAACACGATGAATTTCAGAACTAAAATCGATTTCCACAGATTAACTTAGAATCGAATTCATAGAGGAAAAGACAGAGTCAACCATTCTAGATCGGTTTTAAAATTTGGAATCGAAATAAAAAAAGGAGAGTTACAGCTTCGGAATCGACTTCAGCATTAAAATGCAGAGGCAGTTTGATTGAACCGAATTAGAATACCGAGACCGTATTCATCCTGACAGAACAGAGTATTGATATTTTGCAGGGTTCAACAAAATAAAATTCACACCGTCGGCATTCAGGAGTTGACTCACATTTCATCATAAAAGATTACGGAGATAGCAATAAATGAAATCGACTTCTCGACACAGAATAGATTTAAATCGAATTGGTACAAATTGGATCCACGCCCACATTCATCACAAAAAGATTATAGAGATAACCAGAATGAAATCGATTTCTCGACACAGAATGGATCTGAAGGCGTTGCGTTGATGCAGCATTAATAATCAATTTCTTAATAAAACTATGCATGGGAAATTAATGGTATACCAGCATTCCCTGCTCGACAGCCGTGAGCATCTCCCTCCAGGTGTCGACGCACCTCAGCAGCAGCGATCGGGTCCAGAAATTGTGCAGGGTGGGTTCTATTCTCAGAATCTGCGGATCCTTAAACTTAGAGACAACAGTGAGGAGTTTATGGGTAGTGGATCGGTCTCTGTCGCTCGAATAAAAGAGAAGCATGCACAGAACAGAATTAAGAAGAACTGATGTGGGTTGAAATTTTAGATCGGAATGGCTAGGTTGTATTCAGGGCTCGGAATTTATCCTGATGAGAGTGAAGGTCGAAACACGATCTGGGGAATACTTTTCCTCACAGTGAGCATTTGACAAAGACGCAGGTCGAGACTTGATCTAGGCATTAATAATTTTTCCAACGTAATGATTAGCAGAGGGTTAAGATCAAATTGAACTGGGTATTCATATTCATCGGAGCTGTTAAAAATATCAAGGAGTGAAGATCAATCGAAACTAGTATTCATCGTGGCGATTTCAATAGCGAAAAGTTAAAATCAACGGAACTGGGCGTTAATAAAAAAAACTGACCACCGTGTATAAATATCGGGGAGTCGAGGTCGAGACCCACTCTGAACATGAAAACTTTAAAGGACAGAGAAACGAGCTAAGTATCGAACCGATCACTGAAATCCGAATGACAGAATTCAATCGGGGTATTTAAAACTAATCGTCGAAATTACATGCCAGGAAGTCGATCTAAAAACTGATCACTTAAATTCAATGGTGAATAGTCGATCCGAATATTTAAAACTAAACACTGTAATTATTAGACAGAAAATTGATCTGTGTAATAAGTCTGTTCACTGAAATTTAATGGAAGAAAGTCGATAAACCTTCTGAGCATCATTTTGTTGAATAAAATACAGAGATCCATTAATCGTTTGCAATCAGCTACATTTCGTGAGTATAAACAAGTTTCGACTAAAATTTAATGAAACGATTACGCCATCTAAGAATGCAGAGATCCGAATTTATAGATCTCAGAACTTGTTTCTCGACTCAGAAAAGAGATTTTTTTTTTTTTTTTTAAATAAAAACTCAGAGATCTCGATAAAAATTTCTGGTCATAGAAAATAAGATATTTATTATGTTAGTAAATAAGAACCTGTAGAAATAGCTGTTCGGTCGAATGCGTATTCCCATGAAGGTCGAAGTTCCAATCCCGCTGTTTGACCACCACGATCACCGACAAACCCCAAAATAAAATATGACTCGGGTGCCCTCAAGGCTCGACCGGCTCTGATACCAAATGTAGAGCCCCTCGTCTAGGGTCTTTGCTGTTTAACCTGAAACTCAACCACTTGATACAAAAAGAGATTAGAAGCATAAAGACTGGATAAATAAACTAAATAAATGAATAAACTAGCAAATTAAAACAAACCATAACCATAACCAGCAAAGCTCGTTTAACCGTAGGCGAAGCAATCGTTAGCTTCACCACCCAACCATAGGCTCATGCTTTCAGTCGCATGGCCTCCCCCGAGCTTGGGTCGTAGATCTCACACACGTTTTTCAGAAATCCAGCTTGGGCTTCCCCTCCCACCAGGATTTCTCAGCCAAACCCTTAGATAGCAGCAAGTCTTTGAGGCATTCGAAAATTACGACAATCGTCCAAATCATGGGCCCTTTACCCATTCCCTAAGCCTTCCTTATAAAGGAAAATCTCATGCGACACATGTCGCTTCATGCATAATTAATTATTTTTAATTAATTATTTAATTAAAACACTCACCCCTCCAAGTGTCAGTTTCTTTGGGAAGTGCACCTACACCCCTAAGTTTGCTCTAGTTTGTCCCCCAGATATTTTAATCAACTCCTAGCTTTTAGTTGACTAGGTGTCTAATCTTAGGATTCTATTTTGCTCCTAAATAATGATTTCTATTATTTTAAATGCTCAACAAAATAACTATTCATGTGCAAATGTCTAAACTATTTTTATGCATTTGCCTAGTAATAATCTAGAGTTATTCTCCTAAGTTTTTATGCAGTTTAATTTAACAATCAAACTCACTAGGATCACGGTGCCGCGCCGTTGGGCTCCTGGTTCCTTAATTTTTAATTCCCTGACATTGCACCACTCCGTCGGGCCCACTCATCCATGGTTTCCATTCCTTGGCATGGTACCGCATCGTTGGGTCCTTGCATCCATTCTTTTCGTTCTCGACAGGGTACCGCATCGTTGGGCCCTTCTGCCACCGTCTTTCCGTTTTGACTTGCGGGAACTCTTGTAGGGATTTTTAGGAATCGTTACCATCCATCCTCCGTCTACATGCTATCTAGGGACTAATGGCGCTGAGGAGTGAGTCCATTCTCACTGCGCGCCCCTCAACTCGTACGTGACCAGCTCCATCGTGGCCCACCTCGTACGCCCTCACGCATTCCTCTTGAGCAAGCGGATCAATGCTTATCTGCTCATGCGTGGTATTCTTGTCGGAAGTCGACATCGTCGTCGCTCCCCTTGTGTGTGATTTACCCGTACTCTACGACCCTTCATGTTCCTTTGTGTCCTTCGGTGAACCGTTTCACCTATCGCTACACACATTTCTCACTAACATAAATCATTATTTTATTGATTTACAATCAATGGTAATCATAAATATACTCAAAATAAAATCAAAGGATTATTTTATTAATGTTTGAAACAGTCGGGTCACTAAACAAGTTCCCTCAATGTCTACAGTAGTCTAGGGGCACTACATACACCCCTACTTATTTAGAACTTCGTCCCGAAGTTCAAAATAAATGCGGAAAGCTATGATGCATCTCAGTTGCATCCTCCCAAGTCACAAAGCTAAGGTTGTAGCTGTCCTACTATACTTTGACTTGATCAATCAGGGCTAATCATTAAGCAAGAACTAATCAATCAATTATACCACTCCACATATATAATTTAAATCCTTAATTCATTTATCAATTATTGTCGTCATTCACATCTTCAGGTTTTCCTCAATCTTTTAAGACGTATCAAGGCTCAAGAAACCACTTTATCGAAGTTGTTCGGCTGGGTCACTCGACAAGTGCCCCTAAGGTCCACAGTCATTTTAGGGGCATTACAGAAACTAATTGTAGAGCATGAGGAGATATTCATACTCTAGTATTTATAAATAGAAGATCATTCAATCTTCGGGAGGAAACTTATAAATGCTCACATATAGACAATGCTTTTCCTTTAGAATGCTTCAACAAGTGAAGTATACTTACTTGCGATTTAAAAGACATCTTGTCGATTACCTCTTGCTGATTCTTTGGAACATAAATCCTTTGTTTGCGTCTTATCGATGGAGTTCCCTTGACCAGCTTATATTATCTCCTCAACTGAGCCCAACTATGCCCGAGTGTTTGCAACCTCGCTCTGATACCATATGTAACATCTCCCACATTGATGATGTTAGGATTTTGTGAATTTAAAAAAATATTTCTTCGTCCTAATTATTTATTTCCAACATCATCCTTTAAATAATTTGGCCATTACAATAGCTATCATATCAGCCAATTGACGATTAGATAACCATAAAATATATTCAAACGTGCATAGGGGAGACTAGAAATAGATACATCAATATTAACGACATCCTGATCACACATATAGGAACACATATTTCACGTGGTTCACCCCTATTGGGCTACGTCCACCAAACATTCTAGATATATATTATTTATCGACAATGAGGGGGATTACATTCGACAACACCGATGTTGCCTTTCACATTTAAAAGCCCTCTCTATAGGCACTTTCCATCAAAATGATCATACCTTATTTAAGGATATCTCCTACTTTCATAATGGAATAAACTAAAACTGTTGAGCCCGAGGTCCAACCTCTTAGTTTTCCAAAATGAGCATCATGGCCCATAAGTCATATGCCAACAACTGGTCATTACAATAAATCTCAGCGCATCAAGCGCTTGTTCAAGGGAGGAACCCACGAGGATCAATCCACAGTATGCTACACATCAGCCAACAAAATATACAATATACAATATGTGCAATATACACCTTTGGCAATTACTCTTAGAAATAACAAAACCAATTAAACACTGCAATGTGCACTTCCAGGCATTCACGCAGGAAGAAAAGACGATCCTCTCATTCCTGTCTGTCTGTAATATTTTAAGGGCAATTAATAGCTAAGTAGCCTGAGTAAGTGTATTATCTTTGAAACCACAATCCAAACACACAACCTAGAAATTTTGCATCTGCTATGTCCAAAACTCAGCAGATCAGGTGTAACGTACCTCTATAATAGACTTATGCAGAGGTATCATAGAAAATCACGACAACTAAAACAATTAGAGGGTACTGTCCATAAAATACTCACAAGTGGTTAGCACGCAGAAACTTCGCTTCGCCCAACTTCTGTGCAAATTGAACAACAGTAAGGAATGATTCCCTTTTTACGGGCTACCATTAAATTGAGAGATTAAAAATTTATCAAGGAGAGAGTCAAGAGCAAGCATCTCTACACTAATGTACTTAGTTAGACGCACAGGTATTGTTTTTACACCAACTACACAACTGAATAGAGATTCCATCACATTTCTATGGTGGAGGATTTAAGCATAGATAAAAGAACAAAGACAGAGTTTTTAAACCTCGATCTATTCAACTGTAAGGAGATTTCCCAGATCGTGTTTCCGGCTTACAGGCCATCCTTCCCATTACTTAACCAAGCGTTAAGCATGAAGCCCTGCTCCGAAAAACTTTGACATAGATAGCATATATATAAAAAAATTAGTAATACAACAAAGCTATGGGGATCGGCTCTAGCCGGCCTAATCCCAAATCTCCGTGCAATACATAAGTGATTCATATGGTAAATAAAATCCTAGGTTTCGGGCTCTATTAGATCCGTACCTTTCCAAAATAATCTCTGCTTACAGAACCCTGTACACTACAACTCTAATAAAGCACGCGATTACTACAGATATGCTTGTATCCTGGAAGGGAATCGCCTTTTGGAAAGGAGAGCTCTCCCCAGTTATACAACAACTAAATCATATACACAAAATAGATCTTATGGTTTTCTACCATACAGGATAGTATAATAAAAACGCCTACAGGGATTTATCGGTACATCCATAGTAAGTGGATCAGATCCCTCAACTTTTAAGCCAGCAGTGATGCATGCAAAATAATACTTTGAAACAAACAACCAGAAAATGGTATATAAAGTGAACAACGAATAAATCAATTTCTGGCAACAACAAAAGAACTTCGACCGGAAAAGTGATTACAGGGCAGAGGTAAATCAGAATTTTCGACAGGGATTCAGCTTCACGGGAAGATTTCGTTGGCACGATACATCATATTTAAAAACAAACCAAAGCAATTCAATCAAAACTTACAGCAAAATCAGACATTAACCCAAATCTCCAGTCAATCTCTACGATAAGGGAGTATATAACAAACCTAAGCTATTCTGTATGGCGCTATTGCATACAGTGTTTAACTCACTCATCGAATATGACGACCAACTTTCTCAATCAGAAAAGTATAAAAATAATATGCATTTAATTAAATTACTGACAGTAGATCGGATCTCAAGTCGTCTGCGAGCTTCCTCTTCCAGATCTGCTGTGCGAGCATCTCCATCCCCGATTTAGCTCGGTATCGGCGTTCTTGGCGGTAGTGGCTAACCAAAGGAGTAACCAAAACAGTGAATCCCAAATCCAATAAGGTTATTAGCCCCCATCTCCACTCCCAACTACAGCTGGGACGGTAAAACAAGAAAAGGGTTTCCACCCCATTCCCCAGCCGAAAATCCAAAATAAAAACCTTTTCCCCCCCATCGTTTGCCTACCCCGCCTCTTTAAGAAGGCGCTTAGAGCTTGGCGGTGGTAGGAGTCGTGGTTCTTTCCTTAATGACAGATGGCGGTCTTCAATATTTGGGTAGGCGACAAGTGGTGGAGGTTAGGTTTCGGGTGCTCCACTAAGGAGACACCCTCCCACATTCTCGATGCCGATCTATGTTTATTGAATATAAAATAATACAAGTATTTTAACCACACCAAAATAACAGCATTCAACTAATATATACTATCTCTTACCTCAAGAGACTTATTCATTAGATGTTCACTAAGATTTCTTATACATAAACTTCTATATAGGTATATCTATTTCACTATCATACACCTATAATCCCTTTAAGTTATACCTTTAAAGTGTATGCTAAGAAGAATGTACATATTCTTTATAAATATATGTAAGATCCTAATCCCCATACATATATACAACTATCAAGGTAATAATATCTTTTCCAAGAATATTATAGTGATTTAGACTATAATATATATGTATGTCTTTATATACTCCTATTTCCCCAAAAGGGTCAAGGTAGTAGTTCTAGTCTCTCATCGACAGGTATATAGAGTCTTAGCTTTAGCTGATAGTACTAGGGCTTAGTTTACCCTTTTTACTTATGAGTGGCTCAAACTCAAGATGACACCCATGGTAGTTTAGATTTCTCATGGCTTCTAGCCGTCAGTTTCTCCTCCGTGGACTCGGTTGCCTTTGTTTCAGTCGTGCCACCACCCTTAGTCTTCTAAACATAAAACTTAGGAATGACCCAAATATTCCAAGGTTTTACTGGTGGGGGCCTTGACCTTGCTCCACACCAGAAAACAAGTACAACATACAATTTCATTTATAAAATAATAGGTCCTAAAGGAGGGATACCACAACCGGTGTAATGGTTCTCACCAACATTAATTCCAGCCTCTATTGTCTCTTGCATCAGAAGAAGTATCTTCAAGTTCCTATGGGATGGTAGGCTGGATACACGGGGGCTTCACTAGAAGGCAATATATTATCATGTGCATTCATATTGCGGTATTAAATATTCATGAAAACCTATAAATTATATTTCTTATATATTAAGGAGTAAAGGGTTTTTTATATTTAATGTAACAATACAAAAATACTTCAGGGTCTTTTTTATATGGGCGGGCTGACAAATATCCGCCAAATGGAGAATGCGGGATCACGATCGGATGAGAAATCGGGTTGACACAAGGCTCGGGCTTAGCAGTACGTAGGTAAATTGCATCTTGAGGCATGCTTGAGGCTATGATTTTTGTGGTGAAATGGGTTTCCAGTCGATCATAGTCGAGAGACAGTGGTCATTGACAACCAATTGTTACCAATAGCACTCAACTAGTTGTTACCAATAGCCTTAGGATGCTCTAAGCCTCCAGGGCCTATTATAGGCCCTCGATAGGCCTTGGGGGCTTGAATACCCAACCTCTCGTGCCTATTATAGGCCTTCAGAGGTTTAGTCATCCTCCTAGAGCTTGTTACAGGATCTAGGGGCTTGGATACCTATCCCACAACAGGCTTACTCAACGATTGTGGAACTGCAACATGCAATCTAAATGTTGTACTATGTGCATTGGCTCTAGTGACATACAAGAAGTGATCTCCTATCTCTTCATTAGACCATTAGATGTTGCAAATTCTAATGATATGTGGTTGATTAATTGCATTGTGGGTGAAGTAATGTGCATCCACAATATACATTGAAAGAAGCCAGGTGCATCGTAGAATGCATGTGGGGTCATAAGAGGGGTATCATATCAATATACTAGGTAGAAATATAAAGGGGTAGAAAAAACGTAAATGAAAAAATTGATACATACAATATCTAGTGAAAATAGGGGTTTTTTTAAATTGGGAAGGCATATTGAGAAGGGGTTAAAAAAAATGATTTTGGAAGGTATTTTCCAATATTTAGTGAAATTAGGGGTATTGTTTCATATGCCACGAATGAACGTGCTATGATAACGGTTTATTGAGTGAATCCCCTGTGGCTAGATATTACTAAGTTTCATCTCTCATCATGGGAGAGCATTGCGATGCCCAAACATTTGGGAGGATGGGGCCTAAAAAACTTGGAATGGTTTAACAAAGCTCTTTGTGCCAAAATTCTATGGAGATGTTTGTTTATTGAATGTCTGTGGTATAAGGTTATAAATGCAAAGTATATCAAAACCTTTTCTCTAATCCATTGGATAAGTGATCAGGTGAAGATCTATCACAATGCATCAATTATATGGAGGGGGTTTATGCGTATTTATCCTCTTTTAAGCAGGTTTTTTAATTGGAAGATTGGACATGGTACTCATAAATTTTTGGGTATCAATCCAATTATTGGGATTTCTGGGGACTTATCTTTGTCTGCTGAATTAAGAACTGAATTATATAAGAGGAATATATTTGTCTTTTCCCAGGTAAAAAATAATTCAGATGCAATTGATAATTACTGGTTATCTGTTGGTATCCTGAATTTACCTATGCTTGTTGCTAGGGAATGGGTTAAATATGTATTATCCCTCTCGTGTGCATGGATTATTCTAAATGACCATGAAGAAATTATTGTTTGGGACACAAACAAACTGAATGGTGTGGTTACTACAAAATTGGATTATAATGTTACTTTGGCAGTGTGGGAAGGAAGTGCTCCAAAATGGTGGGATAAGTGTGCTTGGCATTGGAGAATTCCACTGAAACTAATTTTTTTGTGTGGATGTTAATAAATAACCATATTTTAACTTGGGATAATCTCCAAAGAAGAGGATTTTTTGGATAGGGTCTTTGTATTCTATGCATGAAGGAATCTGGAACTGTGTCTCACCTATTTTTCCATTTTCCTTTCTTTATTCGGTCTTGTCAGAATTAGGATGTCTTTTAATGACGTGGGAAGATTGGTGGATGGTTAGTTTTGAGGACAGTATGTTTTTTGGTTCAAGAGGAAGGTGAAATTTAAGGAGCTCCCATTACTTGTTATTTTGGAAATTTGGAAGGCTAGGAACAATTCCATCTTTCAGAATATGAAGCCTTCTATATTTCATATATGTTCTAAGATTATGGTGGCTCTTCAAGTATTTTGTAAGGTTTATAAACTAAAGAATGCGAAGGTTTATGTTAGGCCTTCTTTGAATGAAAATATTTCCATTGGATATTTTGATGGGGCTTAAAAAGAAGGATACTATGGAGTGGGCATGGTTTTGAAAATCGAAAGGCACCATTCTACATGATTATGGATGAGAGTGGGTAGAGGTACAAATACTCATGTTGAACTAGTTTCCCTTTGGGGTCTTATATGGTATGCAAAGAAGCATGGAATTATGGAGATACAGATTGTGGGGATTCCAAAGTTGTCATTGATAGGAAAAATGGCTTATCCATTATGCATAATTTGTGTTTAGATCATTGGATGAATTGAGGTAAGCTCATGTTTCACCATTTTGCTAACATCACTTTCAACCATGTTTATCACATCTTTAATCAGGAGGCATATGGTCTTTTGAAATGTGCCATTGGTGAACTGGATGGCCAGTTATTGTATGAGGAATTCCATGAGGATTGTCTCTCGGATTCTATTTATTATCATGTTTTTTTAATATCTTTTTTACCAGTGATATGTAGTATGGTTTGAAATATCTCGACATTAGTATTATGGTTTTTGGTTCAGTCTAGTCCCGGTGATAGACTTTTGTGTGTTTAGACTATATAAATGGCTTCTTAGTACAGTTGGTTTTTAGTATGTCTTGACATAATGATGATCATTTGGATTTAGTAAAAGATGTAATGTTTTATATAACTTCGATTCCATGGAATAACAAGTTGCAGGTTTTTTTCGTTTGAAAAAAGAATTATAAATTGTAATTTTTTAAAATGAAATTTTAATAATTTTTAATTTTCTGAATAATAAAATCAACCAATCAAACAATACTGAATACATTAGGTTAGTAATGTAACATATACTATATGCTAAAATAAAATAACTAATTTATAATAATATTACTAATATTAAAGATATAGTATAAATTTTATGGTGCATATATAACATAATCAAATCTATTTGTTGATGATTTTTAATATCAAAAATCATGATTTCTTGCTATGATACAAAATATAGAAATGATTCATAAATATAAATATAGGCATTAATGCTATAATGAAGATTTATGGTTATAAATTGAATTCTTAAATTCCATAATATTTCAATTATAATCATTATTTTATGATAGATACTACCTCTAATTTTAATTTAGAAACAAACTTGGTTATAATGGTCTTTTTTAATATTTATAAATAAAATTATATATTTAAAACATACCTAAATTTGTATGATTAAGTATCTAATATTATGTTTTTAATTTTTATTCAAGATTTTTCATTCTAAGTTCTTTGGTGAAGATGTCCCCAATTTACTTATTTGTGAAACAATTTTCCAAATGAATTGTCTTGGCCTATAAATGATATCGAATCAAATGGTACTTTGTGTTGATGTGCTTATTTTGACAATGGAATATACGATTTTTGGCCAACTTGATTGCAAAATTATTGTCAACAGTAAATAAGTATAATCCACTTTTTTATCCTATAAATATTCAAGTATCTTCATAACTCAGACAATATCCTTTGTTGCTTTTGGAGAAATGACATATATTATGCCACTGTTGTGGAATCAAAAAACTATTTGCATGATTTCTAGAAGACAAATCCTAATCCAAGACTTATGATGTAGCATGAAGTAGACACTCCATTGTTTTAGCATATATGTCTGAAACAGAATATCCACTCAATCTAACTTCATCAACCTCACAATATTTGTATTCACTATCTTGAGTCACCCTCAAGTACCTTATAACTCTTTTTGCATCAAATCAATTCCTTTTTCAAGATTTTTTTTCATGAACCCAACAAGGATCCCAACAACAAATGACATATTAGGTCTTGTGGTGGTAATGTAGATAATACTCCGCAAAATATGTTTGGGATTGGTTTTATCCTCAAGTTCATTCCCTTATTTTGATGTGAGATTCAAGTTTTGTTCCATTCACGTTCCATTGGAGTAGAGAGAGGGTTACATTCTTTCATGCATGTTGATGTATTTTTTAACTTCAGAAGATATTCACTTGTATATTGTATGTATTACATTTGTACTTTATTGTATCCCCAACGGAGATGTATTATTCCTCCGATTGGAAGTGTCGTCATTTGTATTTGCAAGTGTCGCAAGTTACATTGTAAGTGTCATAACTTATATTCGATGGGTTATTAGACCACCTTAGTGGGGTCGTCCCTGTATGAATTATGTGGAAGGGTTATTAGACTCCCTTAGGAAGTCGGCCCAGTTATGGTTAAAGGTAGGTTAAGTTAAAGTATAAATAGAGTGGTTGCACCACTCTATTTTCTCATTCACTCACTCATCCAACTCCCATAGTTGAGAGAGAGGAGTGCGCACAAGTGGAGGAGTAGCTGCCGAAGACATCTATCTTTTGGGTTTGATCTTTGTGATCCTTGTATTGGTGCTTATTCTATCTCTGAGGAAGTTGTGGGGTTTTTCACCTTCTTCGTTTTCCCCGAGGAAACATTGTGTCTCATGTGTCTATGATTGTTATGCTGTGCATGTTCTCCTCTTAGTAGGATCCTAGATAATATTTGAATGAAATTATCGAAATTCGAACAATTCCATACCCGTAATAACTTTCCAATCTACTTTTTATGGGAGATGAAAGTGTACATTGGATTATGAGTTACTTAAATTCCCAAGTAGTAGTGAGTATGTCCCAATTTTTTCATCTCAAAGTCTTTCTTCAATTCTATTTTTTTGGATGTAATGTAACTTTCATTGTTCCCCATCATTAACAAATCATATGCATACACTACAAGGTATACTACATATCTTCCAAATTTATTAACAAATAGTATTGCATCATCAAGATTAAAGTGTTTGAAATTAAATTTCAATGATTCTTGATTAGCTTTTCATACCATGTGTGAGGTTCTTGTTTTTTCCATACAAAGAAAAAGAGTTTTCATAACTTCTATTATTTTCCCATCACAACAAAACCTTTCAACTAAGACATGAAGACATTCACTTTCAAGTCTCCATTTAAGAAATAAATCTTCACATCCATTTGATTAACTTTCCACCCATTCTACATAGCCAAAGACAATAAATTATGGATGGTAGTCTATTTTTTTATGGGTGACAAAGTCTCCTCATAGTCAATTCCTTCTTTCTATTCAAAACCTTTTTCCATAAGCATCTTCTTATGTTTGTCAAGTGATCGATCTGATTTGTTGTTGTTCCTGTAAATCCACTTGCATCCAATTGATTTGGTTCCAAATAGATGGTCCACCAACTTCCAAGCCCCATTGTTTTATGAGTGCATCATATTCATTCTACATGTCTTCTTTCCATTCATGATCAAAAGAAGCTTCTTCAAATGAATTGGGTTTAAGGTTACTAGATATGTTCAATTCACAATCATATGAAACATCCATATCATCTGCATAACCTAAATTTGAATCATCTGCATCTCCTCCATCTTCTTGTCTTATTTTTCTTGAAGTTCTTGTCTTTTTTACTTCATTAGGATGAATGATTGCAAGTGTCTTCATGATCCTCTTTGGAACTTTCTATGAGGGTCCAAGTTTATCAACTAATGGTGCTTCTTTCTCTTCAAGATTCAATCTTCAAATCCTAACAATCACATCAAACAAGAACCTCCAATTTGGGTGAAGTGGAAGGAACTTATTCATGAGGGGGATATGGTGTTGCAAAATGAAATTCCAAAGGTTGATCCAAGATAGGGATCTTCCCTTCAAAGTGTGGAATCACATTGTCAAATTCAGCAAATGTCTTCACAAGGGTAAATTTATACAATCGATCAATATTTGTCTTATTATATTTGTAATTTTTATTGATTTCAACAAAAAAGAGATCTCTTGAAAGTAATTTTTTTTTTGTTTACGTTGTTGTATATATGATATTCATTGGTTGTGTTTGAGTACACCAAGAAGATGCACTTTTAACTCCTTGCACGAATCTTGTTTCTTTTCTCTTTTGGAATTAAGGGATAATAGGTGGAACCAAGATCCCTAACTTAGATGCATCACTGAAGGAATGTAGGCATACCATGTTTCATATGGAGTCTTGTTGGCAAGAGAATGAGATGGACTTCTATTTTTCGGATAAACTGCACACATAATTACACCACCCCAAAACATCAATTTCACATTCTTGAAAAATAACATGGATTGTACTATATTCAAGAGTGTCATATTCAACATTTATGTTACACCAATATCCTGAGAATTAAGTGGAACAAACATTAGATGAATAATACCATGTTAATGAAGATAGTTTTCAAATTCATTGGAAACATATTTTTTTATATTATTAGTACAAAATGTTCCAATATGATATTGTCCTTATTTTTCAACCTATAAATGAAAATTTATAAATGTTTCAAATTCTTCATGTTTGTTCTTGAATACATAAACCCAACAAATATTGGTGTAATCATCAATAATAGTCACCAAATGTAAATTACATAAGAAACATGCATGGGGCCACACAAGTTAGAGTGTATCAACTCTAATTTTCTATATGTTCTGGAATTTGACTCATGGAAAAGCTTCTTACTATGTTTGTCAATAATACATGCATCACAATGTTTGAACTTATTTGGAATGGTGGGAAAACTAGAGACACAATTCTTCTTCAAGAAATGGAAACTATCATAGTTGATGCTCCCATATATAGCATGCAACAAAACATTGGATGTACCTACATCATGGTGAGAAAACTGTGCAAAATTATGTTCTCTTGTATATGTCTATTTCTTCTTCAATGGTCTCTCATGTCCCCAAAGGGTCATGATGTCTTGTCTTCCAAAGGATCTCCTTATCTCAACTTGTTTATCAAATATGTGGATGTGATGGCCTTACTGTCAAATATGTAGGAGAGAAAACAAGTTTCTCTACAATTATGGAAGATACGTAACATTATGGAATAGAAAGTGAGGGAATCCAAGCAATTCGAGCTCGATGATGACAACTTACTTGGGTTTGAGGATGGATTTATCCACAAAATATACTGCACCATCTACATTTCCATTCACTTATTCAAATAAATCTCTTGTAAATGTCATGTGAAAGGTTGCAGCATTATAAAACAACCAAGTATCTTTCCAAGATGCAAATGAAGTATTGAACAAAACCTCATTTTGTTCTAACATTGAATTGTGTAACAATGAAATGAGCATATTCAAGAACCTTACCAAACTCATGAGTTTTACCTTTACCTCTATCTTCTTTCTTCTTTATGATTTTATCCAATGCAATTTTTCATGTCTTTGTTTCATGGTCTTTCTTTCCACAATAGACACATTGTATATTAGATTTCTTAGCATGCTTGTTTGCACCCCTTGTCTCTAAATTTATTTATCCATGTCCTATTTTGCCGACATATCCTCTGGAAGAGCCATGCTATTGATTCTTACCTTTATGAGAAAGGAACATAATCTCTCCAATGGGATTATTTGGTTGATTTCCAAATGATTTCTCTCATTCTACAATCTTCTCCATCATAGTAGAAAATTTAAGGTTGGCCACTAGATTGAAGTGACTAAATATTTTCTGAATATGTGAGGTAAAGAACCTTGATGAAGGCAATGAGAGGAATTTCTACCTTCATACCAATATTTTCAATGCCATGCATAATGGCTTTGATCTTTCATGATATAATAATCGGGTCATTATGTTAGGATATTCCTATACTCCATCCTAGTCCTACCAGCATTTTCATTATTTTGCATTTCAGTCATGCACGCATTTTTTCATGCAGGCATGCAATTGCATGCATCCCAGTCATCAGGTTGGTGTCTCCCAGCACATAGATCTTAGTTTACTAGCCCCGGGAGCATGTTTCTGCTAAGTTCCAGCCCTCCTAGTCAGTGGTGCGCCTTCCTTTCACCTACCACATGTGAAAGGCGCCCTTCTTCACCTACCACTCAGTTACACTTCAGTTAGTTGAGTTATTTGTGGATATTTCCTTGATTTAAGGCAAGATTGACTTGTTAACTAACTAAAACACTCCGTTGGACCCCCAGTGAGACTACATTACCTATTGTGACTCAAGTCAGCTCCCCATGCGCCCTCCACTGAGCCTCCTTCACTACATTAGAGTTCCCATGTGCTAGTTACACCTACCACACTCAGTTAGACTCAGTTTGACACCTAGTTGATCATTACTTGTGCATTGATGACTCCACTGATATGATAATGAGTACTCCTAGTGGTGTATTGTTGACACTCCACTGATGATGATGATGACTCCTAGTGCAGATAAGCCATGCCCATGCAGGCTAATTCGAATTGCCACCATGGCATTCGAATCCTCTCCACCATTGTATTATTTATTGTTTCATATTATGATTAATGAATTAGTGTGTGATGTTATTCTGCTTCTATCCCAGTTCTACTGTATCATAATTCTATTGCTCCTTTACACTACATTGACCACTCTTCTTCTATTTTCCTGCTTAATCTTAATCTTTCTTGTGAGGTATACATTAGCTTTTAGATCTACTGTGAGGATTTTCACACATTATACTTCAACTCTAGGTTGAAAAGCTTCAATGTCAACTAGCCTAGCTTGGAACTTTTGAGTGTGATTCATACAAATATTTCAACTTCTTTAAAGCATCATAAGATTTCTTAGCAGATGAAATATGATGAGTCACCTCTTCACTTATTGTAGTAGTGATTAGTGAATATTCCTTCTAAATTATTCTCTTCCATATGGAAAGCTATTGGTATGATGTAGGTTCTTCCGACATAGCTTCTCCTTCTCCTTCAAAGATGCCATCATTGGGATCATTGAATATTGAGTGTGTTCTTGATATTCTGTGAGCATTATGGATAGTTGTCCTTGATAATGAGTATCACTTCAATGATGAAAACAAGAGGATGTATCTTTAATAATTATTTCAAAATTTCATGCAATAGATTTACAATAAAAAATTTAAATAGATTTAGGGTATAGTCTATGAAGTTCAAGATACTATAACTATTTCAATGAACTCTCTAAATAGAACTTTTTCCTACAATAAGACTAGAGTTCAAATCTAAAAGCTTCGAGGGTGAGGGAAATCAGTGACAGTAGTTGAGTGTATAAACTACAATGGAATCTATACCTGGAACATAAAAAATAGATAAATCATCAAGAGTCTTTTGTCTTTGCACTAAAAATTATACTGCAAGCTATTGCGGTACAATGTCTACATGATAATTTGTTGCAACAAACAAATTCTGTAATGAGATATGCAACCATGAAAGCTCTACAAATTGTTTTGGAATCCATGCACTAGCTAGCTTTAGAATATCCTTTCATAGGTGGTCTCTTCATCTCAGAAAAAAAATTTAGATTCCATTTCCTTCACTAGTTAAGACTGTTGAAAAATGGAATAAAACCCTCAAAAGAATTGAAATAATCCTGATTAAGTGAAAAACACCCAAGCAAACATAACATAATTGGAACTTTAGCAGAGGTCATGGGATCATGTTGTCATGGGTGAGGCATCAAACGTTAGTAATGTGTAAAAAATGCAGAGGGAAATGACACAATGCAGAGCACCCTTCATCATTTTAGATGCAGTACAAGTCTCCCTACACTAAGGTATCAATAGATATACCAAGTTGCAGGTTCACCAAAGGTTGCAATGTACAACTCACTTAATAGTTTTTCCTTGTGCATCCTCTCCACTACCTATTTTATATCCCTCCACCAACAAAAACAATACATAGGTAAACAACACATAGATATATATGTAGATATATACCAACATAGATCCAACACAACTTAACTCTGGCTCTATCGAGCACTGAGAGGGATCAAATATCTTCAAGTGCAAACCCATTTTAGGGTTCTAAATTTGTGGAAAGGTTTTACTCCATTTTAATTGTCCAACACTATTCCAATTTGGAACCTTGTTGTCAATGTTGTAAATGCTAACACATAAATCCTACGAATATGCAAAATTAACATTAATTAATTAATTATTTTAAAGTAAAATAGTTATTTACCCAAATATAATTGTCTAAGTGTCAACTATTTAATGTTGTAAACTATAACACATAAATCCTACAAATAAGCAAAAGTTGCATTCATTAACTAATTATAATGTAAGATACTTGCAATTTACCCAATTATTATTAATTTGCAATCATCATAAAACTAATATCTAACTTATTTTTTTCTTAATATCTTAATAATGCATAATCAATA
Organism: Larix kaempferi; assembly: GCA_027924585.1. NCBI lineage: Eukaryota > Viridiplantae > Streptophyta > Pinopsida > Pinales > Pinaceae > Larix > Larix kaempferi. Next base: position 8,452,694 of record BSBM01000019.1, read on the forward strand.
TATTCTCCATACGAAGCATACACTAGCCAACTATAAACCTACAAATAGGAAAAAATTGCATTCATTCAGTGATTATGAAGTAAAATAGTTCTTCTTATTCCATATGGAGTGAGACCAAATCAAGGAAAGACTAACTAATACACAAATTTAGTTGTGTTGTAACTATTTATGAAAATATTTATTTAAGATGTGAGGATGCATGAATGGAAATTGTAAATGTAATTGGATGTATATTTTTTACCTAAGAAAACATTTATCTTGATATTCAACAATTCGATGTATATTTATATAAATATATTTTACAATCTAGACAATTTAAATTTGAGCTGACATGTGCTTGATTTTATCATTTTCTTATATATTTAGTTTTTGGAGCTGACATGTTCCACGTCAACGTGACAGATGTGACGCATGTCGTCCACTTTGGGTTGTAGAAGGTGCCTCTTGGCACAATCATATCGCAAGTCCATGTTGCGGCTCTAGGTAGCAGCTGTAGGTTTCAAGAAGATGAGATAGGAATGGCCTCAAGAGATATCTATTCAAATAATTTGGAATTGCACCCTAAGAGAGTATATCCACTCGAGGATGTTGAAGAGTGGGTGATGGAGGAATTTCAAGGTAAACTTCATTGAAAACTAAGACTATACCATGCAAGATATAAAATGAAATTGGTTTTAGGATATATAGGTCTATAAGGAGAAGAAATGCACATGATTTGTAGACTGAGTAGGAAAAACTGGCAAGAAGACTGGGTGGAAACATGGAGTTAAAAATATCTACAGCTCATATACCATGACAGGCCTAGAATAACTCCAATGCTCACAATGCATTTGATTAAAGTAAATTAGTAATTTATACATTGAGGGTTCTTGTTGGTTTTCATCTTCCAAGAAGTTATATTATACAATGACTCTTCATTATTAGGTAACTCAAAGAAAAACAAAATATTTACAATATTATTTAATCCTGGTGGATTATGTATCTAATAGTAATGATCATACAAAAGATTAATTGGGAATTTCCATGCCTGATAAAAATATTGAAAACCAAGTATGACATAGATGTTGCCACATATGTAACATTGAAATGACACATTTTAATTCAACAAAATAATGTTGAAACAAGATTAATGATGTATTTAAAATATAAATAGATGTAGTTGATATAATAAACCATACCTAATTAGATTCAAAATCATAAAATTATTTTTATTTATAAGTAGTAACCATGGTTGAGTTGGTAGATATTGAAGGAAATATTAAATGATGTACTATGATAATACTGTAGGGGTTTTCTAGTTGAAGAATCCAGAATTCTTGGTGAACTAGAGGCCAGGAAAATAATATTTCTAGCTCTTGAAGAAGAGGCCTGGAAATTGAAGAGAAGGACCATTTGGTTATATCAAGGGATCAATAATACCAAATGCTTCCATAAATATGTTGAACATAGAAAATATATAAACTCCATTTGCGAAATCAAAGGTCAAAATGGGGAAATTTGTAAACTCGAGAGGATCTAGAAAATGAATCTCTTTCATATTCACAAGGGGTGTATCAAGAGATTGATGCATAAATGATTTTTCAGTAGTTAAGGGTTATCCAAAATTATCTAGCCCTCTTCTCTAAGAAGGAAGGAAGAAAGGTGAGTTATCAAGTCCCTTTCGATGAGGTAAAAAGGACATTAGCCAATTTTGCAAATTCTTAGAGCCTCAATCCATATAGTTGGAGTGTGGAGTTCTTTTTGTAAATTTTTTATATTGTTGGAGTTGATTTGTGGAGAGTGGTAGAAGGGTACAGATGCTATGGGAGAATTTTAGGGGCCATGATTGCAAAAATTTTAGCTCTTATTCCCAAAAAATCCAATGCATCTTCGTTCGATGATTATAGGCCCATTTCGCTTTGCAATATGGTTTGCAAGGTGATATCTAGGATCATAGATAGGAGAATTAAGTCTAAGTTTTCAGAGCATATTTCAAAGGAGCAGTCCGGGTTCCTTTTCAATAGAAAAATATTAGTTTCTATTGGAGTTTCCAAGGATGGAATGCATTCTACCATGAAAAATAAGTTGGAAGAATTTATTTTGAATTTGGGTTTGGTTAAGGCATATGACATAGTCAATTGGATCGTTTTGAGATTGGTACTTATGCAAATAGGATTAAGCCTTAAGGTGACCAACTAGATTATGGGTTGTGTTTCTTCAGTTAATTATGTTGTGTAGGTTAATTGAAGGACTACAAAATTATTCAATAGATCAAGAGGCTTAAGGAAGGGATGCCCCCTATTGCCTCTTCTTTTATTGATTATGGTAGAAGTGCTTAGCAGATTAACTCTCATAGCTAAATTGGAAGGAAATATTTTAGGGGTTAAGGGATTTGTAAATGATCAAATTACTCATTGCCTATTTTTTTATGATGTATTAATTCTTAGTCAAGGTGTAATACAAGAATGGACATAGTATAATGATATATTTGGTACCTTTTGTGCAACTTTGGGTATGGAGGTAAGTTATGATAAATATTCTTATTTTTATCAGTATGGATTAAGGGAAAAGTTTGCTTTGCAAATTATACGGTTGTTACTCTTTGCGATGTAAAATATGGGAGATGAAGATAAATATTTAGGTTAGTTTTTGAAACCAATTGACTACAAAAAGGATGATTGGTTATGGATGTTGAAGAAGGTGGACAAGGGAAAAGGTAATTAGTGGTCTAGGTGGCCCTCTTTAGGAAGGACATTTGTATTAATTAAATATGTTCTAGAGAGCACACTAGTCTATTGATTATCTCTAGATCATGTGAACCAAAACAGATTTTGGAAAATATCAAATATAAATGCTTAAGTTTTTTATGGTCAAGAAATAAGTGCAAAGATGGGTTTCATTTAGTGAAGTGGGAAAGGTGGGATTTGCATAAGAGATGGGGAGGATGGGGGTTAAAATATATTTTTAAGTTTAGAATAGAATTATTTTCTAAGATTTTATGGATGGATTTCACTAGGGACAGGATGTGCAGTGGGGTTCTCAAAGATAATTAGTTTAGAGGATGTTGGCATGGGGCTAGTTCGCGGAAGATTTGGTACAAACAACGACAAAGGGGACAAAGACAAGGGTAACAGACCAATTGTAGAGCACAACAAAGCGGATAAAGTGGAAGTAAAGTGGACAAAGTGGAGAAAGTGGAATATAGTTAGTTAGACTTAGTGGTTAAGATATGGCCATTTTGCGACGTGGACCAATTTTGTAATAGCCATTGAGCCTATAAATAAAGGTTGAATTGTAAGCCTTTAAGGCATCTTTTTTATCTCATCTAGATTTGACCTAGGCATCTGAACTTGTATTCTAATCTATGGATTCGCATCTTTATTTGACTTTGATATGAGGTGTTGATATAGGCTTTGCGGATTGACGTATAATGCGAAGGGATGTTTTGACCATGATTTTGTCTCTTATGTGCTTTTTCGCAATGTGATGTATTGTATCGCAATATGATGGATTTGTTATGATATGTAATGTCACAATTATGTTATGTGTCTTTGATCTGTTAAATATGTTTCTATAATGTGTTATTGCATAGATCTGATTAGTACATATTTTATGCGATAATGGTGCTATGATGCAAATGATAATTATGTTGATCTCAAAGTTATGTTGTGATTAAAGGTGAACGATGCATGTCCTCTTATACCTACGAAAGCTTGGTTCCTGCATCCCGCTAAGGTATCTCGTGTGAGACCTCACTCGCTCTGCGAGTGTTGCTGGAAAGGATAAAACCTTTCCGAGACGATATCTATGCGAGTTTTTGTCGAGCTTTGTTGACACTGTGCAAAGTGAACCCCTGTCGACATATCTGTGTCAACAAATGGTTATGTTTCCAGGACCTTAGTGCGAAAAGGAGAGGACATGCTTTAGCATTCGACAAAGCCGGAGATCACTGAATGGTTCCACAAAAAGATGCGAGAATTTACTGAGGAAGAAAATCAAAACCCTGTATGGTCGACAGACCAGTGGTTGCAGAAGTACATCTACTATGATATACACGAGGTATTTTTTTGTGAGTTTCCTATACTGCTGTATGAGTTGTTGGATCAACTAACTTATCGAAAGAAGAATTTCCAAGGAGGCGAGCTTAAACATTGGACCCCATAAGTGATCCAACAATTGAGTCATGCTAACAATAAAGCTTCAAGGGTTTTCATCGTCTAGGTAGATAAAAATTTGGAAGGGTACATTAATGAGTTTGTTATCGAAAGAGTTAGATCATACAGTGATGTGGAAAGGAAGTTCTTTAAGGGACCGAGAGGAAGGTACCTATTGTCGTTACAATTGTGGATCAAAATGCTCATTTGTGAAAAAGGAATATTGAAGATGAACTCCGACGAGTAAAGCTCCGGTGTGCGGAGGCTGTGGGTACTACGCAGATGCAGGTTTGATAGGATGATGCGGGGTAGATGAAAATGAGTAATGACAAAATTATGAGGAAAGCTATGGAATATTGTGGTCTCCTGATAAGTGGGGTGAGGTTCCAGGCGGATAATAAGAGGAGGACTCAGATAGAGAGAGAGAGTCCTAGTGCAATCGGAATGGAGGACTATGAAGCGGGACCACAGGGTACTAAGTGACCTTACAGGTACGAAGAGGAAGACCAGGGTACCCATGAACCTGAGGAAGTACAAACCCAAGGCTACGACGTACCCACAACCATGTGCACTTTGACAAACTTTGGAGGAAGAAACACAAGCTCTTTTTAGGGTTTTCCTGCGTGTTAGAATAGTAATAATAATAGTGGATCTATAAATGAGTAAAGAAATGATCACTTGTACTAAACTTAATGACTAGTTAACTACGATAAATGACTAAATAAATGACCGACTAACAACAATCAATGAATAAATACATGACTAGTTACATCAAACAATGACTAAACAAATGACCAGTGAACAACAATCAATGACTAAATAAATGACCAGTTAGCAATAATGAATGACAAACAATGACTAAATATACAACCAAACTAACCAATCATAACAAACAATAAATAGCTAAAAAAAATTAGTAACGTTATAAGTGACTGGAAATGAATGAGTATTAGTCACTTGACTAAATTTAGTCATTTATATGGAGTTTTTAGTAGTTTTTTAAGTCATTTATCTCACCTTTTCTAGTATTGAAGGGCATAATAGCAATAGATTTAGAAGTTCATGAACATGTGTATTTAAAAGTCAAACCAAACAAGAGTTCATTAAAAAACAGAATTTGTCTTAGGCTAGAGCCCAAATATTCCATCATGTTAGAAATGTTAGCTAGGATAGGGCACGAAGTCTTCACCTAGTGAAACTATGCCACAGAGCCTTCGTTCATGGGAGGCTAACAATACCCATAATTTTACTAGATATTGATAAATACCTACCAAATTTATTCTATTAACACCCTCTCCCAATACATATTTCCAATTTAAAAAACCTTGCTTTTATGAGATATTCCTTATTTTTACTAGATATCCCCTTTTATACCCCCCCAATAGCTATAAACCCCCCATATCATACTTCCCCCCCAATACCTACAATATATTGACCTTATTTTTCACAATTTAAGAAACCCCATTTATGAATGATTGGTCAACAAGGTGAATCCCCTATGGGATAGGGCCTACTGCATATGAGATTGCATTGTCTACTTTCATAAAATTTCATAATGTAATTCATGTTTCATTGTTGAAAAGGTTATGCTTGATACTGACCACATTATTGATTGTTTTGAACTAGAAGGAGATATTTTGGTGCAACCAATGTGCATCGTGAACAAAAGGATTAGGTTTCTAAGGAATGGACCCATATTATAGGTAAAGGTCCAATGGACACATAATGGACCTGATGAATCAATGTGGGAATTAGAGGATGCAATTCAGGAAGCATACCCATAATTATTTTCAAAGATTTTATTAATATTTTGTACATGTACATAGTGTTTATATGCACCAAGTACAGTGCATAAATTAAAGGAGACGAGACTGTAAGACCTCATTTTTTACCACAAGATGGAAATATTATGTAAATATTTGATGGCCAGAAGTAGGATATGGATTGTCTAGGATGACATAATTTACTGTAAATATGTACATTTTATTTTTAATAAAATATCCCTAACAACTGCAAGTGAAAACGGACGAAGAAGAGATGGTGGACTATGATTACACAAGTTGGGGAAATGAGATTGTATAAGGGGTGATCACCCTATATAACGTCCCTAGTCTTTAGTAACCAGTTTTACCAAAAATTTGTTTAACAATAGTTGTGTATCACATTAATTAATTATGGGATTAATTTTTCTAAGTGAGATTAAAAAAAGGAAAGTAGTAAATTTTGGAGAAGCCACTTGTTAATCCATAATCATCCATATATCTAGTTAGAAAATCATTAAGTCATGATTCATTCATTCCATCATTCAAGGAGTGAGATCATCCATGCTATGGTAGCTTTGGTTGGGAAGCCTACGAAATACTGATGTTTTCAAAATCTATCACTTGATGCCACAGTGATAAATGATATCCTGGATACTGTATTAAATTTGTGCATAAAGATTAGGGAACTTGGCTTGTAGTGTGACATTGTCAGGGCATTTCCATGAAGACATCCTGGTTGGCATGTACTAGAGCACTAGAAGGGGAAGGGGATAGACCAAGGGATTGTAGTGTCGAGAAGGGTGTACCTTCCCTAACATTATGTAGGTTGATGGGGAATGACTGGGAGGTAGTGGTCACATTTGGATGCAGTTAACTGCACCACTTGGATAGACGATAGGTGGATTTGGGTGAGGAGATCTCTAAGATGAGTGTTCTTGTGAATTGAAGAGGAATAGGTAGAAATTCTCCCCTTGTGGACTGATAGCCCTAGATCAATAGTGTCATCTATCTAATAAAAAGATTACTTGACATAGTGCCTATTGTTGGGATGAATATCCTTCATTTCTACCTGGTTGGAGGACAATTAAAATATAAATTCCAAATGTGTTTGGAATGCCATGGATTTTATTTTTGTTATGTGTTTGTTTGAATTATTGTTTTAGAAGTGTTTATGTGTATGATTTATTGAGTACGATATGAATGCATTCATGGTAGTAATAAATCAATAAAGGAGAATAAATAGTTTAGATAATTGAATATTATATAAATGAATTACTTCCACTATTAAAATTATTAATATAACTAGCCTATGGATTAAATTTCAATGATTGGTATCAAGAGCATAATTTATGCAAGGGTTTGAGTACCATGTGGTCTCTATAGTTTAAACAAGCTAGTATGTATGTGATAGAATAGTTATTTTTTTCCCACACAAGTAACCATATAGATCCCTAGATTGCATCAATGCATAACCCTTGATGAGACACTCAAACTGAAGATCAATTGAAGTCCCACTAGATCTAACTTAGAACAATCTCTTAGACCTACCTATAGGAGGAGTATAATGCTCGTGGAATGTCCCATCTCTTAGACTAGAAACCTATCCTACCCCCCTCAAAGCCCCACCTCCATCGTCAACCTAAAACAAAAAAAAAGTATTCCTTCAAAACCACCAAAACTCTTAGGAACCGTAGCACGATATACCATCCTGTTGTTCTCACTAGTGCATGTGTGTGTGTGTGTGTGTGTGTGTGTGTGTGTGTGTGTGCATGCACGCGTACATGTATACTTATACGTTAAGTATCAATGCATTCAATAAGTAGCACAATTTAAAACACTAAAATAATTTATTTAGGAAGTCTATGGAATATTTTTTAATTGAATAATGACTAAAGTTGATATATATGTAAAAGGGTTTATATTTTTTTACTATGTATTGAAAAAAAAATTCACCTACTCTCTACAACAGTCAAGATCGATCCCATAAACGCTAAAGGATGGGATCAGATCGCTGTCCTAAAGGCATAACATCGACCAGACTGAGGAAACAAGGCTTTTTCTGAGGCAACCACTGTTTTTGACGCTGTGGACCTTCGATCGAGGATGATAAGGGAATTCGGTCATGGCTCCTGGGGGAGGATCGGATCCTCCTCCTCCACCAACTTGTCCAAAGGTCACTTCTTTCAAAAGATTGATTGCAGCTCAAGGGAAGCGACAAGCAAAGACAACTCAACTGAAATTTGTTAAAAAAATCGTAGGGATCCCTACCATAGCTCTTCCGGTAGAGAGGCCTTGCAGAATAGCTCTGAATATTTCAGAGAGGGGCCCTATGTTGGGAGCTAGAAATGCCCCTTTTTTACCATACTTATTACATCATTTTTCCCTATTACACCCTATTTCCATGAACCATATATATGCCTTTCTTCCATATCAATCAAGAATCCTGACAAGGTATAATTCATTATTGCTTCATTTATTTAATGCCTAACATTGTTATCGTTACGAATTCTAACCTTTAATTTATGCTAACTTGTGTTGATTTCATTAACTCAAGATCAAAGCACAGGTGTATCAGCCGCAATGCCTTGGGAAAGAATCACACATGGTGCCAGCTATTACTCTTCATATTTAGTTCCTCATATTAATAAGCATGGCGCACCTTTCCACGTGAAGTTGTAATGGGACTTCACTGAAACAGAGCATTGCTGCAACAGACAGGACACCTCCCAATTAGTTAATCCATTGATCCATTGATTGCCAGAGTAACAACATCCTTCATGTCCAACGACCTCATTCAATACGGCTGTAACAGTTTAGTTGTAAATCCACAGCATGAAGATCATAGATCTTCATTGCTGCGTGAAATTAGTGGATCACGAATTGTACTTTGCATGTATAAATATGGGAAGGATTTCAGAGTCTAGGGTTGGTTAGTTATCATTTTGTATGGGCTGTAATAGAGAGCTGAGACTATGGATTACCATCTTTAATATAAAGAGAAGAGTTCTTCATATTTCAATGTCTTAATTTGTGGTAGTTCATGGCATCTCTGTTAGAAGGCCAGCCCGCCTTCTCACAGAGATAGATGAGTTAAGTAGGTAGTTAATTTTCTTTATGTTGAGTGGTGTGGAATTGCATTAGGCGAATTAATGTTAGCTGCAACAGAGAGTTTATAATTGCATTCTTTCCTGGTAATTTATCATTGCATCTTGAATAGCTGCAACTCTGGGGTCTGACAGTCAACTGTGTAGGATAGTTTATTTGATGCATGGTGTGTTAGAATTAGCTGTTACAGCCAAGCTCAGCTTCAATTCCTTTCAGTCATTTATGCTTTCTAGGATTTCCAATATTAATCAAATTAGAGTTCAAGCTTATTTATAATTCTGGTTGTTGTTGTATCTTTCTTGAATTCATTAGATTAGGCAGATTATGATTGAGTTACAGTAGCTGCTAGATGAGTCAGTTTGGTAGAGATTGAATACTGTAGTTTGATAATTATAGGATTTAACTTCTTGCAAAAGTAATCTAGTTCATTCTTATTCTTAGATCAATAACTACTGGGTTGATTTCTGTAGGAAGGTAATTATACTTTGAATTCCTAGATTGATAAGTTAAACTAGTTTTAGTCATGAAATGAGTTTGTCTTAGCAGATAGGTAGGATCATTCATATCCACTTATTTAATCAACTACTCGAAATGTTTATGCATAGATTCTGCTTATTTCCATTGAAATAAAAGACTTCCCTGGGTTGACGATTTTCATTGAGCATCTTGTGTGTTAGTTGTAATTAATTAGCATATAGGGTGACCAACACCTTATAGGTCAGTTTACAGGTTTATGGCCATCCCCAAAAGCCATAGAATTATGGGTGCAACGGAACTGGAAACCCCTCACTGCAGAAGACATCAAAAGCTATTTAGTAGGCAAGGGATATTTTGTGTTCGTATTCAAAAGCGTTGTGGATCGGGATCTTATCTTCTTAAATGGGCCCTATTTCATGGGACCATACGACCTATATTTGAATAAATGGGCCCCATATTTTGATCCCACCCAAGATATTCCTTCGGCGGTCCCTATGTGGGTTAGGCTACCCCATCTACCATTACATTTATGGAACCCTAAATATTTAGAGGCCATAGGGAATACATTGGGGTGATATATAGACAAAGAAGATAAAAAAATATCAATATATGTGCATGCGGATATGTGTGGAAGTGGATATCAAAGTAGGACTTCCGAAGCAATAAATCTAACCGTAATAGACTGGTACCACATTCAGGAGCTTGACTATGAACATATTCCCTTCAAGTGTAGACATTCTCGTGAATACGGTCATTTTTCTTGTCACTGTAAAAAAAAATAGAGGAATAATTAAATGAACACAAAGGAGATCAGTGGAAACAACTTAAGAGAAAGACAACAATAAAATATACCTCCAAGGAAAAAGGGAAAGGAAATCTTTTTGTGACCATGAATCCCACAATAGAGAAAGATCAATTGGAAAATGCTCACCCTAGGGTAGAAGCTGCTCAAAATAATTTTGAAATTCTAAGTACTCTGGACAAACAGGTTTCCCACAAAGAAAAGGAAGAGGGAGAGCTACAAGAAGAAGGCGAGTAAAAACAACCGACTCCACAGAAAGAGGTAACTTCTTCACCTTCATATGCTGAAATGACAAAAAGAAAACCTACGAAGGTGGTTTCCTCCTCAGAGGAATACTTCTCGGAGAGATCCTCAAAGAAATATGGGAGGAAATCTAACAAAGAAATAAGAGAAGAGGAAGCTGAAAGACACAAGATGCAAGGAAGTTAGGGAACCATGGACATGGCCTATGGTAAGAATACCAGATACAGGACCCCTAAAGGAGGTCCACCACCATCAAATAGTAAGTAATTAATTTGGTCTCTTGGAATTGCAGAGGATTGGGGAATCCTTCAAAATTCGATGCAGTAAAAAACCTCAAAATTGATACAATAGATATCCTCATTCTCCAAGAGACCAAAATAGAAGAGGAAAATATCCTATCTATAAGCATATCCAAATGGAAGAAGAACACTATAAAGGTAGTAAGTGCAAGAGGATCTTCTAGTGGACTAGCTACTTTGTGGTCTGAAGAGAAATTCAAATTGGAAAAATACTTCGCAACATAGCATTGGATATATACGGATCTCCACCACATCCAAATCAAGTTAACCATCACATTATTCAATTTATATGTCCCTGTTAATTATGCAGAAAAAAAGATGGTTGGGAAACTATAACAGGATTTCTGGAGATCTATAAACCTCTGAATATTATTCTGGCAGGGGACCTTAACATAGTTATGAACTCAAAGAAAAAAAAAGAGGGAAACAATGGAAGAGACCCCATGCTTCATCTAGTTGAAGATCTAATGCAGCAATGGGGTTTGATGGACATAAATCCCAAGAGGGGAAATTACACATGGACAAACAGTAGGACGGGATCTCAACACATCGCAACGTGCCTTGACCGATTTTTAATCCAGAGCATGGTTGTTCTTGAAAAGAAAATTTTGCACTCGAAAATAATGCCCAATTTAGTCTTAGATCATAAACCAATTCTCCTTCACTTGAATGACGATGAAGAACTAGGACCAATCCCCTTCAAGTTCAGTCCACTCTGGATTAAGCAGGAAGGTTTTGCGGAGGAAGTGTCCAAAGCTTGGGACATTCCTATTATGGGATCTTCGAGCTACGTATGGAGCAGAAACTAAAGAATACAAAACATGCATTAAAAAAAGGATCAAGAAAGCGACTAAAGGACCCCTTGCACATAGAAAGGAAGCAATCCTGGAGCTATCTTCTTTCTAGATGGAGTTGGAAGAACAAGACATAGATTCCTTTGATTTGATGAAGGAACAGCAGATCCAAGGTAAGTTTTTCAAAACACTTCGCCAAGAGGAAGATCACTGGACTGAAATGACGCAGCTTGTGGTTATAGGCAGGTGACCGTAACACTTCATTTTTCCATCGACAATCAAAATTTAGGAAATTACAAAATCATATCTATGAGATTACCCTAGAAGAAGGTGAAACTATAAAAGGTTATAAAAAAATTAAAAAGGAAGCAGAAACTCATTTTCACGCCTTGTATATGGAGGATAGCAACTATGACGAGGACACAACAATGAAATTCCTTGCTCATATTCCAAATATAATCAGTTCTCTGGAAAATCAAAATCTTTTGAATCCTTTTACATAAAAAGACATTTTCAATATAATATGGATCATGGAGCCGGAAGAATCTCCAGGACCAGACGGTTTCGCAATACATTTTTACAGAGCATGCTGGTCCATTATAAAAACAAATCTCATTCGTATGATCAAAGGATTCCATAAAAAATCTAAGATGGGAGGTAATACTAATTCCATTTTTCTTGCATGGATACCCAAAGAAGTGAACCTCGGGTGCTTTGATAGATACAGACCTATTTCATTCTGTAACGCCTCTTACAAAATAATTTCCAAACTTCAAGTTAGTAGGATCAAATGTCTACTCAGCAATTTGATATCTCCTAATCATGGAGGATTCATAAAAGGAAGACAAATCCTATATAATGTGATCCTAGTGCTGGAAGAAATGCATTCCAGTAAGCTCAGAAAATAAAAATGAATGCTTATAAAATTAGACATGGTGAACGCTTTTGATCGAGTTAAACTCTCATTTCTCTACAAAGTTTTGTCATCCTTCGATTTCAGCAAAAGTTTTATAGACCTGGTGAAATCTTGCATTGACAAGCCTTGGATTTATCCTCTAATAAATGGAAGACCTGCAAACATTTTCTAGGCTACTCGGGGAATTCAACAAGGTTGTCATCTATCCCCTTTTATTTATATTCTGATGGCGGATTCAATGAGTAGGAAGTTACAAGCAACAAGAGAAGCAGGTAATATTCCAGGAATAAGACTAGCTAAAGGAATCCCTTCCCTAAATCATGCTCTTTTTGTTGATGATTCCCTATTTCTGGGAGGAGCATCACTAAAGAATGCTAGTGCTTTTAAAGAGATAATTCATAACTACTGTCAGGAAACGAGAGTGCTAGTTAATAACATAAAAAGTGCAGTATACAGATGGAATGCAGAACAACAAACAATTCATAGGATAGCTCACTTCTTGGGCTTCTCGGGAAAAAATCAAATATCTTGGTCTCCTCTTCACTCTCGAAACTACCAAAAACTCTCTATGAATTGAATTCATAAACAAGATTAACAAAAAAATTCATGCCTGGGGGGGATATTGGCTCAATTACGATGGAAAATTGATCCTGATAAAATCAGTGCTCTCTTCTCTACCTATCTACCAATCCTCAATTCTTATGGAGCCAAATTTTATTATGGATCAAATATCCTGTCTCATCAAAGAATTTATTTGGAAAGGAGGAAAAGGAAATCAAAATAAATATCACTTAGTCAGCTGGGATATGGTTAAAAGGCCTTTGATGGAAGGCGGACTCCAGGTTAGAGATCCTCGCTTAGTTAACATGGCGCTGGGTGGAAATTTTTTATGGAATCTATATTCAAAATGTGCCCATCCGGTTAGAAAATTATTGTGGAAAAAATATCTAAAAGGGGGATCTATCAGCAATATACATATTGAAAAAATTCCCAGAGGTACAACTATATGGAATTTATGCAGAGCAGGTATTGAACATTTCCAAAACAAGTTATATCATATCCTTGGAAATGGGGAAAAAACTAATCTTTGGATGCATATAATTATGGGTAATCATCCACTTCGAAGCATAAACCCTATTATTGAACATTGGGATTGGCTCACTCAAAAAGGTATAGTAACACCAGCAGATATCTCCCACTGGGAAAAAAATGGAAATTGGCTGGAGTGGGCCTTGCCAACAATTCCATAGAGAATTTCAACTCAGAATACAATGCTTCTACATAAACTCAATGGGTTTGTCCCTCTTCATAGGCATATGAAATATAAGTGGGGATGGGGGAATTTAGAATTCTACACAGCTACTCAAGGATTCAAAGAACTATAAACAAATCAAACTCCCCTTCATACACCCTCTCTCTAGAATTTTGTTTGGAATCCTATGGTCTTCCTAAAATCAACTTTTTCACTTGGATTTTAATGCACAATAAAATATTGACAGGTGAAAAACTAGAAAAACATGGTTTCATAGGACCACATAGATGCTCACTATGTTGTAGAAGTTTGGAAAATATAGAACACATTTTCTTGAAGTGCCATTTTGCGACTTCTATATGGACCATATTTTTACACAATTTGGAAATTCCCATACCAACTCAAAACTCAATTATAGACCTCTTCTCCTCCTGGAAAAATAGTTATCTTACTTCTCTTTCAAAAAATCCAATATGGAAAAATATATGGATTTCAATTCCTAAATTCATCTGTTGGAAACTCTGGCTGGATCGGAATAGTAGAATTTTTAGTAATCGAGTGCAAACACCATAACAGGTGGCCGTCAAAGCGAAGGCTTATCTATTGGAAGCAATTAGAAATCAAGACAAAGAGGTGGACTCTTCTCTCACCACTTCAAAGAGAAACTGGATTGGAAATACAACCATTATCAAAAGAGAGAAAATTGGAAAAAGACAAGTTAATGGACCATCATGGATACTCAGATTACTGGGTATGGAATTTTAGGAATGGTGGAAAACGCAATATAAATCCACTATTTTTTTTATGGACCATCAAAAGATAATCCTAGAGCCGCATGAGCTAGGGGGGTTATCTTCTCCCCAAGATGAAAACAAGAAGACAATTACAGTTGGGGATTAGGAAAATGTTCCAATAACTAGGTAGAAGCATTTTCTCTTTCAAAAGAATTCTAGATGGCTCTAAGTGATGAATACACTAAATTCCAAATATTTGGCGACTCACAAATCTTGATCAACAACTTGAACATAAAGAAACAATTTGGCAACGTTAATCTAAATAGGATCCTTGAAAGGATTCGAAACACTCTTAAGCAATTCTCCAGGTATCAAATTTTCCATATCCTGCGTGAATCAAATAAAGAAGCGGATAGGTTGGAAAATTTAGGATGCAATCTAATACAGGAATACTTAAAAACAAATAAAGGTATAGCAAGGAAACATGCAATTCCATAAGTGTTTATCTACTTAGAAGCAAGCTTAGTATTCAATTGAAGATCGAATACCGTTGTTGTAGAGGATTGAGCATGCAAACCAACGTCGGTTGCAGAGGATCATTGCTCGGTTATAATCAGAGAAGTGCAGAAGGTCCATTGGTAATATCATAGGCTATAAGGATTTGGGAGAAACTAAGAGAGGAGAATAGCAGGATTTATAAGGTTGCTGATGACAGACTCAAAGAGTGTAGATAAGAAGCATCAAATCATTTTGTTAGTATCACAAAAAATAAATTCGCACGGACATCTAAATTGTTGTTTGAGATCGATTAAAATTAGAATCAAGAAGGAGGGAATTATTGGTAGCCGAGGCAAATAAATATTGACAATGATTGGATTTCAGAATTCAGGAACCTAGCTAAAAAATAGGTTGGAATTTGGACAAAACTTTGGATTCACATTGATGCACAAGGTATAAAAGTTGAAAAAAAAAACAGAATTGAGACAAATCTATGTGAAAAATAAAATTAAATAAATAAATTGTAATCAGGTCATTTTAGACTACGGTCGTGACCTATTTTTTCTCTTTTTTAAATATATTTTTAATTGTTTTAGTGAAAAAGAAAAATATTTATTGAAAAAATATATATTTAAAAATATACATGGTTATGCAATACTTAATTTTTGGTTAAGACATTTCCATTTAATAAGTATATATTATTTATAAATTATAAGTTCAAAATCATATTTATTAGTTTAATGCATTACATGTAGTATTACTTATAAAATCTTTAGGTTTTAGTTTTTAAATTTAAATTAATATATTCAATGAAAAATTAATTCATAAATATCTTATTACCATATTTTCATAGAAAAATGTCAATGGAAAAATTGTATCTCTTAGCTTACTAATAATCACAAACACTAGGGGATTGCGGCGAGGGTGCCCACTCTCCCCTCTGCTCTTCTTGTTGATAGTTGACGGCTTAAGCAAGATGATTTGAGAATCCATCATGGGTGGAAAAATTGAGGGGGTCAAATTCACCGAAGGATTCTAGATCTCCCTCCTCTTTGTTGATGACACATTTATTATGGGGAAAGCTATACTTCAATAATGGCAGATGATGACAAAAATCCTTCATCTATTTTTTTAGGCATCAAGTATGTCAATCAATTCCCAAAAAACAGTATTCTTGGTATCAGGCACCTCTCAAACCTTCATTGATCAACTAATATAGATCATGCCTTACAAATTTAATCCACTGGATGAGGGCTCAATTATTTAGGTCCTTTTCTAAAGACCAACAACTATCAAGTTGCATATTGCTAATGGCTCCTTCAAAAGTTGTAAAAAAAGATGGAAAATTGGTGCTACAGATATCTCTCCTTAGGTGGTTGTCTAATTTTTCTCCAATCGGTGCTCCAAAGTATCCCAATGTACTACCTTGATATCTCAAATATTCCTCGCTCGATCTTAAACAGTATTCGTTAGAGATGCTTCTCCTTCGTTTGGTTGGGGCACAAGGAGAAAAAATCCTTCCATCTCATAAATTGGGAAAAACTGCACGACCAAAGGAGGTAGGAGGATGGGGAATGAAAAATATTTACATGTTTGGGGAAGTGCTAGCAGCTTATAGGCTATGGAGGTGTTTATTATCATATGGTATTTGGAGTGATTTAATAAAAATAAAGTACCTAGGTTACCTCTCGGTTGAATCTTGGTCAAGGGGAGAGATCCATTTCCCATCTAATGTTTCAATTATTTGGAGAACTCTCTCAGAAGTAGTTCCCATAGTCAAAAAATGGACTCGTTGGAAACCTGGGAATTCTATGCACATAAACTTAGGTGAAGACCTCTTTGTGGGAAGTAACAGAACCTTCTCGCCTCAACTCCATCAATAATTAAGGAATAAAGGGCTCATTCTCCTTCACCAGTTTTACAATATCAGTCATAATGATATTGGGGAGCGATGGTCTTCAACATCCAATCTGGGTCTGACACTGGAAAATTTAGAGGAATGGGATTCCTTTGTTTAGGGATTCCTTCATGCAAGTATTGTTCTTTTCAATTCTTCAGTCTCTTTGATTTGGTTCTTTAATAAAGAAGATGGCCAAGTGAACTCAAGGATGGGATGCGAAGCATCATTCCAAGCATCTAACAATCCTTAGCAGAAATGGTGGTTTATTCACTTGTGGAAATGGAACATTCCCACTAAAATCAAATGATTTATGTGGTTTTTGTTAGAGAACAATATTCTAACTTCAGATAATTTCATCAAGTGTGGAGGAATCGATCCAAGCATCTATGTTTTATACAAAGAAGATGCAGAGTGTGAAGAGCATATTTTTGTGTTTTTTTTATTCACTAAATCGGTAAGGGAGGAGGTGTTTAGAATTATGGGATTTCATCTACAATGGAATCAAGGAAGACTTGATGAGGCCCTAAATAATTGAATGGAGGTAAGAAAGGATTGGTTGGAGGTGCCAATCTTCCTTTGTTGTTAGTTTTGGAATCAAAGGAAATCAGTCCTATTCGAAAATGTGAAGGAAGGTCATCTCATAGTAAGTATAGTGATGGTCTCAGATTTCAACTCATTCTTCAATACTAAGCAGAATCTAGTGAACAAAAGTTGAAGCCCACTGGTGATAAGAAGCGTCACAGCTATTGGATTCTTCGATGGGGCCTCTAAGCAAAGTGGAAAGATATCTGGATCTGGTTTCTCAATCAAGGTCAAAAAGAAACAACCTTATGTTGGGTGGATGGTATGTGGAAGTGGATCCAATACTAGAAGTGAGTTATTCGGTCTCTACTGCATGCTTTCAGTGGCAAGGCAATTAGGCATCAATGATTTTCAAATTTTTGGATACTCCAAAGACATCATTGATTGGGATGGTGGCTAATGCTCGATCATAAATCTATCTCTAGAACCTTGGTTGTCTACTATCATAAATTCCATTTTCTCCTTTCATTCAATAATTTTTATGCATGTTTACAGGTTTTTTAATCTCCAAGCCAATTCATTTTCCAAGAAGAGGATATGTTCAGAGCCAGGTGTGGTTCATCTCTTTCTCCTTCACCATGATGGCACAAAATAGGGCCATGAATTTTTTTCGGATATTCTGATGGAAAGTGTGCTCAACCCCCTCTATCGAGGTATGAGTGGTCCTCCACCATCATCCTCATAAGCAAGGTCAGCATTGTTGGTTTTGCCAACATGTTTTTCGGTTTGGGTGATGGAGATTCTTCAGGAAAGGCACCAGGATGTTGCTCTCTCGGTAAATTATTAGTCTAGCTTCTCCTGTATGATTGTATGTAGGTTGAGTGGATAGTATGGATTTCTTTTAGATTATTTCTTTGTCTTTTCCCTTGTGGGGATCGATCATTTTTTTTCTCGATCCTATCTGAATTCCTAGTTGAACATAGTCATTTCTCTCTGTAATTCCCTTAGATCAGTTCTTAATCCTCTCTTATGATATGTTATGTTTTTTTTCTCTCCATTCATAGCTACGGTTATTTTCAGTGAGGATTTGTTCTTCCTCATCCTAGGTTGTAGGTCTTTTCAACAATTCTGGTATTACCTTTGTTCAATTCAGTCAAAATGATAAAAAAATTCTCTTGTTTTCTCTATGGAAAATAAATAAGAATATTTTGCATAATGTATACTTAATTAGTATTTAGAATTTATTTCCTCATTATGAAAGTAGCTAAGCTCATACTAATAATATACATGGGTACCCGCACGAAGATGGTACCCAAAAAGGATGCAATGGAAGCGCGTGAGCGGAAAAAAGCAAGGGCGGACACACGCATTCAAACATGCGTGCAGGCCCCTGCTTCAGTAATGCCGATCATCCACGTTGGTGATTTGACGTGGAAAAAATGTGCACGCATGCGTTATTAACGTGTACACAAATATATGCGCGCACGCGTCATTAATGTGTGCGCACACCTGTTTTTTTAATAAAAAAAATAGACTGCGCGTTTGTTATCACAATAACAAACCCGCGAGCTTGGAGTGGCGATATAGAGACTCCGCGAGCACGTGTTGGAGCACCGAACAACCTGCTACTTGTTAGTTTTTCAGAATTTTCAATCTGATCTAAGATCTTAACTGATAGAATAACATGTATAGCATATCACTCATGGACACAATAATGCAAGCACACAAGAGACACAGAGTTTCACCGGGGAAAACCAAGAAGGTGAAAAACCATGCAACTTCCTTAGAGATAGATAGAGCAATGATACAACCAAAGTATAAGAGATAGTCTTCTCCTAGCAACTGATCCTCCTCCTCACATGTGCACCACTTTCCGAGTGATGGAAGAGTGAGTAATGAGATGATCAAATAGAGATCTCCCGATCTCTATTTATACTTGTCATGTCCTATCCAACAAACTAACAGGGTCAACTTGTCTAACTCAGTCTAATAAAACATGGTTACATTAATCCAGGCCGACCCCACATTTGGTGGTCTAATAACCCTTTTACCCACATGACTCATACACGGTCAACCCCATCAAGGTGGTCTAATAACCCATCAAGTATAAGTTACAACACTTACAATATAAATGATGACACTTCCGTATAGAGGAATAATAACATCTCTATAGGAATACAAACACTTACGTATAGAAGAATAATAACATCTCTATAGGAATACAATATACATAGGTGAAATACATTCTAAAGTTACATATGCATCAACACTCCCTCTTAACTAGGAAGGTGTTTCTTGACACAGATCTGCTAGCACAAGTCTTCTTTTCTAGATCATCGTCATCGAATCATCGTCCTTGAATCATCGTCATCGTCATCGCTGCTTCTATATCAATCAATCTCTGAATCTACTCGTCATAGGAAGTTCTACAGAGCCAGTCCTTTTTCAAACTGGATGTAGGTCCACGACCTACAGGTCTTCATCATCACTGGCCATATTGTGGAATCTTCAAGACTTATTGCATGCATCACAATGCCACGAAAGAGTATCCTAGCACCATTTATCTACCGAAGCACAACCAACAAGATATCCTAGGTCCACTTACATGTGACTATCACAAAACCTTAAAAGAGTGGCTTAACTAGAAGAACCCTAAAGATCATCTAAGGCCTTTTACAGGACTAGCACAACCTGTCTGGATCTCCAGGACGTATTACATGTGACCCCTCACCACAATGCCTTGAAAGAGCATCCCATGAATTATTACGGGCACACAACCCAACTTATCGAATCTCCCAGGTCTACTTAAATGTGGTCATGGCAATGCCTTGAAAGAGAATCCCAGGACTTATTACGGGCACACAGCCCAACCTATTGGATCTCCCAGGTCTACTTACATGCCATAGGACAATGCCTCGAAAGAGCATCCCAAGATGTTACGAGCACATAGCTCTACCTATCAGATCTCCCAGGTCTACTTATATGTCCTCCCAGAGCAATGCCTCGAAAGAGCATCTCAGGCTGTTATGAGCACAAAGCTCTACCTGTTAGATCTCCCAGGTCTACTTATATGCTCATTTGCACAACCTATCCATGGCCACAGAGTATCAACCTAATACTCACCATACATCTACCTGATGTACATCATCACATGATCAACCTAATCATCATCATTGCATCATCCTGATGCATGTCATATGGAGCAACATCCTGAAACTCATCATCCATGATCATCCTAATCATATAATGCATCCACCTGATGCATACCAAGTATCTACCTGATACATATCATCATACATGATCCACCTGATCATATAATGTATCCACCTGATACATACATAGATACATGATCCACCTGATCACACAATGCATCCACCTGATATATATCAACATACATGATCTACCTAATCATACAACGTATCCACCTGATACATATACAGATACATGGTCCAAGCATCCAACATGATGCATATACATATATATGATCCAATTGATCATAACAAGCATCCAACATGATGCATATACAAATATATCAAGCATCCAACATGATGCATATACATACACATGATCCAACTGATCATGTCCAACATCCAACATGATGCATATATAGAGCAGTAACCAGAGCATCGTCTTGATTCTCATCATCCAGCGCTTACATCCGCAACCATGGAAGGATCCTCCTCTCACCATGTTGGGAATTTATATTGCAAATGTGTCAATCACTTCTTCCTTGAAGTGTCATCAATATGAAGAACACCAAGCCTCTCTCTGAAGTACTCGAACTTCACTCTGGATCGTGGCTTCGTCAACACATCTGCAACCTGTTCATCTGTCGCAACATACATGAGCTTCACTGCTCCTCTCTGCACCATATCCCTAATATAGTGATATTTGATCTCTATGTGCTTCGACCTGTCGTGGAACACCGGGTTCTCAAACAGCTTTACACAACTCTATTTTTCACAAAAGATACCAATAGCCTCTAGCGAGAGATCAAATAACTCAGACAGTAGCTTCTGAAGCCATACTACCTCACAACTAGCTGAACAAGCTGCAACATACTCTGCTTCAGCTGTACTCAGTGCTACACAGGACTGCTTCCTGTTAAACCAAGAGATCACACTTGATCCCATACTGAAGCAGCACCCATATGTGCTCTTCCTATCTGCAGCACTGCCTGCCCAATCTGAATCAACATAACCCTGTAGGTTAAACTTTTGATTCGCATCATACTTGAGCCCATAATCAATTGTACCCTTTAGGTACCTCAGAATATGCTTTACAGTAACCAGGTGAAAACCTCTCGAATCCGTCAGGAACTAGCTCAATGTGTTCACCGCAAAGCAACTCTCTAGTCTTGTGTTCGTTAGGTACATCAAGGACCCAATCATCTAATGATACACGGTGACATCCAACGGATCGGATGAAGCATCACACGGAAGCTTCAAGTTCGATTCCATAGGTGTGGCTACGGCCTTGTAGTCCATCATCCCAAACCTCTTCAAGATCTCTACTGCATACTTCCCTTGTCCAAGGAAGATTCCATCTGCACTCTGCCACACCTCCATGCCTAGAAAATAGCGCATCATCCCCAAGTCCTTCATCTTGAACTCAGCAGCAAGCTTTCTCTTAGTGTTGGCAATCAACCCATCCTCACCTGTTACAAACAAGTCATCCACATACAATAGTAGTATCACAAGATTGCCTTCCTCAACCTTGTAGTAAAGGTTGGAATCTGCTTTACTCTTGGTAAAGCCCAAATTGGATAGAAACTTGTCTATCCTACCATACCAAGTCCTAGGAACTTGCTTCAAGCCATACAAGGATTTCTTCAACCTACACGCATATGACTCCCTATCATATGTCTCAAAACCTAGTGGCTGCTCCACATACACTTCCTCTTTGACTACACCATTCAAGAAAGTTGTCTTGACATCCATCTAGTATATCTTCCATTTCATCACTGCAACCAAAGCAAGTACTGATCTGATGGTAGTGTATCTGGCTACAGGTGCAAAAATATCTTCATAGTCTATTCTTTCTTTCTGGGAGAAGCCACGAGCTACAAATCTCACTTTGTATTTCTCTATGCTACCAACTGTAGCATGCTTGATCTTATAGATCCACTTGGAAGTCACAATAGACTTCCCTTCAGGTCTTGGGACTGCATCCCAAACATCATTCTTCAAGATCGACTAGTACTCCTTTATCATGGCATTCTTCCCAAATCCTAGGAACTTCAATATCTTCAATAGATAGCTTTGTTGTTGGAACAAATGTTGTAGTCCTTCTTTTGTAGGTGATGGTATACGATCTTTCCTCCAAAACAAGTTAAATTGCATGATTAGAAAACATCTCATAGTTTTCAGAACAAATTCTCACACATAAATAAATATGTCATACAGTCATGCAATTATGCAATTATCTTAGCCAGTGCTTCAATACAACATTTATCCATATCATGTAAGTTTCTAGATGCCTTCCAATCTCTACCAGAACATTGTTAAGAGTCTGCAAAACTCCCAACATGTCAGCAAAGAGGTTTCATTCTAGATAAGTAGCAATGGAATGTTGTATAGTGCCATAGGCCACTTACCCATCAAATGCATATTAGTAGTATACTGTTCATTAATGCAATCATTCTAATATGCATAATACACAACCTAAGTCTAGGAACGTAAGTGTATACATCATTGAACAATATTATTTAAACAAAAAAATATGCAAGAAATGAAAATTCAAATACTTATATTTGTTTGGCTTGTAGGGTGGACTCCCTCTCAATACTTGCTTCCTTGTAGGAACTACAGGAGTGTGCTCCCTCTTGATATTTGCTTCCCAGATTACCTGTCTTTGAACTTATATCCATCCTTGATCACTATGCATACTTACTAGTATCATCATTGTGTTATCCTTGAGGTCTCATACATACATACATTAGTATACTATAAAAAACATTATGATTCTAAGTAATCTTAAACATGTATGGTCAAGATCATTTCATACACAGATAATTTATCACAATTCTTTTACTCATGCATATTCCTATTTGACCATAGAACTTTTATGGTTAGTCATATCATCAATCAAAGTAAGAAGCATAATATGCCTAAAACCATGATAAATTTCTAACTTCATAAATAATCATTATCAATCATGCCATGTATACTTATATAAGAGATCCTAACACAAGGTATGATTCTAACCTGATATAGGAAAAACATACCTGGATTAGCATGCTAGCTAGTTATGTCTAACATACCCGCATAATGTCTTCTTGTTCTCTTCAATGACTTGTGCTGGTAACTTGTCGAGATTGCTTGTAATCTTCTTATGTAAGGCCTTAGCCTCATCTCCCTCTGAAACAAGAACTTCTTCACTTATGCAGGTGACCAATCCATTCTCTTCTAGGATTAACCCAATCCACTTGATTTGTAGAAACTGGATCTGGAGCTGGATTAGGGTTTGTCAGGGAAACCCTAAAAATTCAAACTTTGAATTTCAAACTTCTGAACGGATAGAAAGATGCACCTTGATGAGCTGATCAACTTGGTATACTCAGAATTTGAAAAATGCAAAATTTGACCCCTCAAAATTGCCTTTGAAACTTCCAGATTCACTAGAAAGGACCATAAACTAGGGTTTGATAAAGCCCAGCCTTCTTCCCATCCAAAAGGTTCAATCCAAAGCTCTAAACTTTGATTTTTCTGAGGAGTTTCCAGCCATGGTCACATATTTCCAAAATTCCAACTTTCGCAGAAGCCCTAATTTTCCACCTTCCTCATCAAAATCCCAAACTAGGGTTTGATCAAGCCCGACCTTCTGCCCAACCAAAAAATTAGATCTTGGACTCTAAATTTCGATTTTGATGAGGAGCATTCAGTCGTGGTCTCTGATTCAAATAATTTCAACTTTCTCTAAAACCCTAATTTCCCACAGCAATGACAATCCAAAAATGAAGGTGCTCATAAATCAATTCTGTTTGGATAGAAATATGTACCTGATTGTTTCTGGTGAAACTCTGAAATTATGAATCTACAGGGTCAGAAACATTGGCCTATCAAATCCTAACATGTCTTCTTTCCAACCCAATAGGTCTGACCTAAATTGGATTCTCTGAGAGAGAGTTATGCCAAGTGTCGCAACGTGACCTATTTATGGGATAAAATAGGAGAGCGAACTTGTACGATGTGCCACATGTCACTGGTTTAGTTTCAGCCTCTGAAAAACTTACCTGAGAAAGTACAGTCCATTCCCTACCTGTCACTTTTTATGAAATTTCATTTGGAGCTTCCTAGCCCAAGTTATGACCTTTTTCCTAGGTCACATGTTTATGACTCAAATCTGGAAGAGGCATAAACCCTATATTGTATAGATCATAAATCACAAAGTACAACGAAATAGAGGTTGTCCTTTGGACACAAGGTACATGAGGATCGTATCTTCAACCTGTAATATTTTCAGATCCTTAAACCTCTCCGAAATGTATTTATAGCGAAAGTGCTACGATGACTGTTTTTTTCTATATTAAGCCCTAGCTTCACAAATGCAACAAGTGTCATAAATGCCATACCATGCCTTTTTTCAGGCTAGCTCTGAGACCATGTTAGTTTTTCAGAATTTTCAATTTGATATAAGATCTTAACTGAGAGAATAACATGTACAACATATCTACAGCATATCAATCATGGACACAATAATGCAAGCACACAAGAGACACAGAGTTTCACTGGGGAAAACAAAGAAGGTGAAAAACCCTGCAACTTCCTTAGAGATAGATACAGCAATGATACAACCAAAGTACAAGAGATAGTCTTCTCCTAGTAGCTGATCCTCCTCCTCACATGTGCACCCTTTTCCGAGTGATGGAAGAGTGAGTAATGAGATGATCAAATAGAGATCTCCCGATCTCTATTTATACTTGTCCTGTCCTGCCAAATAAACTAACAGGGACGACTTGTTTAAATCAATCTAATAACCCATGGTTACATTAATTTGAGCTGGCCCCACACTTGGTGGTCTAATAACCCTTTTACCCACATTACTCATATAGAACCGACCCCATCAAGGTGGTCTAATAACCCATCAAGTATAAGTTATGACACTTACAATATAAATGACGACACTTCCGTATAGAGGAATAATAACATCTCTATAGGAATACAAACACTTCCATATAGAGGAATAATAACATCTCTATAGGAATGCAATATACATGGGTGAAATACATTCCGAAGTTACATATGCATCAACACTACTCAGCATCAAACTCAACCTCCACTCCATTGCTACTATTTCCTCCGGGTAGGTGCTCAACCAATCAGTTTTTTATTGTTTTTTTTGTTCTGTTTTTTTGTTTTCCATTACAAATTTAAATTAAAAAAAAATTACAATCAATTAAAAAACCAACAAATTGTCATTGTAGATTAAATACACCTAACAAAATTACAAATACACCACAACCATTAGAGGAAACCAATGAAACTGAACCATCAGAAGATAACATCAACATTGGAATGGACAATGAACCTGGTGATGAACCATCGAAAAACCTTGAGGATGAATTACATCAAGATTTAAATGAATTAAGGGTATTAAGCGATGAACTGAAGAGCACCAAGGAACCCTTTTGGGTTTCCCTGGCTACATCATTGAATCCATTAGCACTTCTGATAGCGATATCAAAAATATGAGCCAATACAGGGCTCAAATGAGGGAGCACTATTCCACTGGGATATCCAAAGAACAAATTAAAGACCTCAACATCACGAAAGCACAATTGTACAACAAATTCATAGATCAGAGGACAAGACAGCCTCTAGATGTGAGGAAGAGACAGGTTTGCATGGACTGGTGTATTTACTAGCCATGGAGAGATAACTGGAGAAAGATATGGTTTATGGTGTTTGACAGGCCCCCATGCAATAATTTGGAGGTCCCACAGTATTTTATTAGGAAATTTTGGGCTGAGTTTGAGCTAGGAAACCATGTCAATTATTTTGACATCACTGAGTTTCAGGGTGTCGGTCTTGGCGTTTCCCAAGATCGACCTCAGGCCCGACGCAACCCACTCAGAGGACCTCCTGCACCTAGGAGAATGCCAAACCCCCCTCCTCATCCACCTGGGTTTGATAGCAGACTAGATGAGATTGATGACTCAGTTAGATGTGCCACATGTCATTTGCTTAGACATACCACATTTGTGGCTATGTCTTCACAGATCCGGGAGGACAATGATGAGACACACATAGCTGCACAGTCTATGCGTGGTGGTCGGGACATGCTAGGTATAGGTGGAACCGAGGTAGGGCCATCTTGTTCGACTAGAACAACGACACATCGTTGCTCTCACTGTGGTCATTCTTGCCATGATCCTATGCAGCTGCATGCCACGACAATCTACATGGACCAAGTTAGCTATTTTTTATTTAATGTTCAAGTATTTATTGTATTTTATTTGATATCGTATTTTTTAATATATTTAACTTTGAATTACACATTATTGACTTTATTTTTTTTAATGTATAGTTATTCAAGGCCAAGTCTCCATCCTCCAGGTGGCAGGACATTGGTTCCTTCGACCTAGACCGAGCCATGGGAGTAGCAGAGGAGATTGTGACACCATACACACAAGTAAATTCTTTACTTTGAATAATTAGATTCAGTTATGAGTAATTTGTGTTCAGTAATTACAAATTAATTAGTACTAAGTAACCATTTTTTATATTATCATCGTTTAAAACTAAAATCAAAATCAATAATTCTCACAAAACATTTCTATCATATTATCATCACATTTTACAGTTGTGTTTATCATATTGTCTAAATTATTTGAGAGCTATAAATTCATATAATATAACTACACAAAAATGAAACCTTATAAAACATGAAAACCTAAGAAAACTAGACATGTGTTCATGTTCACTTTAGGCATCCTTTGCTTCTCCATTTTCAACTTCTTTCATTTATGATGCTACTTGTGCTTATTCTATGTCTTCATAGTCACCAAAATCCTGTTACACTGCAAAGTCTTTTGGACAAATACCATTCATAGAACCTATGGAAACCATAAGGTGTAATGTTATGAGGCATTTCTAAATCTGTAGCCAACTTCTCTAACCTTTCATTCTGTGCTGCCATTCTATTTTCCATATCCAAAATCCTAGCCAATTGGTCTTCATGATGACTACATATACTTTGATTAGTGTGCAAAATTACCTCTTGTAAGGTGTTCATCTGTGGTGATAAGCACCTGAGGACATTGTGAAGCTCTATAAATCCATAATGAACACACTCATCATTTTGGTTGTTTTCTTCCATAGTACCAACATAAAGTACAAGAGAAGGGTGCTTGGATAAATAACCTAAATTGCAAATAATTTTCGTAAGTCTCCATTGAGATCACCTAGATAATAAACCAAAAAAGGATTTCCTAAAAAACAAGAGTTCAAGCTTTCATCCACAAACCAACACTTCCAATTAAAATAATCATGTCATAGTCTAATTCTTAACAAAGAAAAAAACCAAACAAAAGTATTCCCATCATTTTCACTACCCAACAACATTCACCACCACCCCTACAAATTATGAAGTAACCCATAACCAAATTTTGGCTCAACCCAACTTACCATATGATGAAGTTTCTTGGCATTAATAGCCAGAGATATCCTACACACACCAAGATTTTCCATCCAAACCAAATTAAAACTCCTACTACAGAATAATCCAAGTTCAAGTGTGCATTTATTACTTGAATGAGGAGGGCTTAAAATAGATCTCCTCGACCACATCCATTTCCATTTATCACATAAATACCAGTAAGAGTGATTGCTAATTTATTTCATGAAGGAATTAAGTGAGTTATAACACTCCTTTTTCCAATTTAACCATCACATTCACCATGGTTTATGTAAATTTGGTATCACATGAACAAAGAATATGAAAATATTCAATAAATTCAAACTTTGTAGCTATACCATTAATACCTCTAATGATTATAGAAATGGGAGAGAAATTTCCAAAATCTGTCATTCTTACTTAACCAATGATGAGAGAAGAGTCCCCAAAAATCAAAACATTCCTAATCTCTAAATTCTTCAAAATGACCATTCCTTGATACAAGGAAAGAACTCTTTCAAAATCTGGGTAAGGCATTTCTTACCATGTCAACACTTCAAGCATAAATTGTTAATCTTCTTTGCCACATTATTTTCAACGAATGACCATAGAATGGGTCATGTGTTCCTACCATGGGCCCAATCCATTGTGGGTCAAAGGACACGATCCCCACAACCATGTTCTTTACCAAGTATTGAACAAATGGAATGCACCAATACAATAAAAACTTTATATAATATCCAAAGCCCATCAAACTAGCACATATGTGGCTACAATGCCTACGGACATTTTCCATTACAGCTGGCGGGCATTTTTTGAAGGAACAAGAATTCCTTACTAAGTAAATAACCAGTACAAGTAACGTAAAAAAGCCATAAATGACTTGTAGTAAAGTAAAAGATGAATAATATGATGGATGATAATGGTTACATAGTTTTGGGGCTTTTATAGGCCCGTCATGTACCTTTTTGACAAAAGGTCATGACTATTGATAATTGTTTAATTAATAAATTAATATTAATATTTAATATTAATTTATTATTATTTGTTGTTACATTAATTAATAAATTAATATTAATATTTATTATTAATTTATTATTATTTTGTTGTTGCATTTTTACTCCTTTGTCATTAATGGCTCGTCATCAATGACAACCATATTCAACATTGTTTTACTTTGTGGTTGAAGATACCCCCTGCACTTATTGCCCATACGTGCTTATCTCTGTTGTTGTTATTGTGGTGATTGATTTAAAGCTCTAATTGTTGTGTGTTTTAGTGTGGATCCTTGAGTCATTGATGTCATTTGTAGATTGGTGGAACCTAGTTTTTGAATAGAAGAAATGATTGATAAGCCAAAGAAAAATAATTAACTCTACCATATCACAACGTTAATTCGCATAGTATATTTGGGCTCTAATCCAATTCATAGTGATACTACAATCAATCAACAAATCAATTACTAATTGACCCACAATACTCTTTGCTTACACCTAAATCACCTTGCCATTTCATCTCCTAAGTCTACCTACCCTACCAAATTGGTATACTTGGCACACTTCCATCCTAAACAAACCATCTCACCTGGTGCAAATGTATATCAGAGATGAGTTGTCATATCAGATATACATTTAAACCTATTGGTGGTATAATCATATCAAATTTGGATTAACATTTAAACCTATAAGACAATCACCTATAACTCCCATAAAAAGGTAATCATTAGCTTATGTGATCATCTACTCCATATTGTTGGATACTATACTTTTACCACTATTAAGGAAGTAATTGGATGTCTCTAGTAATCATCTAACTTGAATCTAAATTAATTGTAGTCATTTTTTTTAAGTACTACCATTATCATTCTCATTAGAATTGAGTTTAATATTGTTAATATTGTTTTTATAAATTCAATCTAAATATTGTAGTGTTCGCATAAGTGTCCATAGGATCCAACAACCAGCCATCCCCAATGGGGATCAGCAGATCTCCACATGTGCAGGTATCGTGTTTATTAAAGTATAAATTTAATTTCAAATATGAAAACTTGTCTGTGTATATTTATATTTTTCTATATTAAACTATGAGGTTATAAATGTGTATGCAGGTGCGAGCACCTCGGCCTGCCAGTGCCACTATCTCTCCCTCCCCAGCCTTTCATCCACCGTATATGCTAGTTTTATCCCCTGGCATACATTCCCCCTTCCATGCATCCCTCCCCACCCCCTTCCATCCAGCCCCCCCCTATCTAGAACCACACTTCCATCCAACTCCCCCTTTCGTTTCATATCCTGTGTCCCATCGACCTATCCCAACCTTTCCACCACCTCCATTACAATTTCCCATGTTTGCACCCTCTCCCATCCGACCATGATATACCATCCATCCACAATCACCCATCCCTCCACCGCAACACAGACCTCTCCCCCCCGCCACATTCCCCCACCACACTCGATTCCCATTCCACGATGGCCCCATCCATATTACAGCCAGTTGGGGTTTATCACCCTAGACATGCATCTCCACTTCACCCACTGTCACCTACCCAAATTTTGAGAAATAATATTTTATTTGCAAAATACTTTATGTTAAATTATAATTACAAAGTTTTGTAATTATGACCAATTTTGGTCAAGGATGATTGTAATTACTGGTTATTATTATTTAATAAATTAAAATAGGAGACAAACACCCAAGGGAACTGTTAAATGAGCGTTCACTGACCCACTAAGAGAAATGGAAGCTATTAGAAGGTATGGGACAGATGGCAGCATTTTCACTCCACCACTAGCTGTTGGCTATGGGACAACTACCCCTAAATTTGTGGCATTATCCCCCAGGTGGGTGGAAGAGAGCATGCAGCTCATTAATGACCAGTTAACCACTAAAAGGCCTAGGAAGCCTAGATAAGGCAATTCGAATTGGGCAAGCAGCCTATAATATTTTCTGCAGAAATATTCCTCAAGTGCATCAAGTGATCACTGAGAGATTTGAATAGGGAGGCTATGTGAGAGTGCAACTATGAGTCTATTTGTTATACTGAGAAGGAAAACCAAAGGTGCTGGTGTAGGTCTCTTTGACTGCTGAGTCTTTATGACTAGATAATCTATATTCTACTGCAAGTTGATGTACTAAGGCTTCTACAGAATCTTCCTCCTGGTGGTTCAGTGAATAGGCTCGGGTGTCCTAAGGCAAGTAACTTGGCTGTCTTCAGGAATAGGTTCCTTGGGCTGTTTGTTCCTCCTACAGTCAACCAGGTTCTACTGTTCTTACTTTTGTTTACATTTAAATGTTTTATGCATGGTAGAATTATTAATTACAAGTATACAGAAAGAACTAATTCATTTTCTGATTTAAAGATGTTTTGTTTTAAGAATGATCACGTAAATTAAATGAATGATTTAATTATTTTCTGTATTTTTCCCATACTATTATTTGTATAGTACTCTAGTACAGAAAAGAAAAATTAATAGAGATGAGTGATAGGTAGAATGGCATTTGAATGAAAAGATGAATACAATAGTGCTCTTGTTAAATTCTGTCATTTCAATCATATATTTAAAACATAGGAAATATTACAGTATAGCATAAATAGATGCATAGCATTCATATATTTCTTAAATAAAAGAAAAACACATTTTGTTTCTGCACATATCCATACTTTTCATTTCATCTCCATCTATTTCAGATAATTAACAATATTAAAGATTTCATGTTGTCAAGCACTTCATACTCTAAGAATTATATAACAGCTGCAAAAACTATCCTCTATAACAGAGTGTTATTTGCAGCTAATAAGTAAAACACTTATTAATGTTTTCATCACTATTTATCACATTTAGATTAATGTAGATTTCAATATCAGATGCAAGTACTGTCATTGTAAAAACCAAAACCCTAAGTTATCACAAAACCTAGAATCTAAATGTTTATTTAGTACATAGTTTATAAACTTCTCATCAAACCATTCATGGCCAACATTAGACATTTATTTCTGAGGTTATAACAATTATGAACTTCCAAACCCTAACTAACATTTTATATAACCATACCATCTTTTAAACATATCGAGACTACTAACAAGACATTAAGCATCACTTAGCAGAAAGCACGATTCAGTATCAATGTCTAACAATAGCTCACAACCCTAGCAAGAAAACATACACAGTGTAGAAACATTCACATGTACAACTTAAGGTCCAATTTGTGGGTTCAACTTCTCTGTACAAGCAAGGTTTCCAACAAAAACTACAGGTAGGGTTTCATTCTTTGAAACAAAATAGAACCTTGTGGCAATAGCCATTTCGAAAACATATAAACAGACCGAACTTTATCTCATCACAATTCCAAAACATAAATATCAACAACGATAACGAAGTACAGGAAACAACTATCTACAATTATGCAAACCATAACTCTCAGCTAAAGACAACTAGCATTGTTTGGAATCACAACAACAGTTATACAATTGTTTTCTCAACCATTGTTTTCAACAAAATATTTCATTTCAAACAAGCCATTGTTTTACAAAAAAAGGTGAACCCTCGGCTCTTGATTCACATTCAAAACTATAAATAAAACTTTAAAAGAGTTTACATTTCAGACTTTTCACGATTCCAACATTACACAGGGTCTATCCCTTATCAACCAGAAAACTAAAACAAGTTCAAGGTTCCACAAAAATACAGAGGGTTTAACCCTTAACAAATAGCAGTACAAACACAAGATCGAAGTTCTTTTCAAAACAATGCAGCTAGGCATCACAAAGATGAATAGCAATGTAAACAACTGAGGGTTATCCTCTTTATGACATGGAGCAAAATAAACATTAAAGCTTAACACTCGGCCATCACCCGATTAATGTCGAATATTTCCAACTCTCGGCACACAGTAATCACCAACAAAACCATGCCAAAGGCACCTACGAGGTTTCAAGAGCCACTGGGGCTTACCAGGAAGTGGATGCACTATCTCCATTCCAAATCTTTTGCTTAGCAACCTCCTACGAAGTGGGTACCTGCCAAAACACAGTTTGAAGGGTTAAAACAAGAAAACATGAATATAAAAATAAGCATCACAATATTGCCTTCACTATCATAAAACACTTACCCTTAGAAACGAAGATCCTAAACATTGACACACTACATCAACAAAACAACAAAGGATGATTGCATTTGACAGCAACCACACGCTAAACACAGAAGACCATTTCACAAACTGGAGGATCGAACCCCAGTTCAAATTACATTCAATACACTGAAGGACAAAGCTTATATGTCTCATATATTAGCCATATAAATTATTAATGATTTGATAAATGGAGACCATAGATATAGTTAGGATTTTATTTATGCTTGCTGTTAGTTTAGAGCATAGATACTATGTACATTATATGTTTCACATATTAGCTTTATATTGTAATCAATTGAGAAGAGTAAGACTATAAGTATAGTTCACATGCAAATTATAATGTTAAATCATAGCATAAACACCATATTCACAATATATTTCATATGTTAGCCATGTATTGCAAATGATAAATGTAATACTATAAGTATAGTCTAAGTGGTGACGATATACACTCTAATGCTAAGTTCATAGCACAAGCACTAGTCATTATACTTTTCATATATTAACTATGTAATGATAATCAAATGATAAATTCGGGACTTAGAATA
Source organism: Larix kaempferi (assembly GCA_027924585.1). NCBI lineage: Eukaryota > Viridiplantae > Streptophyta > Pinopsida > Pinales > Pinaceae > Larix > Larix kaempferi. Next base: position 8,486,427 of record BSBM01000019.1, read on the forward strand.
GTCTAGTTCTGTAGATGCAAAACGTAATGATAGTTCAATAGTATAAACACTATTTCTACAAGCTTTCTAGTAGAATTACCAATGGATATTGGTATCACTATTTTGATATTAATGACAATAGTCATATGATAATAAACGTAGCATTATAAAAACAATTGGACGACGTGAATTTGTAACACTAAAGAGTTTTGTAAGTCAGCACATAAACTAGAATTGGAACCAAAATATCCATACCTCCAGTAATTTGTTTCACAAGGAAGTACTTACATTTTAATATTACATTAACGATGAATTGAAAGACACATGTACTCTTAGCACATGTTTGTCATAGAAATTCTCACCTACGGTCTGCACATGGAAACAGGATTCAAATTCCTTAGCTAAACGTAGCTAAGTAAACCCAGGGTACCTCATAGGACCCCCCGATTGTTTTCACGATGAGATTGACTAGTTTATGAAATTCTCATTCAATTTTAACGAAAATTACTATATGCATATAATTTCATCATTTAACTGATTGTTCTAAATGTCCCAGGGTGGCATTGCTGAGAGACTTGGAGCACGGAGGAGAGAGACCCCCTCAGGACTTACATCCTCGCATGCAGTGAGTTATTTAAGATTTGAAAACTATTTTTATTTTTAAATTATGTTTTATACTTGTGTAATTGCAAGGAAAAGTTGACATATTATTTTGTTGTTTCAGGGATCAAGGGGACGTGTTCCAAGTCGCCAGAAGAACCCAACTTCCTCTATCATGAAGAAGAGGAAGATCGATTTTGGAGATGCACCTGGGAGCTCTCAGGGTGGGTGGGAGGATTGAGAGACCCTCCTATGTACACTATCCACAATGTGGCATTTTGGGCACAAGTTGCCATATTTTGTATAGGGAATGAGTTGCCATTATATAGATATTGGGAATGATGTTCCATTTTTCCAAAAAGTGTACATGATTAGATCATTTTTGCATATTAATAGATGGATATTCACTTGTCTATATGACTTTGTCTTTGATTACATTTTGGCATAGATGATTTTGTCTTCAATAGCAATGTTATGGAAAAGTTTTCACATACATATAGATGTTATTTCTAGACACCAAGTGACCTCAATATGAGACCCTTGTATTTGAACGGGTCTTCAATCTTACACTTTTTCACACATCAAGCTAATGGATCAAGGTAGTTATTGAGTGTAAAATGCAAATGCATTTTGGCATAGTTTGCAGTGTGTATAAAATCATTCTCTCGTATACTTATTACATCGCATTAAAGTGTAAAATGCAAACCTATATAGCAATAGTTTGCATTGTGCATGTTCTAAGAATAAGAAAGTAAAAAAGGAACAATAAAATTCCCTAAACAATGAGATGAATGTCTCACTCATATCACACTATAATGTATTTTATTAGCTTAGAAATTTCACAATGAATGTTTATGGTTCTAGGAATGAACTCAAGAACAACTCATTCATTCATTATTTAAAAAAAAATACTTTTTCCAAACACACAAATTATTTGTACACATTTCGAATTTTGTCTTTTCCAAAGAATTAATGAAGATGCCATTACCATTCTCATATGTATTATAGTAGACCAAATACTAGATTTCCTTTCATTATATCTTCTCCTTATGAAAATGATGCAGCATTTCAATAATCTTGGACCTGCCATGATAAGCTAGATTATTTGTCAATTTGATGGAAATCTGGCTATCACATTTGATGGTTGTTGTTTCTCCTTAGCCATGAACTCACTACCCGATCTAGTTGATTTAACATAATTTAGACTTCCCACCAACTCTAGATACAAAGTGTCATTCATCTTTTTTGTTTCATCTTCACTATTGAGCTTCACATTTTGTTCTAATACACTAGCTTGCATTTATTCATATTGAAACTCATGATGATCTCATTTGTATAGTTGCTTTGTGTGATCAACTACACAACATCATCCCTGCATACTTCTTCAAGGCCTAAATAATAATAAAACTCCCCAAGGTCCTTCATCTCAAATTCCTATGAAAAGCTTCTTTTCATTTCTTCAATGAACATAGTAGCACTTCCTTTTATGATTAGATCATCAGCATATAAAGAAATAAAAGAAATAGACCCATATTCATCCTTCTTGATATACCAATGAGGGTCACTTTTACTTCTTATCAAACCTTGCTCAAAGATGAATGTATCAATATTCACATATCATGACCTAGGTGTTTTTCTTATCCCATATAATGCAGTCTCAAACATGCAAACACAATTTTTATGTCCTGCTTTAGGAAAAGAGGATGTTCATGTTCTTGCTTCACAAAGAGGATGTTCATGTTGTTGCTTCGTAAAACCTTCTTGCTGGACAAGATAAATTTATTCCTTTATTTCTCCATTCAAAAATGCATAATGAACATTCAACTAATGCAACTTCCAATCATACTTGATAGGAAATGCAATCATGATTCTAATGGTGTTCATTTTTATTACAGGTGCAAAAGTATCCTCATAATCTATCCTTTTTTTCTTGAATAACTCTTGCTTACCAATTTAGCTTTATATTTGTCTATTCTACCATCACCATTGAATCTAGAATTGAATGGATACAATTATTTATACTATATGTTCTATGGGGGTACACTGAGAATGTAATAATAGTATTTGTTATAGTAAATTTTGTTCACATACAACATACACACATCGAGCAAATTCACATACACACATACACACAACATCCAACATACACATCAATATGTCACTTCAAATCAGCCTTCTAAACTTAGTTATTAATGCATGCCTATTAATTTGTCAATGACAATAGAAAAAACAAGGAAAAGTCAAAAGTCATTAATATATCAGTACAACAATGCAACACATAGTATTCATAAGCAAATTGAATAGTCCATGAAAAGAAAATTTAATGCATCTATTTTAGTTTTTGCAAAAGATACAAGAAAAATATGATTAAGTTCTATTTATCCATTATGTCAATGAATGATAGTGTACAGGAAACTGCATAATTTGATAACAAAAAAAACAACTTGTCAAATTAGTGCAAAAATAACCCAAGTTTCAGATCTATGCCTATTAGTTTTTCAATGGAAAAGACAAAAATTAAGGAAATTCAAATATGGTTAATATGTCATTAGGGAAAAGCAACACAAAGTATGTAGAAGGGAATTGGATATGTTGAAAAGAAAATGTAATTTAGCTATCTTAGCTTTTGCAAATGACAATAGAAAAAAAAATTAATTAAGTTCCATGTATCCATTATGTCAATGAACATAAGTTTGAAGGAAATTGCATAGTTTAATATCAAAGAAAACAAATTCTCAAATCAAGTAAGAACACTAAGACTGAATTATTATAGGTCCAGATCCTTTGAAATCCTCAAAATGTCCCTGAATGGCTTTGGGGTGCCTAGAAAAAATGACCGTAGAACCAAAATCATGACTCCGGTAGTGAATCCGTCGATTCCAATGGATTCCGAATGTCGGGTTTCAGCTAGGGCCCCCCCCCCCACACTGTGTCTCCAACACCCTGAAACAGTTCCAATGTGCCATCTTCGGATCTAGGGTTTTTCTCAGTGAAGGCCATTCCAATTTTGCTCAAGGGGGCCATTTCTCATCCAAAGGCTCTAGGGCATGCATGGCCACCATGGACATGTCCACAATGGAAATACGCACCTGTGGGACCCGACGGAATCCAAGTCCACTTGCCAGTTTGTGTTCCATGGCCATGAAGCAAATCCTCAAAGTGTCCTTGAATGACCCCATGGTGCCCAAATAAAATTCTCCTTGCACCCAAACCGTGACTCCGATCGCGAATCCTTCGATTCCTATGGATCTGGGACACTTCGTTTTCGCTAGGACACCCCCACACCGTGCCTTGAACTCTCAGAAATGGCTCTATTGTGCCATCTTCAGAGCTAGGGTTTTTCTCAACAAGGGCCATGCCAATGTTTCTCAAGGGAGTCATTTCTCATCCGAAGACTGCTAGGGTTTCGCTTGCTATTTTGGGTTCCGTGGACTGGTGTTGACTCAAACCCAGTCGACAGGGGTCCCACTAACTGTCAACACAAATCCCAACCCTCCTGAGCACCAGCCTGGACAGGGTTTATCCCACCCAGCAACACCTGCAGAGCAGATGAGGTCTCACCCGAGGCGTCCAAGAAGAGCAGACGGAACCATGTTTCCGCCGAATGAAAGAGGATGGTTGCAGCTTATGATACGTAACTTATGGCAACACTAGAACAGAGATCTTTAAGCATTAAACACAATTTTAAAGCAATATTCAACTAATACATCCATCATTGCAACAACAGTAATTGTAAAGCAAGTATCGCATCAAGGAAACATGACATTAGTTGCATAGAGCGACATCACATGAACAGATTGAACACAGAGATTGTACCAAAATAGCTTCATCATATTATCATTATCAACCTAGATACAATGTCTCTGCAAAAACTAGATCTCTGCAATAACTCTTAACATCATAACATACCCGGAAATCATACAACCAACATCAGAGCTTCATCTTGCTTTCCTCTTTTTCGTTCTCGTCTCAACACTTACAATTCTTATCTATATATAGGATTCCTCCTTACAACTCTTGTCCACTTACTACTGACTTCCTAACTGACCCTATGGACAAATGACCCAATGTCTAACTGACCTAGTACAAAAATGAGCAAAAATCCACATGATGCGGTATAACTTACTCAACAGTACATAATATGTGGTCCAATGACACAAAACCCGCAATCCACAGTACAACTAACCCAAAATGCATAAAATAATCTTTCGCTCGTCGCCTTTCATGCCATCTTCTACCTTGTCGCAGCATCGGAGATGCTGCGATAGCACTCTACCAAACCGCCTACCAACAGCCCCCCAACACAATCTTGTGGCTCGCCCTCGAGCCACGTCAACAGGATACAGTGTACTCTGTCGTCTTTACTCTACTAGGGCTGAACTCTAGCTCGGTGACTATTCTTGCTATCTGGATCTTGCAATGTTATTCTGCTCCTTCTAGTGCCCTAATCGTCTACTCGCTGTCATGTGCTTCTTACCCAAAAGTGGACTCTTCCCATCTTATTGTGGTGGGCCTTGCAAACTCATCCTTCAGTCTCGAGAGACCAATTGGAGACAGAGAGGAATTGTGGAAGCAATGCCAAGGTGTAAATAGGCTAGCGATTCTGGCACATCTGTTTCACACCAGTAAGCATACGTTACAGGGACCCGGGGCAGACAACCCCTCCCTTTGGTGTGGTCGCAAGGACCATGAAAATTTGAACCATCACCAACTGCCTAGACATCCCAGATGAGACTTCATGCTTGTGGCACCAGAGTGTCCGAAACGCCGCTTTCTCTAACCGCTCATGGACACTCGTGGTTCGAGCCCTCAGCGCACCGGGAGTGCCACCCCTTGAAATAAAATGGATCATTTCCACAACCTCCTTGGAATTACTAGCTTAACAAAATTCCAGAGCCTTTCGTAGCATAACCCCTCTTAACTAAAACAACCTCTCGGTTCTTACTCTCCTCGGTTCCTTTATTTATACAACCCACTCTGTCATCCATCTACGTCAACAAGCCATTGCACCACCTGCTCGAACCCCAGGGTAATCATAATTCATCATCATTTCGTGTGATGATTATCCGAACGACGGAGATATCATACCTTTTCCTGGTTTCCTTCCTGCAAAAATGTGTGAAGCATTTCTTTAGCCATTCTAGCATGATGGATGCTTCATGCCAACCATGCGGACTAGCCTAGCAAGTGCCATCGGCCATACTGCCTCAGTGTATCCCTAAGCCCAAACGTGCATTCTTCTAACACGATCAAAATCGACTAGTGATCATATCCGTCAAACAGGGAAAAGTCCCATCTGCATCATGATTTCGGATGTGACCCAAGTGCAACACTCCTAGGTGTTGCAAACCACTCCAAACTTGCGGTAGAAGCCTCCCTACTTCTGCAGTTCATCCATGTTGGTGCACCATCCTACCACCAATCAATCTCTTGTTGTTATTGTTTATTTTTTTTTCCCGATGTGATTCAGGAATTGCGTTGTTCCAAGCCCAACTGATAGGGCTTCCATCTATGACCATTCACCAGTTTTGGGAGTATTGCCTTTTCCATTTGTTGTAGATGGACCGCGCCTCCTGAAGTAATACTGCTGATGCGATATGGACCAAGCCAATGCATTTGCAACTTTCCTGGATGTTTCATAAACTTATTGTCGTACAACAAAACCAAGTCACCCTGCTGAAACTGTTTATTTTTTATGTGTCGATCATGCCATGCCTTCTGATGATCCTTCTCTACCCCTTGGTGGAACCCGGTAATGAAACGATCTTCCTCCAACTGCACCAACTGCTCTAGACATTAAGCTAGTATCGATGCATCATCCAGGCCTGTTGCAGCCGCAATGCGCAAACTCGGGACATTATACTCCATGGTCATAATTGCTTCTTGTCCATACACCAACTTAAATGGTGTCTGTCTTGTCAGTCGTTTACATGTGGTGTGATAGGCCCAGAATACTATTGGGATTTTGAGATCCCAGTCATCGCGGTTCATATTGCACACCTTGTTCATTGCATGCTCCAATACCTTGTTGAAGGCTTCCACCGTGCCATTCGCCTACGGATGATAGGGTGTACTCTTCTTATGCTATATCTGCAACTCCTCCATCAATGCGTTGATGGTGCGATTGAGAAAGTGGCTTCCTTTATCTCTCAACAATATCTTTGGACAGCTGAAGCGAATGATGATGTTGTCAAACAAGAATCGCGTCACCATTGTTGCGGAACAATCAAGTACTGGTGCCGCCTCTGCCCATCGAGTAAAATACTCTATTACTGTGATAATATAGCGTGCACCCGTGCGCTTCCCTGGTGGATTGATCGATCCTACAAAATCCGCTGCCCATTTGTCAAACGTCTGCAATGTCAACTAAGGCATGAGTGGCATCTCATCGCGTCGGGATGGTTTTCCAATTTGTTGACAGACATCACAAGACCGTGCATAGTCTATCGCATTATTATGTAGTGTGGGCCACCATATCTCAGCACGCAACGCTTTCCTAGCAGTCTCCCTACCGCCATAGTGTCCTCCGGCTACTCCTCCATGCGCTTCCACTAATATCTACGCTTGCTGGTGTGGAACGACGCATCTGTGCAATACCTCATTGGTGCCCATTTTGTATAACTCTCCTGTAATTAGCTGGAAGTCTGCAACTTTGACTACCAACTGCTTCTTCTGATTGGTGGTGAACTCATCTAGTGCAGTACCCGTTGTCAGAAGCTGAATTATTTCTGCAAAGTAACCATCCGCAACCTCAAGCCGAAACAGTTGAGCATCTGGTAAACCATCTTCAATGTTGTTTGGCTCTTCTCCTGTATCAATCCGCGAGAGATGATTAGGAACGGCATTCAACCTACCTAGCTTCACAATAACTTCAAAATCAAACTCCTAAAAAAAGAAGTAGCCAACGGCATATCTTCCCCCTCAACACAAGTTTATTGACTAGGTATTTCAACGTGGAATGGTCGGTGAACCTTTTAAAGTGTCCTCCCGACAAATAGTGCCTGAAATTCTGCAGCGTGTAGACCATTTCTAGACCTTCCCTCTCAGTGGTAGTGCAATTTCTTTCTGCAGATGAAAAATTCCGACTTGCAAAAGCAATAGGATGATCAAGGTCACCTTCCCCTAGTTGAGCCAATACGATGCCCAACGCAATCGATGAGGCATCAACATGGACATGGAATTCTTTACTCCAGTCTAGAAATGCCAATATCGATGCCAATGCCATCTTCGCCTTTAATGCTTCAAAGTTGTCTTGACATTCTGGGATCCATTGGAACGCCGCATCCTTCTTCAACAACTTCTCCATAGGGGCAGTAATTGCAGCATAACCCCTGATGAACTTGCGATAATACCTTGCATGCCCCAATGTCACCCGTAACTACTTGACAGTAGTCGGTGGTGTCAAACTCAGAATAAGCGCAATCTTTGTTGGGTCAACCAACAATCCTTGCTTACATACAATACGACCCAACAGTATGCCAAATGGTGCACAAAAGATGCATTTTTTTAAATTCAACAATATCTGGTGCTGGTGGCATCGCTCCAACATCAACCGCATATTCACAAGATGATCGCGGACCAACCCGTAAACCATCCAATCATCCATGTAGACTTGTAAAAACTTCTGAATGAAATCTTTGAATGCGGCGACGACAACCCGCAAAAATATCACAAGCGCATTCTTCAAACCAAACGGCATTATAGTGTATTGATAGAATCCCCATTCAGTAATGAAAGTTGTCTTATGGTGATCTTCTTTGGCAATGCGGATCTGATGATAGCCAGAGAAACCATCTGTGAAAGTGTACATCTCCTGGCCACCCACACCTTCAAGCACTTCATCCGTAAATGGAGTGGGGAATGGATCATGCAAACATGCATCATTTAGCTTTCTGAGGTCAACGCAAATGTGCACTTCACCAGTATTCTTATCCTGCACCACCATAGGGCTAATCCATTTCGACTCCTCGACTGGTTCGATGATGCCAACATCTAGCATGAGATCAAGTTCTGCTTTGACCTTTTCCTTATGTCACAGATTTAGCTGATAGGGTCGCTGCCAGACTGGCTTAGCATCAGGTTTCAATGGAATCTTCATCTTCCCTAAGTCACCCAGAATCCCCTTCATATCATAAAATTTCGTGGGAAATAAGTCTTGAAACTCATGGAGCAAATCGATGATCTTGCTCATCATCTTGTTGTCCCAATAGTCCCCAACATTTGTGAACTTCAGAGTGTCCTCTGTTCCAATGTTAATCTTTCGAAGCTTCAGAGGCTGACTGAACGAATTACTTGATGCATCAGGTGGTACCACATCGCGACTTCCTTCGGAATCTGGGATACTCACATTCCGTGGATCATCACCTTCTTCTGGCCCACCACTAATATTGAAGCATTCCATGAGAGACTGCATCTGGCAGTGCATGTGCGGATCCATAGGATATGCCACAGGGACAACCTGTATAATTACATCACGAATGAGCTGTAATGCAATATTAACCTTTGGATCGGCATCCACAAAACTGAATGTATTGGTAAAACACACTGTGAGTTCCAACCAGGTAGAAATTTCCCCTCGCAACCCAGCTGCAGTATACCAAAGTATGGATAAAAGCATGGACCCACTCATCTTTCAGTCGCGATACCCATAGCCGCTGACATTCCATTAAATGACCACCAAGATAAGTCCACCCATCATACTTCCCAGTGTGGTAAACCTCAGTATCACCAAAGGGTACCATCATCAATCTTCGGCATTTCGACCATCCATCAATTGATGCCTTGTGTGTTTCCCACTAGCGTGCTGGAGCAGCCTTCAATGCTTCATTCAACGCCAGCAATCACTGTGGTTCAGAAATTCTTTCTTTGAACTCCATCAAAAAGTCAGATAAGCCAAGTAGTCCTTCATAGATTGGTAGTGTAACCGTTTCAGTCATGACGCGGCATAATGACTGTGTAACCAATTCACACTTACGGAGCGACACTTCATGCAAGCGATTCTTCCAATATTCCAGCGCATCATCAGAGTTGGAAGACACAAAGTTGTCACTGCACCATCCCAGCTCACCGTTGGAAGTTGGATGTATATAATATTCAGAAATATTGAATGCATGGTCCCATTCGTTGGGATCATTGTCCTTGACTGGCTCTATGTAGCGGCATCCTTCAGCTGGATCCAACGGGGTGATAAATCTTATATCACGATTTTAAAAGGTCATCATCCGTCGCTTGAAGTTGATTACAGCTCCACTATCATTAGCCCATCCAATCTTCAATAGCACAGGATAGGAACTGCCGCCTTCGACAACTTCTATGACATCAAATTCAGCATAGGTTTTCATACCCTCGATATCTACCACCAGCCGTGAAACTCGCCCAATGGGTGTTACTTTCGCATGGTTAGCCAATCGGAGCTGTACAGGATACCATCTCAATGGGGGGCTCCCCATCTTCTGCCAAGCCTGCTTGGTCAAGATGTTGACGTTCGAACTAAGATCCAGAATAATTGAATCAACATCATAGTCGCCAATTTGAATATTCATCCGCATCTCCTTACCCATCTTCCGTCGTTGCAAGGAATTAACCGCAAGCTCTTGTCGATCCTGGGTTGGTCATCGCAACAAGGATTCAATTATAGCAAGAGCGTCGAGATCTTTTTCCAGGGACAAACAATGTTCCAAAAATTCTCGAAGTGTGCTCAACCACCACGACGGGCTAACCTCCAAAGGAGCATCAAAAGTAGAGGGCATGTCATACATGATAGCTTTACCTCGGTCTTTTCCTAATGTGCATTGTGCCTGAAGAAACGTCTCCCGTTTTGCATCAAGGTCAAATGATACCATATTTTGTCCAGCTAACCAGATCATTGAGCTGTCTTCTCCGGTTGTCGTTCCTCCTCGATTGACCACAACAAAGGAAGCATCTTGCGGTCTTGGTTCGGCAGAAATTGTCATGATGTTCGCACCCTACGGCTTATTCGGTGGCACATTCCTCGGTTGATTTACATTTTGATTTATGTTCTGATTCAGCCGTGGATTCTGGTTTTGTGCTGGCTGTTGTACTTGGTTCTAGCCAGGCTGCGATATCTGGGGTTGATTCTGCAATTGTGGAATATTCCCTGCCTGCCATCATGCAATCAACTGTGGACAATTCTCAACTGTATGATCATTAACAAAACAGAACGTACACTGGCTCTGCAGTAGTGGGCAGTCTCGCTGATAATGTCCCCATACCGCACAATGATAGCATTAAATAGGTACACGACCACCTCGTCATCCTCCACGACCAAATCCTCTGTCACATCCTCCTCGGTATCCTCCCCGAAATCCTCCCTGCTGCTGGTACTATGGTTGATTAAATTGTTGTTGCATTGGTGCCGGTTGGATCCCTTGCCCTTGTTGTGCATACTGCAGTTGCTGTACAAACTATGGTTGTTGTGGAGCCATCTGCATTGGAGCATATTACAGTACGAACTGTGGCTATTGCTTCTGCTGCTATGGTACAAACTGCATCTGCGGTTGAGGTAGTGGCTGGGCTACCTACGGTTGCGGATGTTGTACAGCATGTTGATCATCCTTTACATAGAATGCGTCACACATTCTCTCTTGTAGCAACCCATATGCATGTCAATCCTTGTCGTCGTGACCCACAAATTTGCAGGATGTAAAATAAAGATTCCTCGGGGTGGTGACCATTTTTTGCATATATGGGTAATTGTCATGGTTGTGCCCATACACATGGCAGACGCAACACCACGGCATGCTACCACCATTCAGCGGATTTGGTACTCTTGAAACCAAATAATTGCAGAAGTATTGGCAATTATCCTTCGTATGCCCTTCTCCTCGACATCGCGTACACTAGACATATTCATGTTGCTCTTTCCCTTCTTCAAGTCTTGCAACTGTAAGGTTAAATTAGCCAGCTGAGTCTGTATCTGCGACATCCTGGCTGCATTCTCTCCAATCGGAGATGCTTCCAATCGCATTGCAATCTCCAGAGCTTCATTAGGTGTCGAGATGTTTTGCTGCATCAGTGGTAACCGAATATGTCATAGCAGTGTCGCCATGAACCATTCTTTATGTTGGACGGTGCTCATATCAAAACTAACCTTTTCCATTAGAGTCTTGAATCGCTAGTCAAATTCCCATACCATCTCATTGGGATAATTCTTAATTTCTTTCAATTCCGTAATATATTGAGCCTCCGACTTAGGCTTTCTAAATTCGGCGATCATCCCATCCCGAATCTCATCCAGTGACTTCTCTGGGGCTCCTGTAGGGACTAGAACAAACTTCATATACCAATCTAATGCACGACCATGAAGGGTCGTCGCTAACTGTCCTCTCTTAGCAGCATCATCGGTGATCTGTTTTATAGTCCAGACCGCTTCACACAAAAACCAATGTTGTTATGCGTTATCTGTCCCACTTCCATGGAACAACAGTAACTTAGCATCATCACTCGCAATTATGGGCTTCCTGCTTCCTTTCACTGTACTACTACCAATCAACTTTTGTGGTGTTGATGAACTTGGCGGTGTCAAAGTGGTATTTCTGACTACCTGAGAGGTTGTGAGCAGAGGTGTGGGTACGTTGGTGCTGGGGTTTGGTCCTGCGTCTATCCTGGGTGCAGCCTGGTTGTTCTTGTTAGGATTATGAGGTTGCTTCTTCCCATGTGGTCTTCCTTCACGGTCTTGCGGTTCGACCGCAGCAAGACCTTCTCCCGTCCTCTGCCTCTTTTCCTGTCGAAACCTCGCTCCTCCCCTCGTAAGACCACTTTGTTCCTCGGCTCTACTCACAGTCTCGTCATGACCTACAACCATCTACCCCTTACCATCCCATGTACCACCCCCCAACTTTCGTGGTACCCACGGCCTCTGCCCACCAGGCAGTCTACTAATCAAGATGCATCTTCAATATCCCTTTCTCGCAAATAAGCATCTTGATCGACAGTTGAAGCGACAATAAAAACCTGCCCCGAGGTTCGTAGAAAAAATATCTTTCAGCTCCACTATAGGACTTCTGAGTATCAACTGCGAACTCTATGATATAGCCTTCTAGGATGCTATCGAACCACACTTTAACAGCCTGTGATGCTTTATTATCAACTTCCTATAGTTCCTGAATCAATTCGGGGGTCCAAGTCGTCGGTTCACCACCTTGGAAGTTCCTCTTTTGGAAGGTCAACTTCGCCAACCATTCCAACAATAGGACCATGAATTCACAGAAGAACCATTCGTATGGACCATCGTGAATGTATCTATCTACCAACTATCCTACTGTCAACCGAGTGTTCCATCTTTCTTCTTCAACAAATTCCCGTAGCTTCTGATCAAACCATTCCTGGATCTCCCGTTTCGTCGGGTGCCACAACATATCCTCCTTTCACTTCATGCACGGTACCGACAACGGAACCATTTGTTCACTCAAACCTAGTCGACAGGGGTCCACTCACTGTCGACACATATCGTAGCCTTCCTAAGCACTGGCCCGGACAGGGTTTATCTCACCCAGCAACACCTGCAGAGTAGATGAGGTCTCACCCGAGACGTCTAGGAAGAGCAGACGGAACCATGTTTCTGCCGAATGAAGGAGGATGGTTGCGGCTTATGATACGTAACTTATGGAAACACTAGAATAGAGATCTTTAAGCATTAAACATAGTGTTAAAGCAATATTCAACTAAGACATCCATCATTGCAACAATAGTAATTGTAAAGCAAGTATCGCATCAAGGAAACATGACATTAGTTGCATAGAGTGACATCACATGAACAGATTGAACACAGAGATTGTACCAAAATAGCTTCATCATATTATCATTTTCAACCCAAATACAATGTCTCTACAAAAACTAGATCTCCGCAACAACTCTTAACATCATAACATACCCAAAAATCATACAACCAACATCAGAGCTTCATCTTGCTTTCCTCTTTTACGTTCTCATTTCAACACTTACAATTCTTATCTCTAGGCTTCTACCTTACAACTCTTGTCCACTTACTACTGACTTCCTAACTAGCCCTATGGACAAATGACCCAATGTCTAATTGACCTAGTCCAAAAATGACCAAAAATCCGCATGCTACGGTATAACTGACTCAACAGTACATAATATGTGGTCCAATGACCCAAAACCTGTGATCTGCGGTACAATTGACCCAAAATGCATAAAATAATCTTCCGCTCGTCGCCTTTTGCACCATCTTCTACCTTGTTGCAGCATCAAAGATGCTGCGATAGCACTCTACCAAACAGCCTGCCAACAACCAGGAGCAAATCCTCAAAGTGTCCCTGAATGGCCCCAGGGTGCTTGATGAAAATTCCCATTGCACTGAAACCGTGACTTCGATCATGAATCCATTGATTCCAATGGATCCGGGACGCCAGGCTTCCGCTAGGGAACTCCCCACACCATGCCTTATTGTCTCGGAAACAGTGCTATTGTGCCATCTCCAGGGCTAGGGTTTTGCTCAGTGAGGGCCATGTTAATCTTGCTCAAGGGGGTCATTTCTCATCTGAAGGCTCCTGGTCATGCGTTGCCATCATGAACACGTCCACAATGGCCACGTGCACCTGTGGGAACCGATGGAATCCACGTACGTTCCCCGGTTTGGGTTCCATGGCCCAGGAGCAAATCCTCAAAGTGTCTATGTATGGCCCCAAGGTGCCCGCACCTGTTGCACCCAAACCATGACTTTGATCGCGAATCCATCAATTCCGATGGTTCCTAGCTACCGGGTTTTATCTAAGGACCCCCCCACAACATGCCTCAAAGTCTCAGAAATGGTGTTATTGTGCCATCTCCGAAGCTAGGGTTTTGCTAAGTGAGGGCCATGCCAATCTTGCTCAAGGGGTTCATTTCTCATCCGAAGGCTCCCAGGAATGCATGGCCATCGTGGACACATCCAAAATGGCCACACACTCCTGTGGGATCTGACGGAATCCAATTCCACTCATCGTGGCACCGAAGCAAATCCTCAAAGTGTCCCTGGCTATCCCCAGGGTGCCCGACGAAAATGCCCGTTACACCCAAACCATGACTCCGATCATGAATCCTTCGATTCCGATGGATCCGGGATCCCAGGTTTCAATTAGTCCCCCCCCCCAAACCATTCCTCGAACTCTCGGAAACGACCGTCATTCTATGGCTCGTTCCATCTGATCGCATCCAAAAGGCCTTCACGCACACCTATTGGATACCTACCGGGGCCATAAAATTCCAACTGTGCAACAAAACCGTGTTCCAGGGAGTCTTGCAAGTGTGTTTAGGAAGGTGCTAGCTGGGAACTCTAGCCATAAGTCCCTGGTCGATGATTTTGCAAAGTTGAACCCCATGTGCAAAAATTGCACACTCCCTTACTAAGCAAAACCCTAGTTTCCAAAATGGACCTACAAGTGATGACATGGCATGTATGATGATGTGGAATGTGTGATGAAGCTGGAAAGACACATGATGGTGTTCTAGTGCAATCATTAAGTCAATGTTGAAATTTGACATCATTCTTGAAAAGTTTGGCAAGTTTGTGAAACTTTGGAAATTGACCAAGTATGGAAAAATTAATCAAAATTGCTCTAAGAGAATGCCCACCATAATTCATGGTTTAAGAAAAATGCCCGGCCCTTCCTTTCAGGCTATACCTTGTTGAATACTTTATCTAAACATGGTCTCATTTATTCAAAAGAGTTCTTTATGACAAAGTTATAAGTCTGCCAAAACAAGGGTTCAAGGAGTTTTAGACATTTTGAAAAATGGTTGTGTTGGAAAATTGATCCAAGTAGCCTTGGGGAAAAGCATGCCGTACCTCATAGATGAATTGTAAAAATTATCTGAAACTATCATGTTGTATTTGGTTTAATAGGATATCTTACAGTGGTCTCAGATCTCAAAGGGGGTGTTTGATGATAAAGTTAAAGGCCTGCCAAAACAGGGTTTCAGGCTGTTTTGCACCAAAGGGAGTAAAACTTCCTAAGTGGCCTCAGTAAAATTGCCTCCATAATTCATGGGTTAAAGTAAATGCATGCCCCATATGTTCATTCTATAGCTTTTTTATTTTTCTACCTAACCATGGTCTTAGTTTATCTTGAGAGTGTCTGAGGAAAAAGTTATAGGTCTGCCAAAACAGGGTTTTAGGCAGTTTTGCACCAAGTTCAGTAAAATGCCCACCTAGGGAAACTGAAGATGAGTCTGAGAGTGAAATCAGCTTGGGTGTGCTCTATGAGGAATAATACATCATCTATTGGAATTGGTTCAGTATTTTGATGAAATAAAAATCCACCTTAGAAATTGCACAAATTGTCTAAGTATAAAAATACTGGTAAAAATGCCTAAGTGACCTCAGTAAAATGCCTGCCATTTTCAGTTGTTGATGGATTAAATTATTCTGATTGTATGGGTCTCTAAAGTGTTGATTCTTGATTCCAAACATATCATTGGTTTGTCCAAAAATTCTCTGTAGGAGAAGATATTGATTTTCCAAAAATGCCTACCAGCTTGATTTGCACTGCTCCAAAAAAATGCCCGCCGAGGAGAGAGAAAGAAGCTTCAGAGGATGAAAGTGGTCCAGATGGAATCACCTTGTTTTCCTATACCCATCGGGTGTATCACACTTCAAATTGGATGAAAATAGAAATCTCGTCATGCTGACCTAGGGTTTGGCAATTTGTCCAAGTGTCAAATCAGCAGTTAAAAAGGTCAATTGGAAATGCCCGCAAGAAGGTGTCCTTGTGCTAATAAAATCCATAGGGTGACACAGATCTGTTCCTTGTTGAAGTGGTTATTCACCCATGCTTTAATTTTTCCTTATGATGGTCACATGTGCAAGAAATCAATCTGCCAAACTAGGAAAAATATTGTTTTGAATATTTAGAAATTTGGCCAAGTGTTGAACTCGCAAGGCTAAGGGGCCATTTGCAAATGCCCGCAAGGAGGTGTTCTTGTGCTGATAAAATTAATCAGATGGCATAGTATTTTTCCTTGATGAACTGGCTATCTATCCATAGGTTCATATTTTCCTCTAGAGTTCACATGTGTGAAATACAAGCCTACCAAAATGAGAAAAAGATTGTTATGGCAATATAAGCCTGCAAAACTGACTTTTTCTCATTTTGGTAGGCTTTTATTTCACACGTGTGAACTCTAGAGGAAAATATGAGCCTATAGAGAGATATCCATTTCATCAAGGAACGGGCCTATGGAATCTGATTCATTTTATCAGCATAAGGACACCTCCTTGCGGGCATTTCCAAATGGCCCCTTGGCCTTGTGAGTTTGACACAAACAAATGTCTTTAAAATGCAAAACACTTTTTCCTGCATTTTTGGCAGATTGATTTCTTGCACATGTGATCACCATAAGGAAAAATAAAAGAATGGCTGGATAGCTACTTCAACAATGAACAATACCATGTCAATTGATGAACTTATTGACACACACACAACATCTGGCGGGCATTTGAAAGTGGTCTTCCAAACTATTGATTTGACACTTAGGCAAAATTATCAAACCCTAGGTTAGTATGATGAGATTTTTCTTTTCATCAATTTTGAAGTGTGAGACACTCAATGGATGGAGGGAAACAAGGTGACTCCATACAAATCAATTTCACCCCTTGAAGCCTCTTTCTCTCTCCTTGGTGGGCATTTTAATGGAGTAGTGCAAATCAACCTGAGAGGCACTTTTGGAAAATCTATAACTTCTTCCTCAGGGACTCTAAAGACAACATTAGGACATTTTAGATAGAAAAATCACCAACCTATAGGATGACCATATGGTACGGGCATTTTCTTCAACCTGCAAACTATGGCAGGTATTTCCCTAAGGCCACTTAGGCAGTTTTGCTACTTTGGTGTGAAAGCAACCTGAAACCTTATTTTGGCAGGCTGTTAACTTTATCATCAAACACCTTCTGTGAAAACTAAGACCATCTCAAGATATCCTATTTGAAAATATAGAGCATGATAGTTCCAGATAATTTTTATCACTCTCCCATGAGGTACAACAGGAATTTTTCCAACGCCACCTGGACCAATTTTCAAGCACTTAGCCATTTCCAAGAATTTCTCCAAGGTTTATCCTCAAACCATATTTTGGTAGAATTCTAAATTTCTCCACATACATGATTATGGATAATTGAGACCGTGAATAGATAGCCACTCCAACAAGCTATAGACTGATATTATGGTGAGTGCATTTTTCACAAACCATGAATTATGGCAGGCATTTTCCCAAGGCCACCTGGACTATTTTTCCAACACTTGGTCATTTTCAAGAACTTCTCCAAAGTTTATCCTAAAACCCTATTTTGGCACACTTATAATTTTCTCCCCATACATGCTTATGGAGAACTTATACCATGAATAGATAGCCACTTCAACAAGTTATAGCTTGATATGATGGTGCCTACATTTTTCTCAGACCATGAATTATGGCGGGCATTTTCCCAAGGCCACCTAGACTAGTTTTCCATCACTTAGCCATTTTCAAGAACTTCTCCAAAGTTTATTCTGAAACACTATTTTGGAAGACTTATAACTTTCTCCTTAGACATGCTTATGGAGAACTGAGACTATGACTAGATAGCGACTTCAATAAGCTATACCATGATATGATGTTGCATGCATTTTTCTCAAATCATGAATTATGCGGGCATTCTCTTAGAGAAGTTTTGACTACTTTTTCCATACTTAGTCAATTTCCAAAGTTTCACAAACTTGCCAAACTTTTTAAGAATTATTTCATATTTCAACAATGACTTAATGATTGCACAAAAACACCACCATGTGTCTTTCTAGCTTCATCACACATGCCACATAATCATACATGCTACGTCATCACTTGTAGGTCCATTTTGGAAACTAGGGTTTTCCTTAGTAAGGGAGTGTGCAATTTTTGCACATGGGGGTCAAATTTGCAAAATCATCAATCGGGGACTTATGGCTAGCGTTCCCAGCAAGAACCTTCCTAGACACACTTGCGGCACTCCCCGGAACTCGATTTTGTTTCACAGTTGGAATTATATGGCCCCGATAGGTATACAACAGGTGTCCATGGAGGCCTTTTGGATGCGAGATGGAACGAGCCATAGAATGACAACCATGTATCAGATCGACAAGCCATCAAATCCATTGGATTCGGGACATACAGATAGTGCTAGGGGTAACCCCTCTCCTCCGATCCCATGGCCCAAGTGTCATCTTGTAGGTCCATTTTGGAAACTAGGGGTTTGCTCAATAAGGGAGTGTGCAAGTTTTGCACATGGGGGTCAACTTTGCAAAATCATCGACCGGGGACTTATGGCTAGCGTTCCCAGCTAGAAACTTCCTAGAAACACTTGCGGGACTCCCCGAAACCCGGTTTTGTTGCACGGTTGGAATTCTATGGCCTTGGTAGGTATCCAACAGGTGTCCCTAGAGGCCTTTTGGATGCGAGATCGAAGGAGACATAGAATGACGGTCATGGCTCAGATCGAAAAAACCGTCGACTCCATTGGATTCAGGACATCAAGATAGTGCTACGGGTGCCCCTCTCCTCCAGTCCCATTTCCCAGGTGTCATCGTGTAGGTCCATTTTGGAAACTAGGGTTTTGCTCAATAAGGGAGTGTGCAATTTTTGCACATGGGGATCCACATTGAAAAATCATCGACCAGGGACTTATGGCTAGCATTCCTAGCTAGAACCTTCCTAGACACACTTGCGGGACTTCCCAGAACCCAATTTTGTTGCACGGTTGGAATTCTACGGCCCTGGTAGGTATCCAACAGGTGTCCCTGGAGGCCTTTTGGATGCGAGATGGAACGAGCCATAGAATGAAAACCCTGGCTCGGATTCAGGACCCCGGGATAGTGCTAGGGTTCCCCTCTCCTCTTGTCCCATGGCCGAGGTGTCATCTTGTAGGTCCATTTTGGAAAATAGGGTTTTGCTCAATAAGGGAGTGTGCAATTTTTGCACATGGGGGTCAAGTTTGAAAAATCATCTATCGAGGACTTATGGCTAGCGTTCCCAGCTAGAACCTTCCTAGACACTCTCGCGGGACTCCCTGGAACCCGGTTTTGTTGCACGGTTGGACTTCTATGGCCCCGATAGGTATCCAGTAGGTGTACCTTAATTCCTTTTGGATGTGAGATGGAATGAGCTATAGAATGATGGTATTGACACCATGACTAGGTTATTTGTGAACCAAGAATGGGTCTCAAGTTGTACCAAGTGTAAGTATGGAAAACAAGGGGCACATTCCTTAAGCGACACTTCTTAGGCTCAATCCCCATGAAAAATATCTAGAATCGACAAAGCATTTTCATTCTTGGGGATTCTTTAATAGGTATTGGGTCTTCAATAGCATGGATGGGTCTTGAGCCATTTACAATAGTTTAGATGGTGATGGTGACAACATGGGTAGGAAGAGCACGGTGGTGATGTTCATGGTGGCATGGTGATGGTGACAAGGACCATGGGGATAATGATAATAAGCATGGATATGGTGATGGTGATAGTGAGCATGAAAATGGGTATGAGGATGTAGATATTATGGTTTACTTAGATGGGAGAAAAAAAACAAAAAGCAAATCCATGACGAAACTTTTACAATTTATCAAGTTGTAACAAGTCTATGCAATTTATCAGTCTATCAAGCTATCAATATTTGGATGCAATAGTCAAAATATTAATGTCAATACTCAATGAGACCACGAAACAAAAGCATAGCATACATGTACACCACATACCTATAACATAGTACACAATAACACATGCAAACCACATAACAACCTCACTAAGTTTGTATAATGGTATACAATCTCACTTGGGCTATAGTTTTCATATGTATACCCTATCATTGGCCTCTTGGTGGGATTTTTGTATCTTTAAAATATTTTATATACATAATGTGGATTCTAAG
Organism: Larix kaempferi; assembly: GCA_027924585.1. Lineage (NCBI taxonomy): Eukaryota > Viridiplantae > Streptophyta > Pinopsida > Pinales > Pinaceae > Larix > Larix kaempferi. The sequence goes on from BSBM01000019.1 coordinate 8,506,906, forward strand.
GTTTTGACGATTATTTTTCTAGGGCTCATAAACTTTGCCGTTTGCATGAGATATGGGGATGATTATAAATTTTTAGACAAAATAGATGGGATCTATGAAGGATCTTTGATATACAAGTGGGATGTGGGAACTTATAGGATTTATTTCATACTAGGGGAGGATATTGGGGTCTCAACCATGGTCAAATGGGGAAAGAAGATCCATATGGCATAATTGAAGATTTCATAGTTGATGGGACAAAAGGAATTATCGAACCATTACAAACATCATTTAAAGGGGAACATTAAATACCAAGTGGGGTACATACACAATTAGTAGTTTTTGTTCACTGGGGATGGATCTCAAGGCCTTATTCATGGTAATATGGAATCCTTTAGGAGGTTTCCCATAGTAGATGGTTCTTGATACACTACCCATGGTACAACAATAAAAACTAATATCATAGGGACTAAAAAATATATTTTTATGGTTTATGGACCATGCATATAGTTCAAAAACACCACACAAACCCTATAAATGGAATCTTTATCCCACAAGTATAATATGGACACCATCTAGTGTAGAACCATCTAGTGTAGAAAGCATTGTAATGGTTCCCATATGACAATGGTCAAGGCCTTGATACACATCCTTGGTGAATAAAATATCCTAATGGAATATGTATCCCAATCGGTGTTTAAAGATCCCCTCTCCATTACATGTGTAGTGGTTGAAGGAACCATTTGTCCCATGAGCCCTAAATGTTGGAGTATTGGTCAATACTGAGAGGGGGGGTGAATCAGTATTAATTTGGGAGGCACTTTTGGAAGATCAATATCTTCAACTACATAGGCTCTTTGGGAAAAATAATTATATGGTTAGATGCACTAATAAACACTCTAGAGACCCATACCCTCAAAATAATTTAATCCATAAACTATAGAAAATGGCAAGCATTTTACAAAGGTCACATAGGCAGTTTTACCAGTAATTTTATAATTAGACAATTTGTGCAATTTCTAAGGTGGATTTTTTATTTCACCAAAATATTGGACCAATGCCACTAGATGATGTAGTACACCTCACTAAGCACATCTAAGTTGATTTCACTCTCAGACTCATCTTCATTTTCCCTAGGTGGGCATTCTACTGAACTTGGTGCAAAACTGCCTAAAACCATGTTTTGGAAGACCTGTAACTTTTTCCTCAGACACTCTCAAGACAAACTGAGACCATGTTTAGGTAGAAAAATCAACAAGCTACAACCTAAACTTATGGGGGGGGGAATTTACTTTAACCCATGAATTATGGCGAGCATTTTATTGAGGCCATTTAGGCAGTTTTACTTCCTCTGGTGCAAAACAGCCTGAAACCCTGTTTTGGCAGGCCTTTGGCTTTTCCATCAAACACCCTCTTTTAGAGCGGAGACCATGGTAAGATATCCTATTCAACAAGATACAACGTGATAGTTTCAGATAATTTTTACTATTCACCTATGACGTACGGCGTGCATTTCCCCAAGGCTACTTTGACCATTTTTCCAACACAGCCATTTTTCAGAATGTCCAAAACTACTTGAACCCTTGTTTTGGAAGATCTATAACTTTTTCATAAAGCACTCTTTTGAATAAATGAGACCATGGTCAGATATCCTATTCAACAAGGTATACTCTGATATGATGGTGTGGGCATTTTCTTCAAACCATGAATTATGTCGGGCATTCTCTTAGAGTAGTTTTGACTAATTTTTCCATACTTAGTCAATTTCCAAAGTTTCTCAAACTTGCCATACTTTTCCAGAATGATGTCAGATTGCAACACTGACTTCATGATAGCACCAGAACACCATCATGTGTCTTTCCAGCCTCATCACACATGCCACATCATCATACTTGTGATGTCATCACTTCCTTCCTCATTACTTTCTCTTCCACTATGTTTTCCTACCATCATGTCCTTGGTTATTCCTTTGATCAACCATGCCACTTCATCATATATGTCATGTCATCATATATTTTTTCATTCCTTTGTCTTCCACTAATTTTTCCCTACGATCATGTCCTTGGTTATTGCTTTGTCATCACTGAACTCTTTTGACATCAATGACAACCACATTCAATAATCTAGTGTAGAAAGCATTGTAATGGTTCCCATATGAAAATGGTCAAGGCCTTGATACACATCCTTGGTGAATAAAATATCCTAATGGAATATGTATCCCAACTGGTGGTTAAATATCCCCTCTACATTACATGTGTATTGGTTGAAGGCATCATTTGTCACATGAGCCCTAGAAGCTTAATTTAGGTCATATGACCTTTTTTTCCTCACTCGACCATAGCAAAGATCCCAAGATTCATCACCAATACACAAAATCTATTATAGGAACTCATATCCCATAGGCCCTTTATTTCCTCATCTTACCATATATTCAAGACCTCAATTACCATACATGAACATATATGAAGTTCGTATGTCCTCATGTCAGCTGACCTAGGTTCTACTTATTCATTAGGGATGTGTGATGCCTTAATGGAGGATGTTGTTGAGGGTGATTCAAGAGTCTTAGATAATGTGAATATTACAAAGTCAATTCAAGCCTAGGGTGCAAAAAGAAAACCAAGAAGGGTCGGCATGGGCAAGCCACTCCCAGTTGCTTGGCACATGTATTTGTAGAGCTGGTCCACGAATGTGAGACACACTATTAGTTTTTCAAAATTTTCAATCTGATCTAAGATCTTAACTGAGAGAATAACATGTACAGCATATCTACAGCATAACAATCATGGACACAATAATGCAAGCACACAAGAGACACAGAGTTTCACCCGGGAAAACCAAGAAAGTAAAAAGCCCCACAACTTCCTCAGAGATAGAAAGAGCAATGATACAACCAAAGTACAAGAGATAGTATTCTCCTAGTAGTAGATCCTTCTCCTCACATGTGCACCACTTTCTGAGTGAGAGAAGTGTGAATAATGAGTGATCAAATAGAGATCTCCCGATCTCTATTTATACTTGTCCTGTCCTGCCCAATAAACTAATGGGGCCGACTTGTCTAGCTTAGCCTCATAACCCATGGTTAACTTAATTAGGGATGACCCCACACTTGGTGGTCTAATAACCCATTTACCCACATGACTCATACAGGGCCGACCCCATCAAGGTGGTCTAATAACCCATTTACCCACATGACTCATACAGGGCCGACCCCATCAAGGTGGTCTAATAACCCATCAAGTATAAGCTATGACACTTACAATATAAATGACGATACTTCCGTATAGAGGAATAATAGCATCTCTATAGGAATACAAACACTTCCGTATAGACGAATAATAACATATCTATAGGAATACAATACACATGGGTAAAATACATTCCGAAGTTACATATACATCAACACTCCCTCTTAACTAGGAAGGTATTTCTCGACACAGATCTGCTAGCACAAGTCTTCTTCTCTGGATCATCATCAGCGAATCATCATCCTCGAATCATCGTCATTGTCACTACTGCTGCTATCTCAATCAATCTCTAATCTACTCATCATAGGAAGTTCTATAGAGACAGTCCTTTTTCATACTGAATGTAGGCCCACCACCTACAGGTCTTCATCATCACTGGCCATACTGTGGAATCCTCAGGACTTATTACGTGCATCACAAAACCTCACAAGAGCATCCCAGGCTATTATGAGCACACAACTCTATCTGTAGGATATCCCAGGATCTTTTACATGTGACTGTCACAAAACCTTAAAATAGTGTCTTTCCGAGCAAGATCTCTAAAGAGCATGTGAGGCCTTTTTCATCCTGTCCAAATCTCCAGGACTTATTACATGTAACCCCCACCACAAATCCTTAAAAGAGTGTCTTGCTAAGTAAGATCTCTAAAGAGCATCTGAGGCCTTTTTCATCCTATCCAGATCTCCAGGACTTATTACGTGTGGTCATGGCAATGCCTCGAAAGAGCATCTGAGGCCTTTTTCATCCTATCCAGATCTCCCAGTTCTACTTACATGCCATCGAAAAATGCCTCAAAAGAGTATCTGAGGCCTTTTTCATCCTGTCCAGATCTCCCAGGTCTACTTATATGTCCTCTCAAAGCAATGCCTCGAAAGAGCATCTGAGGCCTTTTTAATCCTATCCAGATCTCCTAGTTCTACTTATATGCTCATCTGTACAACCTGTCCACGGCCACAGAGTATCAACTTGATACTCACCATACATCAACCTGATGTACATCATCACATGATCAACCTGATCATCATCACTGCTTCATCCTGATGCATGTCATCTGGAGCAACATCCTGAAGCTCATCATCCACGATCATCCTGATCATATAATGCATCCAACTGATGCATACCAAGTATCTACCTGATACATATCATTACAATGTATCCACCTGATACATACACAGATACATGATCTACCTGATCATATAATGCATCCAATTGATGCATACCAAGTATCCACCTGATATATATCAACATACATGATCTACCTAGTCATACAACGTATCCACTTGATACATATACAGATACATGGTCCAAGCATCCAACATGATGCAAACATACATACAAATGATCCAACTGATCATATCCAGCATCCAACATGATGCATATTCATATAAATGATCCAATTGATCATATCCTAACATCCAACATGATGCATATATAGAGCAGTAACTGGAGCATTGTCTTGATGCTCATCATCCAGTGCTTATATCCACAGCCATGGGAAGGATCCTCCTCTCACCATGCTTGGAATGGCTCCAGCAAAGGTCTCCATCACTTCTTCCGCGAAGTGTCGTCAATTTGAAGAACACCAAGCCTCTCTCTAAAGTACTCGAACTTCACTCTGGCTAGTGGTTTCATCAGCACATCTGCAACCTGCTCATCCATCACAACATACAGGAGCTTCACTGCTCCTCTCTACACCATATCCCTGATATAGTGATATTTGATTTCAATGTGTTTCAACTTGTCATGGAACACTGGGTTCTCAGACAACTTCACACAACTCTGGTTGTCACAAAAGATACCAGTAGCCTCCAGTGGGAGATCAAATAACTCAGACAGTAGCTTCTGAAGCCATACTGCCTCACAACTAGCTAAACATGCTACAACATACTCTGCCTCGGATGTACTCAGTGCTACGCATAATTGCTTCCTGCTAAACCAGGAGATCACACCTGATCCCATACTGAAGTAGCACGTAGATGTGCTCTTCCTAGCTGCAGCACTGCCTGCCCAATCTGAATCAACATAACCTTCCAGGTTAAACTTTTGATTCGCATCATACTTGATCCCATAATCAATTGTGCCCTTCAAGTACCTCTGAATATGCTTTACAACAACCAAGTGAACACTCCTCGGATCTATCAGGAACTGGCTCAATGTGTTCACTGCAAAGCAAATATTTGGTCTCATGTTGGTCAAGTACATTAAGGACCTAATCATCTGATGATACACCGTGACATCAACTGAATCAGATGAAGCATCACACAGAAGCTTTAGGTTCGATGCCATAGGTGTGGCCATGGCCTTGCAGTCCATCATCCCGAACCTCTTCAAGATCTCTACTGCATACTTCCCTTGTCCAAGGAAGATCCCATCTGTCCTCTACCACACCTCCATGCCTAGAAAGTAGTGCATCATCTCCAAGTTCTTCATCTCGAACTCGGCAACAAGCTTCCGCTGTGTGTCGGCAATCAATTTATCCTCACCTGTAACAAACAGGTCATCTTCATACAACAGTAGTATCATGGGATTGCCTTCCTCGACCTTGTAGTAAAGGTTGGAATCCACTTTACTCTTGGTAAAGCCCAAACTGGATAGAATACTATCCATCCTACCATACCAAGTCCTGCACATATATGACTTCCCGTCATGTGTCTCAAAACCAAGTGGCTATTCCACATACACTTCCTCTTCGACTACACCATTCAAGAAAGTTGTCTTGACATACATCTGGTGTATCTTCCATTTCATCACTGCAGCCATAGCAAGTGCTGATCTGATGGAAGTGTGCCTGGCTATAGGTGTAGAAGTATCTTCATCCTCAATCCCACCTTCTCGGAGAAGCCACGAGCTATAAACCTCGCTTTGTATTTCTCCATGCTACCATATGTAGCATGCTTGATCTTATAGATTTATTTGGAAGTCACAACATACTTCCCTTCAGGTCTTGGGACTGCATCCCAAACATCGTTCTTCACACAGGGGTTTCACTCAATAAACCTCTATCATAGCACGTTCGTTCGTAGCATATGAAACAATACCCCTAATTTCACTAAATATTGGAAAATACTTTCCAAAATCATTTTTTTAAACCCCTCCCAATATGCCTTCCCAATTTAAAAAAACCCCTATTTTCACTAGATATTGTATGTATCAATTTTTTCATTAACATTTTTTATACCCCTTTATATTTCTACCTAGTATATTGATATGATACCCCTCTTATGACCCCACATGCATTTTACAATGCACCTTGCTTCTTTCGATGTATATTGTGGATGCACATTACTTCACCCACAATGCAATTAGTCAACCACATATCATTATGATTTGCAACATCTAATGGTCTAATGAAGAGATATGAGATCACTTCTTGTATGTCACTAGAGCTAATGCACATAGTACAATATTTAGATTGCATGTTGCAGTTCCCCAGTTGCTGACTAATCCTATTGTGGGCTAGGTATCCAAGCCAACAGGGCCTGTAACAAATTATAGGAGGCTGAATAAACCTCCCAAGGCCTGTAATGGGCACGAGTGGTTGGGTATTCAAGCCCCCAAGGCCTATAGAGGACTTATAACAGGCCCGGGAGGCTTAGAGCCTCCTAAGGCTATTGGTAACAACTGGCTGAGTGCTATTGGTAACAATTGGCTATCAATGACCACTGTCTCTCGACTATGATTGACTGGACACCCACTTCACCACGAAACCCCCTGGCCTCAAGCATGCCTCAAGGCGTGATTTCCTTGCGTACTATTAATCATGAGCCTTGCCTCAGCCCAATTTCTCATACGGCCGTGATCCCGCCATCTCCATTTGGTGGATATTTTCCAGCCCAACCATATAAAAAAGACCCCAAAGTATTTTTGTATTGTTACATTAAATAAAAAAAACCCTTTGCCCCTTAATATATAAGCAATATAATTTTAAGGTCTTCATGAATATTTAATACCACAATATGAATAAACGTGGTATTATATTTCCTTCTAGTGAAGCCTCTGTAATTCTTCATGATCAACTGGTATTCCTGGATCATTGCATTCTTCCCGAATCCTGGGAACTTCAATATATTCAATATCTTCAATAGATAAGTTTGTTGCTAAAACAAATGTTGTAGTCCTTCTTTTGTATGTGCTTGTATATGATCTTTCCTACAAAACAAGTTAAATTGCATGATTAGAAACTTCTCATAGTTTTCAGAACAAATTCTTACACATAAAGAAATATGGCATACAGTCATGCTATTATTTTAGCCAATGCTTCAATACAACATTTATCCATGTCCCGTATCTTTCTAGATGCCTTCCAATCTCTACCAGAACATTGTTAAGAGTTTTGCACTACTCTCAACATGTCAGCAAAGAGGTTTCATTCTAGATAAGTAGCAATGGAATGTTGTACAGTGCCATAGGCCACTTACCCATCACATGCATATTAGTAGTATGTTGTTCATTAATGCAATTATTCTAATATGCCAAAATATACATCCTAATTCTAGGAACATCAGTATATTGAACAGTATTATTTAAACAATCAAATATGCAACAAATGATAATTCAAATACTTATCTTTGTTTGTTTGTTGGGTTGACTCCCTCTCAGTCTTTGCTTTCTGCAACTCCATTCTGATGTGGATTGTAAGAAGTGGTCGACTCCCTCTAAATATCTGCATCCTTGTAGAAACTACTAGAGTGTGCTCCCTCTTGATCTTTGCTTTCTGGATTACCTATCTTTGAACTTATATCCATCCTCGATCACTATGCATACTTATTAGTATCATCATTGTGTTATCCTCGAGGTCTCATACATAATCACACATTCATTACTATAATCTTAATACTATCAAAACACAATAATCTTAAACATGTATAGTCATGATCATTTCAAGCACAAATAATAAACATTGGTATTCAAGGTTTTAGGGAAGACTTCTTTTACTCATGCATATTCTTATTTGATCATAGGACTCTTCTGGTTAGTCAAATCATCAATCAAGATTAGAGACATAATATGCATAAACCCTTGATTTCTTACATTTCTAACTTTATGAATAAACATAACCAATCATACCAAGTATACTTATATAAGGGATCCTAACACAAGGTAATATTCTAACTTGATATAGGAAAAACATACCTCGATTACTATGTTAGCTAGTTATGTCTAACATACCCGCATGATGTCTTATGGTTCTCTTCAATGACTTGGGCTAGTAACCTGCATGTCTCATAAGTTAACCATTGTATAACCAAGTTATACATACCTCGTAAGTAGATCTTCTATGTGATCCATGACAATGGATGAATATTTGTCTTGATGTCACCATGATCATATGTTCTTGAAGTAGAACATGATTTGTCTTTCTTGGTGTACCTTTCATGTTAGCGAATAACATAAACCTCATACAACATCACAATGCATTAGTACAATCATAAGTGTCAAAACCTTAATCAACGAATATCTTCTATCATGTATTCATAATTTTATTAAGGTGATACGACAAGTCTAGAAATTAATCAAGATTGTACTAACCGTAATGATATGAAGACAAACATATCATAAACTTAACCATGAACAGAATTCGAAACATAAATGTAAGTCATACCTGTCGAGATTGCTTGTAATATTCGTATGTAAGGCCTTAGCCTCATCTCCCTCTGAAATAGGAACTTCTTCACTTATGCAGGTGACCAATCCATTTTCTTCTAGGATTAACCCAATCCACTTGATTTGCAGAAACTGGATCTGGAGTTGGATTGGGGTTTGCCAGGGAAACCCTAAAAATTCAAACTTTGAATTTCAAACTTCTGAAAGGATAGAAAGATGCGCCTTGATGAGCTGATCAACCTGGTATACTTAGAATTTGAAAACTGCAATGTTTCACCTCTCAAAATTTCCTTTGAGACTTTTGGATCTTCTAGACAGGATCCCGAACTAGGGTTTGATAAATCCCACCCTTCTTCCCAACCAAAAGGTTCGATCCAAAGCTCTAAAATTTTATTTTTCTGAGGAGCTTCCAGCCATGGTCACAGACTTCAAAAATTCCAACTTTTGCAGAAGCCCTAATTTTCCACTTTTCCTATCAAAGTCCTGAACTAGGGTTTGATCAAGCCTGGCCTTCTACCCAACCAAAAAATTTGATCTTAGTCTCTAAATTTCGATTTTTATGAGTAGCATTCAGCCATGGTCTCTAATTACAAAAAATACCAACTTTCTCTGAAACCCTAATTCCCGGAGCCATGAATGAAGGTGCTCAAAATCCAATTATGTTTTGACAGAAATATGCACCTGATTGTTTCTGGTGTAAATACAAAATTTCCAATCCACAGGGCCTGAAACTTTTTCTTGTGGTATTCTGACCTGTCATCTTTCCAATCCCATAGGTATTACCTCAAATGGATTCTCTAAGAGAGAGTTATGCCAAGTGTCGCAACGTGACCTGTTTATGGGATAAAACAAAAAAGAGAACTTGTACGATGTGCCACGTGTTACCGGTTTCGTCTCGGCCTCTGAAAACATTACCTGAGAAAGTACAGTCCGTGCACTACCTGTCACTTTTTACGCAATTTTATTTGGAGCTTCCTAGCCCAAGTTATGACCTTTTTTCATAGGTCACCTGTTTATGACTCAGATCTGGAAGAGGCAGAAACCCTAGATTGTACAGATCATAAAACACCAAGTACAATGAATTAGAAGTTGTCCTTTGGACACAAGTTACATGGGGATCTGATCTTTGACCTGTAACAGATCCAAAAAATTCACCAAAATGGATTTATAGCGAAAGTTCTACAATGACTGGTTTTTTCTATATCAATCCCTATCATCGCAAGTGCAACAAGTGTCATACATGCCATACCATGCCTTCTTTCAGGCTAGCTCTGATGCCATGTTAGTTTTTCAGAATTTTCAATCTAATCTAAGATCTTATCTGAGAAAATAACATGTACATCATATCTACAGCATAACAATCATGGACACAATAATGCAAGCACACAAGAGACATAGAGTTTCACCGGGGAAAACCAAGAAGGTGAAAAACCCCACAACTTCCTCAGAGATAGAAAGAGAAATGATACAACCAAAGTACAAGAGATAGTCTTCTCCTAGCAGCAAATCCTCCTCCTCACATGTGCACCACTTTCTGAGTGAGAGAACTGTGAGTAATGAGTGATCAAATAGAGATCTCCCGATCTCTATTTATACTTGTCCTATCCTGCCCAATAAACTAATGGGGCCGACTTGTCTAGATTAGCCTCATAACCCATGGTTAACTTAATCCAGGCCAACCCCACACTTGGTGGTATAATAACCCATTTACCCACACGAATCATATAGGGACAACCCCATCAAGGTGGTCTAATAAGCCATCAAGTATAAGTTACGACACTTACAATATAAATGACGACACTTCCGTATAGAGGAATAATAACATCTCTATAGGAATACAATACACATGGGTAAAATGCATTCCAAAGTTACATATACATCAACACACACATGTACATGAATTAGAAGTAGAAACACATGTACACCTCAAAATATTGATTTATGGGTAGGAGACTAGTGACTACGAAGTATCTTTGTTAATGTTTGATGACTCTAAAGTGTGTATGGGTGGAGCTAAGTGAGGGGAGATAGAAGTAGTGAGATGGAGGATGGTTTTAGGATGACTTAGCAGAATTTTAGTGATGTCCTAAGCAGTTTTTGAAGGCCTAATAAAACATAAGAAAATGAGGATTTTGCTCCCCAAGAGGGTTGCTTATCAAAAAACAAAGAGGGCATCCAACCAAGTTTTGATAAAATATTGGAAAAATGCACAACAAGCTTTGTTTTTTGTATTACATTAAAACATGAAAAATAACACATGTATGTATGTATGTATAAAAAAAAAATGCATGTACCAACACAATAACATAAAACTACACATACCTCGATGTAGAACATAACATTCTTTGATTCAATTCTATCTCTTATGTAAAGTTGACTGACCTCATTCAATAAATCCATATGGATCCTCTCTGTTGCTAATTGTCTCCATCAATCTCTCATGCTTCGAATGAGGCAGGTAGAAGCATACCTTGGTTGAGCTCTTGCTTGTCATTTTCTATAGATGGATGTTTGTGCCAACGATCAAGTTTGTGAAGTGATACACCACTAAACCTGGTCTGTAATCTATGAATACATACCCACTAGTCTTTCTTGACTTCCCATCTAGTGTAATATATTCCCCCTTAACTACCATCGATCCAATAGGAAATTCAATGCCTTCATCATCGATTAATGATCCATAAAGGGTTTTCTTACCTTGGACGCACCGTTCCAACCAATAATCCATGCCCCATTCATTGTCTTTGGGAAAAACAACTCTGTATATGTGTCCTGGTTGTACAAGATCTGAGATATGGTCATAGTCTGTCGAAATTGTTGACTGGCCCTCCTCTAACTGGGTTGTTTCAACAACTGCAAGTGACACACGATCCCATTCATCAACCCAGTCCATGCATTCACATTCATCCCATTCGCCACTGCTACAAGGGCTGCACAAGCAAGCAAGTTTTCTCACCCATATTTCAAATAAGGGGTTGTTTGATCATCGAACTGAATGAAATCCACATGTTCCTTGTACTGTGCTGCAACTATAGGAACGCAATCGATCGATGTCAACCAATTGCTAAAAAATTCTTACCACGCATCCTGTCACTAATGATGATTGTTGATCTCTTGCTCGGTCTGACATTGTTGCAGAGCACCATTGAACTATGGATTCTACATCTCGGATATGAGGGTTTATGTTAAACCTCATCTCTTCCATTCGTAGTGCGGTCTTGATGCATGCACCGGATCCATCATGCTCTCCTTTGTCATGCCTCATCTCAAAATAGTTCCAGATATGCAACACATTATAAGTCTTATGCAAAATACTCATCCATTGGAATACTCGAGCATTTTTTAACTAGCCCGCAGAGCCATCCAACCATATCCAATGCTAATCCATTTGTATATCTCTCTCCTTCAACTAATCATAGAAAAATTGAAAACAATGTTGCACATAATGCATATCATGGGTTCTATCATCACTTATGTAAAAGTTTTTCTCCATTAGTATTATCCTCTTGTCATTGCCGCTCTCTGTCCCATGCCTATACATAATATGTACCATGATGTTGACTTGGTCTGAATGGTAGTATTGACTCTGGATTTCATTTTGTGGCTGAAGGGTGTAATTTTCTGCAAAATCCACAATTGACAATATGGTTCCAACAGGAAATGTGTCCCTACATTTTCTGTACTGCTCATCTTTCCAGTGTGCTACATGCACATGTTAAACATACTACTATGTTTTCTTGTAGAACTTCGTCAAGAAGTCACATACCCATTCCTGTTGCCATGATCAAAACAAGAGCAATATTACAATGTCGCCTATGGAAAAATGTATATGTCATAAATTGAAGGTGTAATATGAAAAATATTCAATATTCATTTGTACCTGTGACTTCACTAATGCAATCCTTTTACTTTCCCTAGAACTATCTAATTGATAGGTTACATACTTGAAGCTCTGCATCTCCACTCCCATCCTACCAAATTCGTGCTCCTCACTTTCATGAATGCAACGGTTCAAAAGAGAAAACCCACTGCGCCTAGAACATGTCCCATATAGACACAATTTTTTATAATATTTTTGTCCTTCGGGCCTTGGACACATGAAGTTGTGGATAAAGTCTCTTAGTGGTAGTATGGATTCATTGCAGCCCTACACAATGTTAGTATGCAAATCACAAAATATATGTTTGTATGTGTGATAATAATATTCATATTCTACGTGGTATCTACAACAACAGGTGTTCCGATCAATGCATATAGGAACGTACCATGGTTTGCATTTTTCAAAGGACCTTTGGCCTAGGTTCAATTGTGTGTGCTCATTCTTGAATCTCTCATAGAGTTCAGTTTGTGTGGTGTCAAGGAAGTGTTTAACATGGGGTTCACATTCAGTAGAACATTTTCTCAGATTTAGCGTGTCTCTTTGGTTTGATGAAGGTTTGGTATGATCATGCCAAAACTTTTGTACTAACTCCTTAATAGAATCAATTAGCTTCCTATCTCCATGAGGCAACCTACCAACAAAATCCCAACAATCATTTCCACACGGAGTGTCAATATTTTCTCTTATAACAGAGTACTTTTTAAAAGTTTTTCTATTTAATTTAAGTATGTGAGAAGTGTGTGATAGCAGGAGACGTTTCTTTGTGGACTTGCTTACAACTAATTCCGCTAACACACGACAAGCCACATAGATATATTTTGTACGAGACATCTTCCCAATTGTGTTAAATGTAGATTGCATATTTCTAACAATATGATTGTTGTCCACTGAACTTTTAACTATTTTTATGCCCAAAATTCTCCTAACAATATCTAAACAATGTGACTTTAACAAACATATCAATAATTGAGATTTACCTGCATCACCTTTGGATTCAAAATATTCCTTGACAATTTTTTTTCATTGCCATTTGATAGTGCATTTTGGAAACTTACCTTCAATGCCCAATAGAGAACGTTCATCCACATGAATACGTCTAGGAGTTCTTCTTCTTGCACTAGACAATCGAGGTAGGGAAGGTGGACATGAGACATGAATACTAGAGCTTGTTTGTTGTGGTGCTTCGTTTACACATTGGACCATAACGGGAGTCTTCTCGACATGGTTGTGGTCTTCTTGGGGATATTGCAAATTAAGCACTGCTTGTATGTCCATCTCTACACATGCGGAATCTTCCAATATTCCTGTGTCATGAGGAACTTCAACATGACTCATTGATGGATTGTTGGTTGGAGATTGTGTTGATGTTGGAATTTGAGTTGGGTCCATTGGATGCAACCACTTTACCTGTGGTTCTGAACAAGAGGTTGTCATGTGAACAACTATGTTAGGATCACTGGCACGATCAGTGACAGAACCATGTCTCACTCTTTCCATTTCCAACCTGACCTTTTCTCTTACATTATTGACCTTTTTAATGGGAAGATTCCTTCTAGATATTTTTGCTCTGTTACATGAGTTTCCCATCTCCAAAATTATCTTTAACAAAACTATGAGTTCTACCCCTGCAAAAGAAACAACAAATAAGATATTAGTTCCATTACACAATGAACTTGACACATTCCTACATAACTTAACACTTTACAAATTAACACATACAACTACAAACTATGCGGGTTTATTTGTGTTAGACCACGTATCTAAGGCAAGGGGTTAGGGTGTAGTATGCTAAGGATAGGTAAATTAGCCTAGGATAGGGTTCAGATGGAAGTAATATGGTATTCTAGGGGTTTCATAATTATCAAAGAAACAAAGTATCAAAGAGACATAAAGACAAACTACCTTCCTCATCATGTATAACAAATTATGTATATTGAAATGATCTAGCGACTTATGTATTCTATGCAAAGTTGAAGTCACGTGAAGTTTGAGTTATCAAGTTATCTAAATTGAGTCTCCCATGAAAAATCAAATCAAACTGTTTTCCGAGTTGAGAACTCAAGCACGTCTTATCCAAGTCATGAACTCAAGTGTCTAGACCGAGTTGAGAACTCAAGTGTACAATAGAGTATTCATGTGTTTGGAGATATTACAGTTATAGGACTACACTATCTCCTTTGTGTTCAAAAAAGTAGTGGAAGTCACAAGAAGAGGACTGAAATATTCTTCCTTTCCAACACCCTAGGATGAGATGACATTACACGTAATACGCTGCATTACCTATGAGGCCAGACACAACATGGTGCTTGGTTATCACTCTAAATTCCTTTCCCATTTAAGTCACCAGATAAAAATAAGTATCCCTTACAATTCCGATCAATATATATGACGGTTGGTCAAGTGTAGAATGGAGAAACTAGTGTCTTTCCTAGCCATGAATTCATAAAACTTTTGGTAATAACACCCTACAACAAAGATGCCTAAGGATGTCTTGGGAATAGTTTGATAGTTTTCTACATCAAATAAGATAAAGAGAATAAGTTTACTAATTACACAAAGAGGAGGTTGCAAATTCCCCCAAGGAAGGAGAATTCAATGAGGTAGAGGCAAGTAGTCAAGCTCAAAGGAACGATATTAAAGAAACATTATGATAAATGTAGAATGAAGAGGAGAGCATGGAAAAAATGGCATGAACTATTCAATATGATCCTCTCCCATGATTGCTTCTTGGGATTTTATTCAAATTGAAGAGTCTCAAGAGAGAACCTCATCCATTGCATCCTTGTATGAAATCAAAATATAAATTCATGGAAATAGTTATTGGTTTACATTTCATACTTCATCTTGTCTAGTGAATATGAGTTTTTTTTAGATGTGAACTTGGAAATTCTTCTTGTCAAATTCATTGTTGTCTATGCATGCATATTGTTGTAGGCATATGATAAAACACAAAGGCATGGGAGTATCTCGAATATTTTGAATGAAAAAATTTATTTACAATTCACCATAGCTATAGAAATGATCTCCACTTGCACTGGAAATTGGTCGCTTGAATGTATCCACTAGATTCCAAGACCACTGAAGATGTTTGTTAGATTCCAAGAGTGATTTTGTGTACAATAGATCAATGAGTGTCCAAAATATCAATGAATGTGAACCAATAAGCAACCTGGAAGAGCTTGAAAATCCCATGTTTTTTGGTAGCATTGTCGAGAACATAAAACTCTATTTTTTTTTAACTAGAAGCAGACGCGTGCATGTGTGTTTACATGCACGCATGCACGTTTGTAGCGCATACATGCCATCAGCACGTACGCACCAAAACACACGCACGCACCAATGCATAATGTTTACACCATTAATTGACCAACGTTTAGGCCATTTAATGCCAAACGTTCAATACTTCAAAAATATTGCATCCTTCACATTTGATGCATTACGATTCATGAGGTTATAATGACCCATGATTTAGTTTGTGTGTGTGTGTATTAGTATTGGTTATTTAAACCCTGATATTCCTAGTTATTATGCATAACTATGTTAGACATGGAGACCTATATGGTTGCTTAGGATATTCATTAATGATAACCATTGATAATTGATTATAATGTTTATAGACCTTAATTATGATATTTATTGATTGTGTTTATTATGGTGTTGGTATTCCTTAATTATGACGATGTTCCTTCATACTTGACAATGGTTTGTGATTAGTAATGTGGTACATGATACTTATACTAGATGATGTTGCCTATGAATTATTGGAAAAGGCTAATAAATTACATACATTGGACAATACTTCAAAAGTGGATAAATGAATGGCTAAAGAGAGGGGGGTTAAGGCTTCTAGGGATTTAAGGGTTTAGGACTTAAGGCGTAAGGTCTTAGGTATTTGGAATTTAAGGATTGTGGGTTAGGTTCTTTAGGAGTTAGGGTTGTGGGATTACAGGTTGAATGGTTCAATGGTTTAGGGGTTAAGGGATGTAGTTCTTTAGGGAGAGTGAGAGGTAGAGAGAGATAGAGAAATGGGATATGGGATATGGGAGAGATAGAGAGAAAGATATCATGGGGTTAAGGTGGGAGCAGTAGCATCCCACGTCACACCTGCAAGGCTCACGCCTAATGCAATGCCATACAGGATTTGAAATGTAAACAAGCTTAGAGGGTGAAATAAGAGGATTGAGACCTAAATGAACATTTCATAACTCAGGAGCTACGATATGGGGATGAAATGATCTGGTCCCTGGTCCCTAAATCATTTGGATATGATTGTTTTTCACACCAAAGACGACCCATAGGGCCTCAAACATGGCTGAGTAAGGAAATAATACAAAGAAAACCCTCTCGTAAGTCCAACTTTCAAAAAAAATTGTAAGGGTCCCCTGGATTTCTCTGGGGGGCTGTTGTGGTCACAACAGTGGGATAGATGAGCCATGAGTAGGTTTTGTAAACTAAAATAAGGCATTGAATCCCTAAATGGCCCTCTCAACCTAGAAAACCTAAAAGCCACAATGTGAGCCATCTACAAGGTGTCTTTGGAATCAAAGTTGAATGCGAGTTTCATTACAATGTCTTGGGAATCATGTACAAGCATTAAACAAGAGCCTTTTTCAATAATATTTTCTTATTGGGCATATGGACACCATTAGTTTTCCAATATAGATTATTCATAACATGCTTTATGCAGTGGATGGTTCTTGGTCCCTTAACCCTAGTCTTGGTAGAAAAACAATAGCCTCAAGCCATTGGCCATAGTCATCATCGTTGTCATCGTCATCGCCATCATCTTCATCATCTCCATCATCATCATCATCATAATCATCATCATCGCCATCGCCATCATCATAATCATCTTCATCATCATCATCATCATCATCATCATCATCATCGCCATCCTCATCCTCATCCTCATCACCATCATCTTCATCTTCATCTTCATCATCATCACCCTCTTCATCATCATCCATCATCTTCATTATCATCATCAGGAATAGCATCATCATCATCAGGAATAGCATCATCATCATCATCACCCTCCTCCCTATCATGATCTTCATCATCATCATCACCCTCTTCCTTATCATCATCTTCATCGTCATCACCGTCATAACCATCATCTTCATCATATTCATCATCATCATAATCATATTCATAATCATCATCATCATCACCATTATCTTCATCGTATTCATCATCATCATCATCTTCATTACCCTCTTCCTCATGATGATCATCATCATCATCATCATCTTCATCATCACCATCTCACACTAGTAATGATTCAACAAAATTAGAGAAGCTCCTTATGATGATGAAGATGATTTAGAAATTGAACAAATTGTCTAAGTATAAAATTATTGGTAAAACTGCCTAAGTGACCTTTGTAAAATGCCCGCCATTTTCTATAGTTTATGGATTAAATTATTTTGAGGGTATGGGTCTCTAGAGTGTTTATTAGGGCATCTAACCATATAATTATTTTTCCCAAAGAGCCTCTGTAGTTGAAGATATTGATCTACCAAAAGTGCCTCCCAGATAAATAGTGATTCACCCACCCCCCTCTCAGTATTGACCAATATTCCAACATCTAGGGCTCATGCGACAAATGATTCCTTCAACCACAACACATGTAATGCAGAGGGGATCTTTAAACACGAATTGGGATACATATTGCATTAGGATATTTTAATCACCAAGGATGTGTATCAAGGCCTTGACCATTGTCATATGGGAACCATTACAATGCTTTCTACACTAGATGGTTCTACACTAAATGGTGTCCATATTATACTTGTGGGATAAAGATTCCATTTATAGGGTTTGTGTGGTGTTTTTGAACCATATGAATGGTCCATAAACCATACAAACATATTTTTTAGTCCCTAAGATATTATTTTTTATCGTTGTGCCATGGGTAGTGTATCAAGAACCATCTACTATGGGAAACCTCCTAAAGGCTTGCATATTACCATGAATAATGCTTTGAGACCCATCCCCAGTGAACACAAACTCCTAATTGTGTATGTACCCTACTTGGTAGTTAAAGTTCCCCTTTAAATTATGTTTGTAATGGTTCAATAAGTCCTTTTGTCCCATCAACTATGAAATATTCAATTATGTCATATGGATCTTCTTTCCCCATTTGACCATGGTTGAGACCCCAATATCCTCCCCTAGTATGAAAAAAATCCTATAAGTGCCCACATCCCACTTGTATATCAAAGATCCTTCATAGATCCCATCTATTTTGTCTAAAAATTTCTAATCATCCCCATATCTCATGCAAAGGCCAAAGTTTATGAGCCCTAGAAGAATAATCGTCAAAACCCTAGAATCCACGTTAAGTATATAAAATATTTTAGATACAAATATCCCACCAAGAGGCTAATGATAGGTATACATATGAAGACTATGAAGACTAATAGGAGAATATTTGAACCAATTTTCCCACTTAGCAAATAGAAAAGGGTATACATATGAAGACTATAGACCAAGTGAGATTGTATACCATTATACAAACTTAGTGAGGTTGGTATGTGGTTTGCATGTTTTATTGTGTACTATGTTATAGGTATGTGGTGTACATGTATGCTATGATTTTGTTTCATGCTCTCATTGAGTATTGACATTAATATTTTGACTATTGCAACTAGACATTAATAGCTTGATAGATTGATAAATTGCATAGACTTGGCACAACTTGATAAATTGCAAAAGTTTCTTCATGGATTTGTTTTCTCTGTTTTTCTCTCCCATCTAAGTAAACCATAATATCTGCATCCTCATACCCATTTTCATGCTCACTATCACCACCACCATCTCCATGCTCATTATCATTATCCCCATGGTCGTTGTCACCATCACCATGCCACCATGAACATCACCACTATTCTCTGGCTACCCATGTTGTCACCATCACCATATAAACTATTGTAAACAGCTCAAGACCCATCTATGCTATTGAAGACCGAATACCCATTAAAGAATCCCCAAGAATGAGAGTGCTTTGTCAATTCTAGATATTTTTCATGGGGATTGAGCCTAAGAAGTATCACTTAGGGACCGTGCCCCTTGTTTTCGTTACTTACACTTGGTATAGATCAAGACCCATTCTTGGTTCACAAATAACCTAGTCATAGTGGCAATAACATCATTCTATGCCTCGTTCCATCTCGCATCCAAAAGGCCTTCAAGTACACATATTGGATACCTATATGGGCCATAAAATTCCAACCCTGCAACAAAACTGGGTTCCAGGGAGTCCCACAACTATGTCTAGGAAGGTTCTAGTTGGGAACATTAGCCATAAGTCCCTGGTCAATGATTTTTCAATGTGGACCCCCATGTTCAAAAATTACACACTCCCTTACTGAGCAAAACCCTAGTTTCCAAAATGGACCTACAAGATGACATCTGGGCCATGGGACAAGAGGAGAGGGGAACCCCTAGCACTATCTTGGGGTCCTGGATCCCATGGATTTGATGGTTTGTCGATCTGATCCACGGTCGTCATTCTATGGCTCGTTCCATCTCGCATCCAAAAGGCCTCCAACGATACATGTTGGATATCTACCAGGGCCATAGAATTCCAAACGTGCAACAAAACCGGGTTCCAGGGAGTCCCGCAAGTGTGTCTAGGAAGGTTCTAGATGGGAACGCTAGACATAAGTCCTCGGTCGATTATTTTGCAAAGTTGACCCCCATGTGCAAAAATTGCACACTCCCTTACTGAGCAAAACCCTAGTTTCCAAAATGGACCTACAAGATGACACCTAGGAAATGCAACTAGAGGAGAGGGTCACCCATAACACTATCCCAATGTCCGGGATCCATTGGAGTCTATAGTTTTTCGATCTGATCCACGACCGTCATTCTATGGCTCCTTCCATCTCCCATCCAAAAGGCCTCCAGGGACACCTGTTGGATACCTACCAGGGCCATAGAATTCCAACCGTGGAACAAAACCGTGCTCCGGGGAGTCCCATAAGTGTTTCTAGGAATTTTCTAGCTGGAAATGCTATCCATAAGTCCCCAGTCGATGATTTTGCAAAGTTGACCACCATGTGCAAAACTTGCACACTCCCTTACTAAGCAAAACCCTAGTTTCCAAATGGACCTACAAGATGACACCTAGGCCATGGGACCAGAGAAGAGGGACACCCCTAGCACTATCGAATGTCCTAAATCCAATGGATTCAACGGTTTTTTGCTCCGATCCACGGTCGTCATTCTATGGCTCGTTCCATCTCGCATCCAAAAGTCCTCCATGGACACCTGTTGGATACCTATTAGGGCCATAGAATTCCAACCATGCAACGAAACCGAGTTCCGAGGAGTCGCGCAAGTGTTTATAGGAAGGTTCTAGCTAGGAACGGTAGCCATAAGTCCTCGGTCGATGATTTTGCAAAGTTGACCCCCATGTGCAAAAATTGCACACTCCCTTACTAATCAAAACCCTAGTTTCCAAAATGGACCTACAAGTGATGACGTGGCATGTTCGATGAAGCTAGAAAGACACATGATGGTGTTCTGGTGCAATCATTAAGTCAGTGTTGCAATCTGACATCATTCTTAAAATATTTGGCAAGTTTATGAAACTTTGGAAGTTGACTAAGTATGGAAAAGGTAGTCAAAACTGCTCTAAGAGAATGCCCGCATAGTTCATGGTTTGAGAAAAATGCATGCACCATCATATCATGTAATAGATTATTGAAGTGGCTATCTAGTCATGGTGTCAGTTCTCCATAAGCATGTCTGAGGAGAAATTTATAAGTCTTCCAAAATAGGGTTTCAAAATAAACTTTGGAGAAGTTCTTGAAAATGGCTAAGTGTTGGAAAACTAGTCCAGGTGGCCTTGGGAAAATGCCAGCCATAATTCATGGTTTTGGAAAAATGCAGGCACCATCATATTAGGATATAACTTGTTGAAGTGGCTATCTATTCATGGTATAATTTCTCCATAAGCATGTCTGAGGAGAAAGTTATCAGTCTACCAAAATAGAGTTTCAGGATAAACTTTGGAGAAGTTCTTGAAAATGGCCAAGTGTTGGAAAACTAGTCCAGGTGGCCTTGGGAAAATGCCTGCCATAATTTATGGTTTGAGAAAAATGCACTCACCATAATATCAGGTTGTAGCTTATTGAAGTGGCTATCTATTCATGGTCTCAATTCTCCATAAGCATGTATGAGGAGAAAGTTATAAGTCTGCCAAAATAGGGTTTGAGGATAAACCTTGGAGAAATTCTTGGAAATGGCTAAGTGTTGGAAAACAGGTCTAGGTGGCCTTGGGAAAATTCCCGCTGTACCTCATGGGATAATGGTAAAAATTATCTAGAACTATCATTCTCTGGCTTGTCAAATAGGATATCTTGACATGGTCTTAGTTTTCACAGAAGGTGTTTGATGACAAAGTTAACAACCTGCCAAAACAAGGTTTCAAGTTGCTTTTACACCAAAGTAGCAAAACTACCTAAGTGACCTTAGGGAAAATCCCACCATAGTTTGCGGGTTGAATAAAATGCTTGGACCATATGGTCATCCTATAGTTTGTTGATTTGTCTATCTAACCATGTCCTCATATTGTCTTTAGAGTGCCTGAGGAAGAAGTTATGGATCTGCCAAAAGTGCCTCTCAGGTTGATTTGCACTACTCCATTAAAATGCTCGTCGAGGAGAGAGAAAGAGGCTTCAAGGGGTGAAATTGATTTATATGGAGTCACTTTGTTGGCCTCCATCCGTTGAGTGTCTCACACCTCAAAATTGATGAAAAGGAAAATCTCATCATACTAACCTAGGGTTTGATAATTTTGCCTAAGTGTCAAATCAGCAGTTTAGAAGACCACTTTCAAATGCCCGCCAGATGTTGTGTGTGTGTCAATAAGTACATCAATTGACATGGTCTTGTTCATTGTTGAAGTGGATATCCATCCATGCTTTTATTTTTCCTTCTGGTGATCACATGAGAAAGAAATCAATCTACCAAAAGTGAAGGAAAAAGTGGTTTGCATTTTAAAGACAAAAATTTGTCCATGTCAAACTCACAAGGCTAAGGTGCCATTTGGAAATGCCCGCAAGGAGGTGTCCTTGTGCTGATAAAATGAATCGGGTGGAATAAGCTTGTTTCTTGATGAACGGGTTATCTATACATAGGCTCATATTTTCCTCTAGAGTTCACACGTGTGAAATACAAGCCTGCCAAAATGAGAAAAAGTCAGTTTTGCAGGATTTTATTGCCAAAATAAGCTTTTTCTCATTTTGGTAGGCTTGTATTCCACACGTGTGAACTCCAGAGTCAAATATGATCCTATGGATAGATATACAGTTCATCAAGGAAAAATCCTATTCCATTTGATGCATTTTATCAGCACAAGGACACCTCCTTGCGG